>CATQFH010000042.1:0-497586 GCA_956483605.1 Tuberolachnus salignus | reverse complement strand
AAGCTTAATGTTTTAGTATTTTTAGGGTTTTGTTGATCATAATGTAGAATTATAAAAAAATTAAATGGGGGGTTGAAACTTTTAAATTCCTCTTAATATTCTTTCTTTATTTACTCATTTTTGTCAAATTAAATATTTTCCTGGCATGTTGGGTGTCAAATCACTCAAAAGCTTAATGTTTTTATATTTTTAGGGATTTGTTGAACATTATGTAGAATTCAGCTAATTTAAAGGGGGGGTTGAAATTTTTAAATTCCTCTTAATATTCTTTCTTTATTTGTTCATTTTTGTCAAATTAAATATTTTCCTGGCATGTTGGGTGTCAAATCACTCAAAAGCTTAATGTTTTAATATTTTTAGGGTTTTATTGATCATAATGTAGAATTATAAAAAAATTAAATCGGGGGTTGGAACTTTTAAATTCCTCTTAATATTCTTTCTTTATTTGCTCATTTTTGTCAAATTAAATATTTTGCTGGCATGTTGGTTATCAAAACACTCAAGAAGCTTAATGTTTTAATATTTTTAGGGATTTGTTGAACATTATGTAGAATTCAGCTAATTTAAAGGGGGGGTTGAAATTTTTAAATTCCTCTTAATATTCTTTCTTTATTTGTTCATTTTTGTCAAATTAAATATTTTGCTGGCATGTTGGTTATCAAAACACTCAAGAAGCTTAATGTTTTAATATTTTTAGGGATTTGTTGAACATTATGTAGAATTCAGCTAATTTAAAGGGGGGGTTGAAATTTTTAAATTCCTCTTAATATTCTTTCTTTATTTGTTCATTTTTGTCAAATTAAATATTTTCCTGGCATGTTGGGTGTCAAATCACTCAAAAGCTTAATGTTTTAATATTTTTAGGGTTTTATTGATCATAATGTAGAATTATAAAAAAATTAAATCGGGGGTTGGAACTTTTAAATTCCTCTTAATATTCTTTCTTTATTTGCTCATTTTTGTCAAATTAAATTTTTTTTAGGCATGTTGGGTGTCAAATCACTCAACAAGCTTAATGTTTTAGTATTTTTAGGGTTTTGTTGATCATAATGTAGAATTATAAAAAAATTAAATGGGGGGTTGAAATTTTTAAATTCCTCTTAATATTCTTTCTTTATTTGTTCATTTTTGTCAAATTAAATATTTTGCTGGCATGTTAGTTGTTAAAACACTTAAGAAGCTTTTTGTTTTATTATTTTTAGGGTTTTGTTGATCATAATGTAGAATTATAAAAAAATTAAATGGGGGGTTGAAACTTTTAAATTCCTCTTAATATTCTTTCTTTATTTACTCATTTTTGTCAAATTAAATATTTTCCTGGCATGTTGGGTGTCAAATCACTCAAAAGCTTAATGTTTTTATATTTTTAGGGTTTTGTTGATCATAATGTAGAATTATAAAAAAATTAAATGGGGGGTTGGAACTTTTAAATTCCTCTTAATATTCTTTCTTTATTTGTTCATTTTTGTCAAATTAAATATTTTGCTGGCATGTTGGTTGTCAAAACACTCAAGAAGCTTAATGTTTTAATATTTTTAGGGTTTTGTTGATCATAATGTAGAATTATAAAAAAATTAAATGGGGGGTTGGAACTTTTAAATTCCTCTTAATATTCTTTCTTTATTTGTTCATTTTTGTCAAATTAAATATTTTCCTGGCATGATAGTTGTTAAAACACTTAAAAAGCTTATTGTTTTATTATTTTTAGGGTTTTGTTGATCATAATGTAGAATTATGAAAAAATTAAATGGGGGGTTGAAACTTTTAAATTCCTCTTAATATTCTTTCTTTATTTGCTCATTTTTGTCAAATTAAATATTTTGCTGGCATGTTGGTTGTCAAAACACTTAAGAAGCTTATTGTTTTGATATTTTTAGGGTTTTGTTGATGATAATGTAGAATTATAAAAAAATTAAATGGGGGATGGAAACTTTTAAATTCCTCTTAATATTCTTTCTTTATTTGCTCATTTTTGTCAAATTAAATATTTTGCTGGCATGTTGGTTATCAAAACACTCAAGAAGCTTAATGTTTTAATATTTTTAGGGATTTGTTGAACATTATGTAGAATTCAGCTAATTTAAAGGGGGGGTTGAAATTTTTAAATTCCTCTTAATATTCTTTCTTTATTTGTTCATTTTTGTCAAATTAAATATTTTGCTGGCATGTTGGTTATCAAAACACTCAAGAAGCTTAATGTTTTAATATTTTTATGGATTTGTTGAACATTATGTAGAATTCAGCTAATTTAAAGGGGGGGTTGAAATTTTTAAATTCCTCTTAATATTCTTTCTTTATTTGTTCATTTTTGTCAAATTAAATATTTTCCTGGCATGTTGGGTGTCAAATCACTCAAAAGCTTAATGTTTTAATATTTTTAGGGTTTTATTGATCATAATGTAGAATTATAAAAAAATTTTATGGGGGGTTGGAACTTTTAAATTCCTCTTAATATTCTTTCTTTATTTGCTCATTTTTGTCAAATTAAATTTTTTTTAGGCATGTTGGGTGTCAAATCACTCAACAAGCTTAATGTTTTAGTATTTTTAGGGTTTTGTTGATCATAATGTAGAATTATAAAAAAATTAAATGGGGGGTTGAAATTTTTAAATTCCTCTTAATATTCTTTCTTTATTTGTTCATTTTTGTCAAATTAAATATTTTGCTGGCATGTTAGTTGTTAAAACACTTAAGAAGCTTTTTGTTTTATTATTTTTAGGGTTTTGTTGATCATAATGTAGAATTATAAAAAAATTAAATGGGGGGTTGAAACTTTTAAATTCCTCTTAATATTCTTTCTTTATTTACTCATTTTTGTCAAATTAAATATTTTCCTGGCATGTTGGGTGTCAAATCACTCAAAAGCTTATTGTTTTATTATTTTTAGGGTTTTGTTGATCATAATGTAGAATTATGAAAAAATTAAATGGGGGGTTGAAACTTTTAAATTCCTCTTAATATTCTTTCTTTATTTGCTCATTTTTGTCAAATTAAATATTTTGCTGGCATGTTGGTTGTCAAAACACTTAAGAAGCTTATTGTTTTGATATTTTTAGGGTTTTGTTGATGATAATGTAGAATTATAAAAAAATTAAATGGGGGGTTGAACTTTTAAATTCCTCTTAATATTCTTTCTTTATTTGCTCATTTTTGTCAAATTAAATATTTTCCAGGCATGTTAGTTGTCAAAACACTCAAGAAGCTTAATGTTTTAATAATTTTAGGGATTTGTTGAACATTAGGTAGAACTCAGCTAATTTAAATGGGGGGTTGAACTTTTAAATTCCTCTTAATATTCTTTCTTTATTTGCTCATTTTTGTCAAATTAAATATTTTGCTGGCATGTTGGTTGTCAAAACACTCAAGAAGCTTAATGTTTTAATATTTTTAGGGTTTAGTTGATCATAATGTAGAATTATAAAAAAATTATATGGGGGGTAGGAACTTTTAAATTCCTCTTAATATTCTTTCTTTATTTGTTCATTTTTGTCAAATTAAATTTTTTTTAGGCATGTTGGGTGTCAAATCACTCAACAAGCTTAATGTTTTAATATTTTTAGGGATTTGTAGAACATTAGGTAGAATTTAGCTAATTTAAAGGGGAGGTTGAAATTTTTAAATTCCTCTTAATATTCTTTCTTTATTTGTTCATTTTTGTCAAATTAAATATTTTGCTGGCATGTTAGTTGTTAAAACACTTAGGAAGCTTATTGTTTTATTATTTTTAGGGTTTTGTTGATCATAATGTAGAATTATAAAAAAATTAAAGGGGGGGTTGAAACTTTTAAATTCCTCTTAATATTCTTTCTTTATTTGCTCATTTTTGTCAAATTAAATATTTTGCTGGCATGTTGGTTATCAAAACACTCAAGAAGCTTAATGTTTTAATATTTTTAGGGATTTGTTGAACATTATGTAGAATTCAGCTAATTTAAAGGGGGGGTTGAAATTTTTAAATTCCTCTTAATATTCTTTCTTTATTTGTTCATTTTTGTCAAATTAAATATTTTCCTGGCATGTTGGGTGTCAAATCACTCAAAAGCTTAATGTTTTAATATTTTTAGGGTTTTATTGATCATAATGTAGAATTATAAAAAAATTTTATGGGGGGTTGGAACTTTTAAATTCCTCTTAATATTCTTTCTTTATTTGTTCATTTTTGTTAAATTAAATATTTTCCTGGCATGTTGGGTGTCAAATCACTCAAAAGCTTAATGTTTTAATATTTTTAGGGTTTTATTGATCATAATGTAGAATTATAAAAAAATTAAATGGGGGGTTGGAACTTTTAAATTCCTCTTAATATTCTTTCTTTATTTGCTCATTTTTGTCAAATTAAATTTTTTTTAGGCATGTTGGGTGTCAAATCACTCAACAAGCTTAATGTTTTAATATTTTTAGGGTTTTATTGATCATAATGTAGAATTATAAAAAAATTTTATGGGGGGTTGGAACTTTTAAATTCCTCTTAATATTCTTTCTTTATTTGTTCATTTTTGTCAAATTAAATATTTTCCTGGCATGTTAGTTGTTAAAACACTTAAGAAGCTTATTGTTTTGATATTTTTAGGGTTTTGTTGAACATTAGGTAGAATTCAGCTAATTTAAAGGGGGGGTTGAAATTTTTAAATTCCTCTTAATATTCTTTCTTTATTTGCTCATTTTTGTCAAATTAAATATTTTGCTGGCATGTTGGTTGTCAAAACACTCAAGAAGCTTAATGTTTTAATATTTTTAGGGTTTTGTTGATCATAATGTAGAATTATAAAAAAATTAAATGGGGGGTTGGAACTTTTAAATTCCTCTAAATATTCTTTCTTTATTTGTTCATTTTTGTCAAATTAAATATTTTCCTGGCATGTTAGTTGTTAAAACACTTAAGATGCTTATTGTTTTGATATTTTTAGGGTTTTGTTGATCATAATGTAGAATTATAAAAAAATTAAATGGGGGGTTGAACTTTTAAATTCCTCTTAATATTCTTTCTTTATTTGCTCATTTTTGTCAAATTAAATATTTTCCTGGCATGTTAGTTGTTAAAACACTAAAGAAGCTTATTGTTTTATTATTTTTAGGGTTTTGTTGAACATAATGTAGAATTATAAAAAAATTAAATGGGGGGTTGGAACTTTTAAATTCCTCTTAATATTCTTTCTTTATTTGTTCATTTTTGTCAAATTAAATATTTTGCTGGCATGTTAGTTGTTAAAACACTTATGAAGCTTATTGTTTTATTATTTTTAGGGTATTGTTGATCATAATGTAGAATTATAAAAAAATTAAATGGGGGGTTGAAACTTTTAAATTCCTCTTAATATTCTTTCTTTATTTACTCATTTTTGTCAAATTTAATATTTTGCTGGCATGTTAGTTGTTAAAACACATAAGAAGCTTATTGTTTTATTATTTTTAGGGTTTTGTTGATCATAATGTAGAATTATAAAAAAATTAAAGGGGGGGTTGAAACTTTTAAATTCCTCTTAATATTCTTTCTTTATTTGCTCATTTTTGTCAAATTAAATATTTTGCTGGCATGTTAGTTGTTAAAACACTTAAGAAGCTTATTGTTTTATTATTTTTAGGGTTTTGTTGATCATAATGTAGAATTATAAAAAAATTAAATGGGGGGTTGAAACTTTTAAATTCCTCTTAATATTCTTTCTTTATTTACTCATTTTTGTCAAATTAAATATTTTCCTGGCATGTTGGGTGTCAAATCACTCAAAAGCTTAATGTTTTTATATTTTTAGGGATTTGTTGAACATTATGTAGAATTCAGCTAATTTAAAGGGGGGGTTGAAATTTTTAAATTCCTCTTAATATTCTTTCTTTATTTGTTCATTTTTGTCAAATTAAATATTTTCCTGGCATGTTGGGTGTCAAATCACTCAAAAGCTTAATGTTTTAATATTTTTAGGGTTTTATTGATCATAATGTAGAATTATAAAAAAATTAAATGGGGGGTTGGAACTTTTAAATTCCTCTTAATATTCTTTCTTTATTTGCTCATTTTTGTCAAATTAAATTTTTTTTAGGCATGTTGGGTGTCAAATCACTCAACAAGCTTAATGTTTTAGTATTTTTAGGGTTTTGTTGATCATAATGTAGAATTATAAAAAAATTAAATGGGGGGTTGAAATTTTTAAATTCCTCTTAATATTCTTTCTTTATTTGTTCATTTTTGTCAAATTAAATATTTTGCTGGCATGTTAGTTGTTAAAACACTTAAGAAGCTTTTTGTTTTATTATTTTTAGGGTTTTGTTGATCATAATGTAGAATTATAAAAAAATTAAATGGGGGGTTGAAACTTTTAAATTCCTCTTAATATTCTTTCTTTATTTACTCATTTTTGTCAAATTAAATATTTTCCTGGCATGTTGGGTGTCAAATCACTCAAAAGCTTAATGTTTTTATATTTTTAGGGTTTTGTTGATCATAATGTAGAATTATAAAAAAATTAAATGGGGGGTTGGAACTTTTAAATTCCTCTTAATATTCTTTCTTTATTTGTTCATTTTTGTCAAATTAAATATTTTGCTGGCATGTTGGTTGTCAAAACACTCAAGAAGCTTAATTTTTTAATATTTTTAGGGTTTTGTTGATCATAATGTAGAATTATAAAAAAATTAAATGGGGGGTTGGAACTTTTAAATTCCTCTTAATATTCTTTCTTTATTTGTTCATTTTTGTCAAATTAAATATTTTCCTGGCATGATAGTTGTTAAAACACTTAAAAAGCTTATTGTTTTATTATTTTTAGGGTTTTGTTGATCATAATGTAGAATTATGAAAAAATTAAATGGGGGGTTGAAACTTTTAAATTCCTCTTAATATTCTTTCTTTATTTGCTCATTTTTGTCAAATTAAATTTTTTTTAGGCATGATGGGTGTCAAATCACTCAACAAGCTTAATGTTTTAATATTTTTAGGGTTTTATTGATCATAATGTAGAATTATAAAAAAATTTTATGGGGGGTTGGAACTTTTAAATTCCTCTTAATATTCTTTCTTTATTTGTTCATTTTTGTCAAATTAAATATTTTCCTGGCATGTTAGTTGTTAAAACACTTAAGAAGCTTATTGTTTTGATATTTTTAGGGTTTTGTTGAACATTAGGTAGAATTCAGCTAATTTAAAGGGGGGGTTGAAATTTTTAAATTCCTCTTAATATTCTTTCTTTATTTGCTCATTTTTGTCAAATTAAATATTTTGCTGGCATGTTGGTTGTCAAAACACTCAAGAAGCTTAATGTTTTAATATTTTTAGGGTTTTGTTGATCATAATGAAGAATTATAAAAAAATTAAATGGGGGGTTGGAACTTTTAAATTCCTCTAAATATTCTTTCTTTATTTGTTCATTTTTGTCAAATTAAATATTTTCGTGGCATGTTGGGTGTCAAATCACTCAAAAGCTTAATGTTTTAATATTTTTAGGGTTTTATTGATCATAATGTAGAGTTATAAAAAAATTAAATGGGGGGTTGGAACTTTTAAATTCCTCTTAATATTCTTTCTTTATTTGCTCATTTTTGTCAAATTAAATTTTTTTTAGGCATGTTGGGTGTCAAATCACTCAACAAGCTTAATGTTTTAATATTTTTAGGGTTTTGTTGATCATAATGTAGAATTATAAAAAAATTAAATGGGGGGTTGGAACTTTTTAATTCCTCTTAATATTCTTTCTTTATTTGTTCATTTTTGTCAAATTAAATATTTTCCTGGCATGTTAGTTGTTAAAACACTTAAGATGCTTATTGTTTTGATATTTTTAGGGTTTTGTTGATCATAATGTAGAATTATAAAAAAATTAAATGGGGGGTTGAACTTTTAAATTCCTCTTAATATTCTTTCTTTATTTGCTCATTTTTGTCAAATTAAATTTTTTTTAGGCATGATGGGTGTCAAATCACTCAACAAGCTTAATGTTTTAATATTTTTAGGGTTTTATTGATCATAATGTAGAATTATAAAAAAATTTTATGGGGGGTTGGAACTTTTAAATTCCTCTTAATATTCTTTCTTTATTTGTTCATTTTTGTCAAATTAAATATTTTCCTGGCATGTTAGTTGTTAAAACACTTAAGAAGCTTATTGTTTTGATATTTTTAGGGTTTTGTTGAACATTAGGTAGAATTCAGCTAATTTAAAGGGGGGGTTGAAATTTTTAAATTCCTCTTAATATTCTTTCTTTATTTGCTCATTTTTGTCAAATTAAATATTTTGCTGGCATGTTGGTTGTCAAAACACTCAAGAAGCTTAATGTTTTAATATTTTTAGGGTTTTGTTGATCATAATGAAGAATTATAAAAAAATTAAATGGGGGGTTGGAACTTTTAAATTCCTCTAAATATTCTTTCTTTATTTGTTCATTTTTGTCAAATTAAATATTTTCGTGGCATGTTGGGTGTCAAATCACTCAAAAGCTTAATGTTTTAATATTTTTAGGGTTTTATTGATCATAATGTAGAGTTATAAAAAAATTAAATGGGGGGTTGGAACTTTTAAATTCCTCTTAATATTCTTTCTTTATTTGCTCATTTTTGTCAAATTAAATTTTTTTTAGGCATGTTGGGTGTCAAATCACTCAACAAGCTTAATGTTTTAATATTTTTAGGGTTTTGTTGATCATAATGTAGAATTATAAAAAAATTAAATGGGGGGTTGGAACTTTTTAATTCCTCTTAATATTCTTTCTTTATTTGTTCATTTTTGTCAAATTAAATATTTTCCTGGCATGTTAGTTGTTAAAACACTTAAGATGCTTATTGTTTTGATATTTTTAGGGTTTTGTTGATCATAATGTAGAATTATAAAAAAATTAAATGGGGGGTTGAACTTTTAAATTCCTCTTAATATTCTTTCTTTATTTGCTCATTTTTGTCAAATTAAATATTTTGCTGGCATGTTAGTTGTTAAAACACTTAAGAAGCTTATTGTTTTATTATTTTTAGGGTTTTGTTGATCATAATGTAGAATTATAAAAAAATTAAATGGGGGGTTGAAACTTTTAAATTCCTCTTAATATTCTTTCTTTATTTACTCATTTTTGTCAAATTAAATATTTTCCTGGCATGTTGGGTGTCAAATCACTCAAAAGCTTAATGTTTTTATATTTTTAGGGATTTGTTGAACATTATGTAGAATTCAGCTAATTTAAAGGGGGGGTTGAAATTTTTAAATTCCTCTTAATATTCTTTCTTTATTTGTTCATTTTTGTCAAATTAAATATTTTCCTGGCATGTTGGGTGTCAAATCACTCAAAAGCTTAATGTTTTAATATTTTTAGGGTTTTATTGATCATAATGTAGAATTATAAAAAAATTAAATCGGGGGTTGGAACTTTTAAATTCCTCTTAATATTCTTTCTTTATTTGCTCATTTTTGTCAAATTAAATTTTTTTTAGGCATGTTGGGTGTCAAATCACTCAACAAGCTTAATGTTTTAGTATTTTTAGGGTTTTGTTGATCATAATGTAGAATTATAAAAAAATTAAATGGGGGGTTGAAATTTTTAAATTCCTCTTAATATTCTTTCTTTATTTGTTCATTTTTGTCAAATTAAATATTTTGCTGGCATGTTAGTTGTTAAAACACTTAAGAAGCTTTTTGTTTTATTATTTTTAGGGTTTTGTTGATCATAATGTAGAATTATAAAAAAATTAAATGGGGGGTTGAAACTTTTAAATTCCTCTTAATATTCTTTCTTTATTTACTCATTTTTGTCAAATTAAATATTTTCCTGGCATGTTGGGTGTCAAATCACTCAAAAGCTTAATGTTTTTATATTTTTAGGGTTTTGTTGATCATAATGTAGAATTATAAAAAAATTAAATGGGGGGTTGGAACTTTTAAATTCCTCTTAATATTCTTTCTTTATTTGTTCATTTTTGTCAAATTAAATATTTTGCTGGCATGTTGGTTGTCAAAACACTCAAGAAGCTTAATGTTTTAATATTTTTAGGGTTTTGTTGATCATAATGTAGAATTATAAAAAAATTAAATGGGGGGTTGGAACTTTTAAATTCCTCTTAATATTCTTTCTTTATTTGTTCATTTTTGTCAAATTAAATATTTTCCTGGCATGATAGTTGTTAAAACACTTAAAAAGCTTATTGTTTTATTATTTTTAGGGTTTTGTTGATCATAATGTAGAATTATGAAAAAATTAAATGGGGGGTTGAAACTTTTAAATTCCTCTTAATATTCTTTCTTTATTTGCTCATTTTTGTCAAATTAAATATTTTGCTGGCATGTTGGTTGTCAAAACACTTAAGAAGCTTATTGTTTTGATATTTTTAGGGTTTTGTTGATGATAATGTAGAATTATAAAAAAATTAAATGGGGGATGGAAACTTTTAAATTCCTCTTAATATTCTTTCTTTATTTGCTCATTTTTGTCAAATTAAATATTTTGCTGGCATGTTGGTTATCAAAACACTCAAGAAGCTTAATGTTTTAATATTTTTAGGGATTTGTTGAACATTATGTAGAATTCAGCTAATTTAAAGGGGGGGTTGAAATTTTTAAATTCCTCTTAATATTCTTTCTTTATTTGTTCATTTTTGTCAAATTAAATATTTTGCTGGCATGTTGGTTATCAAAACACTCAAGAAGCTTAATGTTTTAATATTTTTATGGATTTGTTGAACATTATGTAGAATTCAGCTAATTTAAAGGGGGGGTTGAAATTTTTAAATTCCTCTTAATATTCTTTCTTTATTTGTTCATTTTTGTCAAATTAAATATTTTCCTGGCATGTTGGGTGTCAAATCACTCAAAAGCTTAATGTTTTAATATTTTTAGGGTTTTATTGATCATAATGTAGAATTATAAAAAAATTTTATGGGGGGTTGGAACTTTTAAATTCCTCTTAATATTCTTTCTTTATTTGCTCATTTTTGTCAAATTAAATTTTTTTTAGGCATGTTGGGTGTCAAATCACTCAACAAGCTTAATGTTTTAGTATTTTTAGGGTTTTGTTGATCATAATGTAGAATTATAAAAAAATTAAATGGGGGGTTGAAATTTTTAAATTCCTCTTAATATTCTTTCTTTATTTGTTCATTTTTGTCAAATTAAATATTTTGCTGGCATGTTAGTTGTTAAAACACTTAAGAAGCTTTTTGTTTTATTATTTTTAGGGTTTTGTTGATCATAATGTAGAATTATAAAAAAATTAAATGGGGGGTTGAAACTTTTAAATTCCTCTTAATATTCTTTCTTTATTTACTCATTTTTGTCAAATTAAATATTTTCCTGGCATGTTGGGTGTCAAATCACTCAAAAGCTTAATGTTTTTATATTTTTAGGGTTTTGTTGATCATAATGTAGAATTATAAAAAAATTAAATGGGGGGTTGGAACTTTTAAATTCCTCTTAATATTCTTTCTTTATTTGTTCATTTTTGTCAAATTAAATATTTTGCTGGCATGTTGGTTGTCAAAACACTCAAGAAGCTTAATGTTTTAATATTTTTAGGGTTTTGTTGATCATAATGTAGAATTATAAAAAAATTAAATGGGGGGTTGGAACTTTTAAATTCCTCTTAATATTCTTTCTTTATTTGTTCATTTTTGTCAAATTAAATATTTTCCTGGCATGATAGTTGTTAAAACACTTAAAAAGCTTATTGTTTTATTATTTTTAGGGTTTTGTTGATCATAATGTAGAATTATGAAAAAATTAAATGGGGGGTTGAAACTTTTAAATTCCTCTTAATATTCTTTCTTTATTTGCTCATTTTTGTCAAATTAAATATTTTGCTGGCATGTTGGTTGTCAAAACACTCAAGAAGCTTAATGTTTTAATATTTTTAGGGATTTGTTGAACATTATGTAGAATTCAGCTAATTTAAAGGGGGGGTTGAAATTTTTAAATTCCTCTTAATATTCTTTCTTTATTTGTTCATTTTTGTCAAATTAAATATTTTCCTGGCATGTTGGGTGTCAAATCACTCAAAAGCTTAATGTTTTAATATTTTTAGGGTTTTATTGATCATAATGTAGAATTATAAAAAAATTAAATGGGGGGTTGGAACTTTTAAATTCCTCTTAATATTCTTTCTTTATTTGCTCATTTTTGTCAAATTAAATTTTTTTTAGGCATGTTGGGTGTCAAATCACTCAACAAGCTTAATGTTTTAATATTTTTAGGGTTTTGTTGATCATAATGTAGAATTATAAAAAAATTAAATGGGGGGTTGGAACTTTTTAATTCCTCTTAATATTCTTTCTTTATTTGTTCATTTTTGTCAAATTAAATATTTTGCTGGCATGTTAGTTGTTAAAACACTTAAGAAGCTTATTGTTTTATTATTTTTAGGGTTTTGTTGATCATAATGTAGAATTATAAAAAAATTAAATGGGGGGTTGAAACTTTTAAATTCCTCTTAATATTCTTTCTTTATTTACTCATTTTTGTCAAATTAAATATTTTCCTGGCATGTTGGGTGTCAAATCACTCAAAAGCTTAATGTTTTTATATTTTTAGGGTTTGGTTGATCATAATGTAGAATTATAAAAAAATTAAATGGGGGGTTGGAACTTTTAAATTCCTCTTAATATTCTATCTTTATTTGTTCATTTTTGTCAAATTAAATTTTTTTTAGGCATGTTGGGTGTCAAAACTCTCAAGAAGCTTAATGTTTTAATATTTTTAGGGATTTGTTGAACATTAGGTAGAATTCAGCTAATTTAAAGGGGGGGTTGAAATTTTTAAATTCCTCTTAATATTCTTTCTTTATTTGTTCATTTTTGTCAAATTAAATATTTTCCTGGCATGTTGGGTGTCAAATCACTCAAAAGCTTAATGTTTTAATATTTTTAGGGTTTTATTGATCATAATGTAGAATTATAAAAAAATTAAATCGGGGGTTGGAACTTTTAAATTCCTCTTAATATTCTTTCTTTATTTGCTCATTTTTGTCAAATTAAATTTTTTTTAGGCATGTTGGGTGTCAAATCACTCAACAAGCTTAATGTTTTAGTATTTTTAGGGTTTTGTTGATCATAATGTAGAATTATAAAAAAATTAAATGGGGGGTTGAAATTTTTAAATTCCTCTTAATATTCTTTCTTTATTTGTTCATTTTTGTCAAATTAAATATTTTGCTGGCATGTTAGTTGTTAAAACACTTAAGAAGCTTTTTGTTTTATTATTTTTAGGGTTTTGTTGATCATAATGTAGAATTATAAAAAAATTAAATGGGGGGTTGAAACTTTTAAATTCCTCTTAATATTCTTTCTTTATTTACTCATTTTTGTCAAATTAAATATTTTCCTGGCATGTTGGGTGTCAAATCACTCAAAAGCTTAATGTTTTTATATTTTTAGGGTTTTGTTGATCATAATGTAGAATTATAAAAAAATTAAATGGGGGGTTGGAACTTTTAAATTCCTCTTAATATTCTTTCTTTATTTGTTCATTTTTGTCAAATTAAATATTTTGCTGGCATGTTGGTTGTCAAAACACTCAAGAAGCTTAATGTTTTAATATTTTTAGGGTTTTGTTGATCATAATGTAGAATTATAAAAAAATTAAATGGGGGGTTGGAACTTTTAAATTCCTCTTAATATTCTTTCTTTATTTGTTCATTTTTGTCAAATTAAATATTTTCCTGGCATGATAGTTGTTAAAACACTTAAAAAGCTTATTGTTTTATTATTTTTAGGGTTTTGTTGATCATAATGTAGAATTATGAAAAAATTAAATGGGGGGTTGAAACTTTTAAATTCCTCTTAATATTCTTTCTTTATTTGCTCATTTTTGTCAAATTAAATATTTTGCTGGCATGTTGGTTGTCAAAACACTTAAGAAGCTTATTGTTTTGATATTTTTAGGGTTTTGTTGATGATAATGTAGAATTATAAAAAAATTAAATGGGGGATGGAAACTTTTAAATTCCTCTTAATATTCTTTCTTTATTTGCTCATTTTTGTCAAATTAAATATTTTGCTGGCATGTTGGTTATCAAAACACTCAAGAAGCTTAATGTTTTAATATTTTTAGGGATTTGTTGAACATTATGTAGAATTCAGCTAATTTAAAGGGGGGGTTGAAATTTTTAAATTCCTCTTAATATTCTTTCTTTATTTGTTCATTTTTGTCAAATTAAATATTTTGCTGGCATGTTGGTTATCAAAACACTCAAGAAGCTTAATGTTTTAATATTTTTATGGATTTGTTGAACATTATGTAGAATTCAGCTAATTTAAAGGGGGGGTTGAAATTTTTAAATTCCTCTTAATATTCTTTCTTTATTTGTTCATTTTTGTCAAATTAAATATTTTCCTGGCATGTTGGGTGTCAAATCACTCAAAAGCTTAATGTTTTAATATTTTTAGGGTTTTATTGATCATAATGTAGAATTATAAAAAAATTTTATGGGGGGTTGGAACTTTTAAATTCCTCTTAATATTCTTTCTTTATTTGCTCATTTTTGTCAAATTAAATTTTTTTTAGGCATGTTGGGTGTCAAATCACTCAACAAGCTTAATGTTTTAGTATTTTTAGGGTTTTGTTGATCATAATGTAGAATTATAAAAAAATTAAATGGGGGGTTGAAATTTTTAAATTCCTCTTAATATTCTTTCTTTATTTGTTCATTTTTGTCAAATTAAATATTTTGCTGGCATGTTAGTTGTTAAAACACTTAAGAAGCTTTTTGTTTTATTATTTTTAGGGTTTTGTTGATCATAATGTAGAATTATAAAAAAATTAAATGGGGGGTTGAAACTTTTAAATTCCTCTTAATATTCTTTCTTTATTTACTCATTTTTGTCAAATTAAATATTTTCCTGGCATGTTGGGTGTCAAATCACTCAAAAGCTTAATGTTTTTATATTTTTAGGGTTTTGTTGATCATAATGTAGAATTATAAAAAAATTAAATGGGGGGTTGGAACTTTTAAATTCCTCTTAATATTCTTTCTTTATTTGTTCATTTTTGTCAAATTAAATATTTTGCTGGCATGTTGGTTGTCAAAACACTCAAGAAGCTTAATGTTTTAATATTTTTAGGGTTTTGTTGATCATAATGTAGAATTATAAAAAAATTAAATGGGGGGTTGGAACTTTTAAATTCCTCTTAATATTCTTTCTTTATTTGTTCATTTTTGTCAAATTAAATATTTTCCTGGCATGATAGTTGTTAAAACACTTAAAAAGCTTATTGTTTTATTATTTTTAGGGTTTTGTTGATCATAATGTAGAATTATGAAAAAATTAAATGGGGGGTTGAAACTTTTAAATTCCTCTTAATATTCTTTCTTTATTTGCTCATTTTTGTCAAATTAAATATTTTGCTGGCATGTTGGTTGTCAAAACACTCAAGAAGCTTAATGTTTTAATATTTTTAGGGATTTGTTGAACATTATGTAGAATTCAGCTAATTTAAAGGGGGGGTTGAAATTTTTAAATTCCTCTTAATATTCTTTCTTTATTTGTTCATTTTTGTCAAATTAAATATTTTCCTGGCATGTTGGGTGTCAAATCACTCAAAAGCTTAATGTTTTAATATTTTTAGGGTTTTATTGATCATAATGTAGAATTATAAAAAAATTAAATGGGGGGTTGGAACTTTTAAATTCCTCTTAATATTCTTTCTTTATTTGCTCATTTTTGTCAAATTAAATTTTTTTTAGGCATGTTGGGTGTCAAATCACTCAACAAGCTTAATGTTTTAATATTTTTAGGGTTTTGTTGATCATAATGTAGAATTATAAAAAAATTAAATGGGGGGTTGGAACTTTTTAATTCCTCTTAATATTCTTTCTTTATTTGTTCATTTTTGTCAAATTAAATATTTTGCTGGCATGTTAGTTGTTAAAACACTTAAGAAGCTTATTGTTTTATTATTTTTAGGGTTTTGTTGATCATAATGTAGAATTATAAAAAAATTAAATGGGGGGTTGAAACTTTTAAATTCCTCTTAATATTCTTTCTTTATTTACTCATTTTTGTCAAATTAAATATTTTCCTGGCATGTTGGGTGTCAAATCACTCAAAAGCTTAATGTTTTTATATTTTTAGGGTTTGGTTGATCATAATGTAGAATTATAAAAAAATTAAATGGGGGGTTGGAACTTTTAAATTCCTCTTAATATTCTATCTTTATTTGTTCATTTTTGTCAAATTAAATTTTTTTTAGGCATGTTGGGTGTCAAATCACTCAACAAGCTTAATGTTTTAATATTTTTAGGGATTTGTTGAACATTAGGTAGAATTCAGCTAATTTAAAGGGGGGGTTGAAATTTTTAAATTCCTCTTAATAATCTTTCTTTATTTGCTCATTTTTGTCAAATTAAATATTTTGCTGGCATGTTAGTTGTTAAAACACTTAAGAAGCTTATTGTTTTATTATTTTTAGGGTTTTGTTAAACATTATGTAGAATTCAGCTAATTTAAAGGGGGGGTTGAAATTTTTAAATTCCTCTTAATATTCTTTCTTTATTTGTTCATTTTTGTCAAATTAAATTTTTTTTAGGCATGTTGGGTGTCAAATCACTCAACAAGCTTAATGTTTTAATATTTTTAGGGTTTTGTTGATCATAATGTAGAATTATAAAAAAATTAAATGGGGGGTTGAAATTTTTAAATTCCTCTTAATATTCTATCTTTATTTGTTCATTTTTGTCAAATTAAATTTTTTTTAGGCATGTTGGGTGTCAAATCACTCAACAAGCTTAATGTTTTAATATTTTTAGGGATTTGTAGAACATTAGGTAGAATTCAGCTTATTTAAAGGGGGGGTTGAAATTTTTAAATTCCTCTTAATATTCTTTCTTTATTTGCTCATTTTTGTCAAATTAAATATTTTGCTGGCATGTTGGTTGTCAAAACACTCAAGAAGCTTAATGTTTTAATATTTTTAGGGTTTTGTTGATCATAATGTAGAATTATAAAAAAATTAAATGGGGGGTTGAAACTTTTAAATTCCTCTTAATATTCTTTCTTTATTTGCTCATTTTTGTCAAATTAAATATTTTGCTGGCATGTTGGTTGTCAAAACTCTCAAGAAGCTTAATGTTTTAATATTTTTAGGGATTTGTTGAACATTAGGTAGAATTCAGCTAATTTAAAGGGGGGGTTGAAATTTTTAAATTCCTCTTAATATTCTTTCTTTATTTGCTCATTTTTGTCAAATTAAATATTTTGCTGGCATGTTGGTTGTCAAAACACTCAAGAAGCTTAATGTTTTAATATTTTTAGGGTTTTGTTGATCATAATGTAGAATTATAAAAAAATTAAATGGGGGGTTGGAACTTTTAAATTCCTCTAAATATTCTTTCTTTATTTGTTCATTTTTGTCAAATTAAATATTTTCGTGGCATGTTGGGTGTCAAATCACTCAAAAGCTTAATGTTTTAATATTTTTAGGGTTTTATTGATCATAATGTAGAGTTATAAAAAAATTAAATGGGGGGTTGGAACTTTTAAATTCCTCTTAATATTCTTTCTTTATTTGCTCATTTTTGTCAAATTAAATTTTTTTTAGGCATGTTGGGTGTCAAATCACTCAACAAGCTTAATGTTTTAATATTTTTAGGGTTTTGTTGATCATAATGTAGAATTATAAAAAAATTAAATGGGGGGTTGAAATTTTTAAATTCCTCTTAATATTCTTTCTTTATTTGTTCATTTTTGTCAAATTAAATATTTTGCTGGCATGTTAGTTGTTAAAACACTTAAGAAGCTTTTTGTTTTATTATTTTTAGGGTTTTGTTGATCATAATGTAGAATTATAAAAAAATTAAATGGGGGGTTGAAACTTTTAAATTCCTCTTAATATTCTTTCTTTATTTACTCATTTTTGTCAAATTAAATATTTTCCTGGCATGTTGGGTGTCAAATCACTCAAAAGCTTATTGTTTTATTATTTTTAGGGTTTTGTTGATCATAATGTAGAATTATGAAAAAATTAAATGGGGGGTTGAAACTTTTAAATTCCTCTTAATATTCTTTCTTTATTTGCTCATTTTTGTCAAATTAAATATTTTGCTGGCATGTTGGTTGTCAAAACACTTAAGAAGCTTATTGTTTTGATATTTTTAGGGTTTTGTTGATGATAATGTAGAATTATAAAAAAATTAAATGGGGGGTTGAACTTTTAAATTCCTCTTAATATTCTTTCTTTATTTGCTCATTTTTGTCAAATTAAATATTTTCCAGGCATGTTAGTTGTCAAAACACTCAAGAAGCTTAATGTTTTAATAATTTTAGGGATTTGTTGAACATTAGGTAGAACTCAGCTAATTTAAATGGGGGGTTGAACTTTTAAATTCCTCTTAATATTCTTTCTTTATTTGCTCATTTTTGTCAAATTAAATATTTTGCTGGCATGTTGGTTGTCAAAACACTCAAGAAGCTTAATGTTTTAATATTTTTAGGGTTTAGTTGATCATAATGTAGAATTATAAAAAAATTATATGGGGGGTTGGAACTTTTAAATTCCTCTTAATATTCTTTCTTTATTTGTTCATTTTTGTCAAATTAAATTTTTTTTAGGCATGTTGGGTGTCAAATCACTCAACAAGCTTAATGTTTTAATATTTTTAGGGATTTGTAGAACATTAGGTAGAATTTAGCTAATTTAAAGGGGAGGTTGAAATTTTTAAATTCCTCTTAATATTCTTTCTTTATTTGTTCATTTTTGTCAAATTAAATATTTTGCTGGCATGTTAGTTGTTAAAACACTTAGGAAGCTTATTGTTTTATTATTTTTAGGGTTTTGTTGATCATAATGTAGAATTATAAAAAAATTAAAGGGGGGGTTGAAACTTTTAAATTCCTCTTAATATTCTTTCTTTATTTGCTCATTTTTGTCAAATTAAATATTTTGCTGGCATGTTGGTTATCAAAACACTCAAGAAGCTTAATGTTTTAATATTTTTAGGGATTTGTTGAACATTATGTAGAATTCAGCTAATTTAAAGGGGGGGTTGAAATTTTTAAATTCCTCTTAATATTCTTTCTTTATTTGTTCATTTTTGTCAAATTAAATATTTTCCTGGCATGTTGGGTGTCAAATCACTCAAAAGCTTAATGTTTTAATATTTTTAGGGTTTTATTGATCATAATGTAGAATTATAAAAAAATTTTATGGGGGGTTGGAACTTTTAAATTCCTCTTAATATTCTTTCTTTATTTGTTCATTTTTGTTAAATTAAATATTTTCCTGGCATGTTGGGTGTCAAATCACTCAAAAGCTTAATGTTTTAATATTTTTAGGGTTTTATTGATCATAATGTAGAATTATAAAAAAATTAAATGGGGGGTTGGAACTTTTAAATTCCTCTTAATATTCTTTCTTTATTTGCTCATTTTTGTCAAATTAAATTTTTTTTAGGCATGTTGGGTGTCAAATCACTCAACAAGCTTAATGTTTTAATATTTTTAGGGTTTTATTGATCATAATGTAGAATTATAAAAAAATTTTATGGGGGGTTGGAACTTTTAAATTCCTCTTAATATTCTTTCTTTATTTGTTCATTTTTGTCAAATTAAATATTTTCCTGGCATGTTAGTTGTTAAAACACTTAAGAAGCTTATTGTTTTGATATTTTTAGGGTTTTGTTGAACATTAGGTAGAATTCAGCTAATTTAAAGGGGGGGTTGAAATTTTTAAATTCCTCTTAATATTCTTTCTTTATTTGCTCATTTTTGTCAAATTAAATATTTTGCTGGCATGTTGGTTGTCAAAACACTCAAGAAGCTTAATGTTTTAATATTTTTAGGGTTTTGTTGATCATAATGTAGAATTATAAAAAAATTAAATGGGGGGTTGGAACTTTTAAATTCCTCTAAATATTCTTTCTTTATTTGTTCATTTTTGTCAAATTAAATATTTTCCTGGCATGTTAGTTGTTAAAACACTTAAGATGCTTATTGTTTTGATATTTTTAGGGTTTTGTTGATCATAATGTAGAATTATAAAAAAATTAAATGGGGGGTTGAACTTTTAAATTCCTCTTAATATTCTTTCTTTATTTGCTCATTTTTGTCAAATTAAATATTTTCCTGGCATGTTAGTTGTTAAAACACTTAAGAAGCTTATTGTTTTATTATTTTTAGGGTTTTGTTGAACATAATGTAGAATTATAAAAAAATTAAATGGGGGGTTGGAACTTTTAAATTCCTCTTAATATTCTTTCTTTATTTGTTCATTTTTGTCAAATTAAATATTTTGCTGGCATGTTAGTTGTTAAAACACTTATGAAGCTTATTGTTTTATTATTTTTAGGGTATTGTTGATCATAATGTAGAATTATAAAAAAATTAAATGGGGGGTTGAAACTTTTAAATTCCTCTTAATATTCTTTCTTTATTTACTCATTTTTGTCAAATTTAATATTTTGCTGGCATGTTAGTTGTTAAAACACATAAGAAGCTTATTGTTTTATTATTTTTAGGGTTTTGTTGATCATAATGTAGAATTATAAAAAAATTAAAGGGGGGGTTGAAACTTTTAAATTCCTCTTAATATTCTTTCTTTATTTGCTCATTTTTGTCAAATTAAATATTTTGCTGGCATGTTAGTTGTTAAAACACTTAAGAAGCTTATTGTTTTATTATTTTTAGGGTTTTGTTGATCATAATGTAGAATTATAAAAAAATTAAATGGGGGGTTGAAACTTTTAAATTCCTCTTAATATTCTTTCTTTATTTACTCATTTTTGTCAAATTAAATATTTTCCTGGCATGTTGGGTGTCAAATCACTCAAAAGCTTAATGTTTTTATATTTTTAGGGATTTGTTGAACATTATGTAGAATTCAGCTAATTTAAAGGGGGGGTTGAAATTTTTAAATTCCTCTTAATATTCTTTCTTTATTTGTTCATTTTTGTCAAATTAAATATTTTCCTGGCATGTTGGGTGTCAAATCACTCAAAAGCTTAATGTTTTAATATTTTTAGGGTTTTATTGATCATAATGTAGAATTATAAAAAAATTAAATGGGGGGTTGGAACTTTTAAATTCCTCTTAATATTCTTTCTTTATTTGCTCATTTTTGTCAAATTAAATTTTTTTTAGGCATGTTGGGTGTCAAATCACTCAACAAGCTTAATGTTTTAGTATTTTTAGGGTTTTGTTGATCATAATGTAGAATTATAAAAAAATTAAATGGGGGGTTGAAATTTTTAAATTCCTCTTAATATTCTTTCTTTATTTGTTCATTTTTGTCAAATTAAATATTTTGCTGGCATGTTAGTTGTTAAAACACTTAAGAAGCTTTTTGTTTTATTATTTTTAGGGTTTTGTTGATCATAATGTAGAATTATAAAAAAATTAAATGGGGGGTTGAAACTTTTAAATTCCTCTTAATATTCTTTCTTTATTTACTCATTTTTGTCAAATTAAATATTTTCCTGGCATGTTGGGTGTCAAATCACTCAAAAGCTTAATGTTTTTATATTTTTAGGGTTTTGTTGATCATAATGTAGAATTATAAAAAAATTAAATGGGGGGTTGGAACTTTTAAATTCCTCTTAATATTCTTTCTTTATTTGTTCATTTTTGTCAAATTAAATATTTTGCTGGCATGTTGGTTGTCAAAACACTCAAGAAGCTTAATTTTTTAATATTTTTAGGGTTTTGTTGATCATAATGTAGAATTATAAAAAAATTAAATGGGGGGTTGGAACTTTTAAATTCCTCTTAATATTCTTTCTTTATTTGTTCATTTTTGTCAAATTAAATATTTTCCTGGCATGATAGTTGTTAAAACACTTAAAAAGCTTATTGTTTTATTATTTTTAGGGTTTTGTTGATCATAATGTAGAATTATGAAAAAATTAAATGGGGGGTTGAAACTTTTAAATTCCTCTTAATATTCTTTCTTTATTTGCTCATTTTTGTCAAATTAAATATTTTGCTGGCATGTTGGTTGTCAAAACACTTAAGAAGCTTATTGTTTTGATATTTTTAGGGTTTTGTTGATGATAATGTAGAATTATAAAAAAATTAAATGGGGGGTTGAAACTTTTAAATTCCTCTTAATATTCTTTCTTTATTTGCTCATTTTTGTCAAATTAAATATTTTGCTGGCATGTTGGTTATCAAAACACTCAAGAAGCTTAATGTTTTAATATTTTTAGGGATTTGTTGAACATTATGTAGAATTCAGCTAATTTAAAGGGGGGGTTGAAATTTTTAAATTCCTCTTAATATTCTTTCTTTATTTGTTCATTTTTGTCAAATTAAATATTTTCCTGGCATGTTGGGTGTCAAATCACTCAAAAGCTTAATGTTTTAATATTTTTAGGGTTTTATTGATCATAATGTAGAATTATAAAAAAATTAAATGGGGGGTTGGAACTTTTAAATTCCTCTTAATATTCTTTCTTTATTTGCTCATTTTTGTCAAATTAAATTTTTTTTAGGCATGATGGGTGTCAAATCACTCAACAAGCTTAATGTTTTAATATTTTTAGGGTTTTATTGATCATAATGTAGAATTATAAAAAAATTTTATGGGGGGTTGGAACTTTTAAATTCCTCTTAATATTCTTTCTTTATTTGTTCATTTTTGTCAAATTAAATATTTTCCTGGCATGTTAGTTGTTAAAACACTTAAGAAGCTTATTGTTTTGATATTTTTAGGGTTTTGTTGAACATTAGGTAGAATTCAGCTAATTTAAAGGGGGGGTTGAAATTTTTAAATTCCTCTTAATATTCTTTCTTTATTTGCTCATTTTTGTCAAATTAAATATTTTGCTGGCATGTTGGTTGTCAAAACACTCAAGAAGCTTAATGTTTTAATATTTTTAGGGTTTTGTTGATCATAATGAAGAATTATAAAAAAATTAAATGGGGGGTTGGAACTTTTAAATTCCTCTAAATATTCTTTCTTTATTTGTTCATTTTTGTCAAATTAAATATTTTCGTGGCATGTTGGGTGTCAAATCACTCAAAAGCTTAATGTTTTAATATTTTTAGGGTTTTATTGATCATAATGTAGAGTTATAAAAAAATTAAATGGGGGGTTGGAACTTTTAAATTCCTCTTAATATTCTTTCTTTATTTGCTCATTTTTGTCAAATTAAATTTTTTTTAGGCATGTTGGGTGTCAAATCACTCAACAAGCTTAATGTTTTAATATTTTTAGGGTTTTGTTGATCATAATGTAGAATTATAAAAAAATTAAATGGGGGGTTGGAACTTTTTAATTCCTCTTAATATTCTTTCTTTATTTGTTCATTTTTGTCAAATTAAATATTTTCCTGGCATGTTAGTTGTTAAAACACTTAAGATGCTTATTGTTTTGATATTTTTAGGGTTTTGTTGATCATAATGTAGAATTATAAAAAAATTAAATGGGGGGTTGAACTTTTAAATTCCTCTTAATATTCTTTCTTTATTTGCTCATTTTTGTCAAATTAAATATTTTGCTGGCATGTTAGTTGTTAAAACACTTAAGAAGCTTATTGTTTTATTATTTTTAGGGTTTTGTTGATCATAATGTAGAATTATAAAAAAATTAAATGGGGGGTTGAAACTTTTAAATTCCTCTTAATATTCTTTCTTTATTTACTCATTTTTGTCAAATTAAATATTTTCCTGGCATGTTGGGTGTCAAATCACTCAAAAGCTTAATGTTTTTATATTTTTAGGGATTTGTTGAACATTATGTAGAATTCAGCTAATTTAAAGGGGGGGTTGAAATTTTTAAATTCCTCTTAATATTCTTTCTTTATTTGTTCATTTTTGTCAAATTAAATATTTTCCTGGCATGTTGGGTGTCAAATCACTCAAAAGCTTAATGTTTTAATATTTTTAGGGTTTTATTGATCATAATGTAGAATTATAAAAAAATTAAATCGGGGGTTGGAACTTTTAAATTCCTCTTAATATTCTTTCTTTATTTGCTCATTTTTGTCAAATTAAATTTTTTTTAGGCATGTTGGGTGTCAAATCACTCAACAAGCTTAATGTTTTAGTATTTTTAGGGTTTTGTTGATCATAATGTAGAATTATAAAAAAATTAAATGGGGGGTTGAAATTTTTAAATTCCTCTTAATATTCTTTCTTTATTTGTTCATTTTTGTCAAATTAAATATTTTGCTGGCATGTTAGTTGTTAAAACACTTAAGAAGCTTTTTGTTTTATTATTTTTAGGGTTTTGTTGATCATAATGTAGAATTATAAAAAAATTAAATGGGGGGTTGAAACTTTTAAATTCCTCTTAATATTCTTTCTTTATTTACTCATTTTTGTCAAATTAAATATTTTCCTGGCATGTTGGGTGTCAAATCACTCAAAAGCTTAATGTTTTTATATTTTTAGGGTTTTGTTGATCATAATGTAGAATTATAAAAAAATTAAATGGGGGGTTGGAACTTTTAAATTCCTCTTAATATTCTTTCTTTATTTGTTCATTTTTGTCAAATTAAATATTTTGCTGGCATGTTGGTTGTCAAAACACTCAAGAAGCTTAATGTTTTAATATTTTTAGGGTTTTGTTGATCATAATGTAGAATTATAAAAAAATTAAATGGGGGGTTGGAACTTTTAAATTCCTCTTAATATTCTTTCTTTATTTGTTCATTTTTGTCAAATTAAATATTTTCCTGGCATGATAGTTGTTAAAACACTTAAAAAGCTTATTGTTTTATTATTTTTAGGGTTTTGTTGATCATAATGTAGAATTATGAAAAAATTAAATGGGGGGTTGAAACTTTTAAATTCCTCTTAATATTCTTTCTTTATTTGCTCATTTTTGTCAAATTAAATATTTTGCTGGCATGTTGGTTGTCAAAACACTTAAGAAGCTTATTGTTTTGATATTTTTAGGGTTTTGTTGATGATAATGTAGAATTATAAAAAAATTAAATGGGGGATGGAAACTTTTAAATTCCTCTTAATATTCTTTCTTTATTTGCTCATTTTTGTCAAATTAAATATTTTGCTGGCATGTTGGTTATCAAAACACTCAAGAAGCTTAATGTTTTAATATTTTTAGGGATTTGTTGAACATTATGTAGAATTCAGCTAATTTAAAGGGGGGGTTGAAATTTTTAAATTCCTCTTAATATTCTTTCTTTATTTGTTCATTTTTGTCAAATTAAATATTTTGCTGGCATGTTGGTTATCAAAACACTCAAGAAGCTTAATGTTTTAATATTTTTATGGATTTGTTGAACATTATGTAGAATTCAGCTAATTTAAAGGGGGGGTTGAAATTTTTAAATTCCTCTTAATATTCTTTCTTTATTTGTTCATTTTTGTCAAATTAAATATTTTCCTGGCATGTTGGGTGTCAAATCACTCAAAAGCTTAATGTTTTAATATTTTTAGGGTTTTATTGATCATAATGTAGAATTATAAAAAAATTTTATGGGGGGTTGGAACTTTTAAATTCCTCTTAATATTCTTTCTTTATTTGCTCATTTTTGTCAAATTAAATTTTTTTTAGGCATGTTGGGTGTCAAATCACTCAACAAGCTTAATGTTTTAGTATTTTTAGGGTTTTGTTGATCATAATGTAGAATTATAAAAAAATTAAATGGGGGGTTGAAATTTTTAAATTCCTCTTAATATTCTTTCTTTATTTGTTCATTTTTGTCAAATTAAATATTTTGCTGGCATGTTAGTTGTTAAAACACTTAAGAAGCTTTTTGTTTTATTATTTTTAGGGTTTTGTTGATCATAATGTAGAATTATAAAAAAATTAAATGGGGGGTTGAAACTTTTAAATTCCTCTTAATATTCTTTCTTTATTTGTTCATTTTTGTCAAATTAAATATTTTGCTGGCATGTTGGTTGTCAAAACACTCAAGAAGCTTAATGTTTTAATATTTTTAGGGTTTTGTTGATCATAATGTAGAATTATAAAAAAATTAAATGGGGGGTTGGAACTTTTAAATTCCTCTTAATATTCTTTCTTTATTTGTTCATTTTTGTCAAATTAAATATTTTCCTGGCATGATAGTTGTTAAAACACTTAAAAAGCTTATTGTTTTATTATTTTTAGGGTTTTGTTGATCATAATGTAGAATTATGAAAAAATTAAATGGGGGGTTGAAACTTTTAAATTCCTCTTAATATTCTTTCTTTATTTGCTCATTTTTGTCAAATTAAATATTTTGCTGGCATGTTGGTTGTCAAAACACTTAAGAAGCTTATTGTTTTGATATTTTTAGGGTTTTGTTGATGATAATGTAGAATTATAAAAAAATTAAATGGGGGATGGAAACTTTTAAATTCCTCTTAATATTCTTTCTTTATTTGCTCATTTTTGTCAAATTAAATATTTTGCTGGCATGTTGGTTATCAAAACACTCAAGAAGCTTAATGTTTTAATATTTTTAGGGATTTGTTGAACATTATGTAGAATTCAGCTAATTTAAAGGGGGGGTTGAAATTTTTAAATTCCTCTTAATATTCTTTCTTTATTTGTTCATTTTTGTCAAATTAAATATTTTGCTGGCATGTTGGTTATCAAAACACTCAAGAAGCTTAATGTTTTAATATTTTTAGGGATTTGTTGAACATTATGTAGAATTCAGCTAATTTAAAGGGGGGGTTGAAATTTTTAAATTCCTCTTAATATTCTTTCTTTATTTGTTCATTTTTGTCAAATTAAATATTTTCCTGGCATGTTGGGTGTCAAATCACTCAAAAGCTTAATGTTTTAATATTTTTAGGGTTTTATTGATCATAATGTAGAATTATAAAAAAATTTTATGGGGGGTTGGAACTTTTAAATTCCTCTTAATATTCTTTCTTTATTTGTTCATTTTTGTTAAATTAAATATTTTCCTGGCATGTTGGGTGTCAAATCACTCAAAAGCTTAATGTTTTAATATTTTTAGGGTTTTATTGATCATAATGTAGAATTATAAAAAAATTAAATGGGGGGTTGGAACTTTTAAATTCCTCTTAATATTCTTTCTTTATTTGCTCATTTTTGTCAAATTAAATTTTTTTTAGGCATGTTGGGTGTCAAATCACTCAACAAGCTTAATGTTTTAATATTTTTAGGGTTTTATTGATCATAATGTAGAATTATAAAAAAATTTTATGGGGGGTTGGAACTTTTAAATTCCTCTTAATATTCTTTCTTTATTTGTTCATTTTTGTCAAATTAAATATTTTCCTGGCATGTTAGTTGTTAAAACACTTAAGAAGCTTATTGTTTTGATATTTTTAGGGTTTTGTTGAACATTAGGTAGAATTCAGCTAATTTAAAGGGGGGGTTGAAATTTTTAAATTCCTCTTAATATTCTTTCTTTATTTGCTCATTTTTGTCAAATTAAATATTTTGCTGGCATGTTGGTTGTCAAAACACTCAAGAAGCTTAATGTTTTAATATTTTTAGGGTTTTGTTGATCATAATGTAGAATTATAAAAAAATTAAATGGGGGGTTGGAACTTTTAAATTCCTCTTAATATTCTTTCTTTATTTGTTCATTTTTGTCAAATTAAATATTTTCCTGGCATGATAGTTGTTAAAACACTTAAAAAGCTTATTGTTTTATTATTTTTAGGGTTTTGTTGATCATAATGTAGAATTATGAAAAAATTAAATGGGGGGTTGAAACTTTTAAATTCCTCTTAATATTCTTTCTTTATTTGCTCATTTTTGTCAAATTAAATATTTTGCTGGCATGTTGGTTGTCAAAACACTTAAGAAGCTTATTGTTTTGATATTTTTAGGGTTTTGTTGATGATAATGTAGAATTATAAAAAAATTAAATGGGGGATGGAAACTTTTAAATTCCTCTTAATATTCTTTCTTTATTTGCTCATTTTTGTCAAATTAAATATTTTGCTGGCATGTTGGTTATCAAAACACTCAAGAAGCTTAATGTTTTAATATTTTTAGGGATTTGTTGAACATTATGTAGAATTCAGCTAATTTAAAGGGGGGGTTGAAATTTTTAAATTCCTCTTAATATTCTTTCTTTATTTGTTCATTTTTGTCAAATTAAATATTTTGCTGGCATGTTGGTTATCAAAACACTCAAGAAGCTTAATGTTTTAATATTTTTATGGATTTGTTGAACATTATGTAGAATTCAGCTAATTTAAAGGGGGGGTTGAAATTTTTAAATTCCTCTTAATATTCTTTCTTTATTTGTTCATTTTTGTCAAATTAAATATTTTCCTGGCATGTTGGGTGTCAAATCACTCAAAAGCTTAATGTTTTAATATTTTTAGGGTTTTATTGATCATAATGTAGAATTATAAAAAAATTAAATGGGGGGTTGGAACTTTTAAATTCCTCTTAATATTCTTTCTTTATTTGCTCATTTTTGTCAAATTAAATTTTTTTTAGGCATGTTGGGTGTCAAATCACTCAACAAGCTTAATGTTTTAGTATTTTTAGGGTTTTGTTGATCATAATGTAGAATTATAAAAAAATTAAATGGGGGGTTGAAATTTTTAAATTCCTCTTAATATTCTTTCTTTATTTGTTCATTTTTGTCAAATTAAATATTTTGCTGGCATGTTAGTTGTTAAAACACTTAAGAAGCTTTTTGTTTTATTATTTTTAGGGTTTTGTTGATCATAATGTAGAATTATAAAAAAATTAAATGGGGGGTTGGAACTTTTAAATTCCTCTTAATATTCTTTCTTTATTTGTTCATTTTTGTCAAATTAAATATTTTCCTGGCATGTTGGGTGTCAAATCACTCAAAAGCTTAATGTTTTTATATTTTTAGGGTTTTGTTGATCATAATGTAGAATTATAAAAAAATTAAATGGGGGGTTGGAACTTTTAAATTCCTCTTAATATTCTTTCTTTATTTGTTCATTTTTGTCAAATTAAATATTTTCCTGGCATGATAGTTGTTAAAACACTTAAAAAGCTTATTGTTTTATTATTTTTAGGGTTTTGTTGATCATAATGTAGAATTATGAAAAAATTAAATGGGGGGTTGAAACTTTTAAATTCCTCTTAATATTCTTTCTTTATTTGCTCATTTTTGTCAAATTAAATATTTTGCTGGCATGTTGGTTGTCAAAACACTTAAGAAGCTTATTGTTTTGATATTTTTAGGGTTTTGTTGATGATAATGTAGAATTATAAAAAAATTAAATGGGGGATGGAAACTTTTAAATTCCTCTTAATATTCTTTCTTTATTTGCTCATTTTTGTCAAATTAAATATTTTGCTGGCATGTTGGTTATCAAAACACTCAAGAAGCTTAATGTTTTAATATTTTTAGGGATTTGTTGAACATTATGTAGAATTCAGCTAATTTAAAGGGGGGGTTGAAATTTTTAAATTCCTCTTAATATTCTTTCTTTATTTGTTCATTTTTGTCAAATTAAATATTTTGCTGGCATGTTGGTTATCAAAACACTCAAGAAGCTTAATGTTTTAATATTTTTAGGGATTTGTTGAACATTATGTAGAATTCAGCTAATTTAAAGGGGGGGTTGAAATTTTTAAATTCCTCTTAATATTCTTTCTTTATTTGTTCATTTTTGTCAAATTAAATATTTTCCTGGCATGTTGGGTGTCAAATCACTCAAAAGCTTAATGTTTTAATATTTTTAGGGTTTTATTGATCATAATGTAGAATTATAAAAAAATTTTATGGGGGGTTGGAACTTTTAAATTCCTCTTAATATTCTTTCTTTATTTGTTCATTTTTGTTAAATTAAATATTTTCCTGGCATGTTGGGTGTCAAATCACTCAAAAGCTTAATGTTTTAATATTTTTAGGGTTTTATTGATCATAATGTAGAATTATAAAAAAATTAAATGGGGGGTTGGAACTTTTAAATTCCTCTTAATATTCTTTCTTTATTTGCTCATTTTTGTCAAATTAAATTTTTTTTAGGCATGTTGGGTGTCAAATCACTCAACAAGCTTAATGTTTTAATATTTTTAGGGTTTTATTGATCATAATGTAGAATTATAAAAAAATTTTATGGGGGGTTGGAACTTTTAAATTCCTCTTAATATTCTTTCTTTATTTGTTCATTTTTGTCAAATTAAATATTTTCCTGGCATGTTGGGTGTCAAATCACTCAAAAGCTTAATGTTTTTATATTTTTAGGGTTTTGTTGATCATAATGTAGAATTATAAAAAAATTAAATGGGGGGTTGGAACTTTTAAATTCCTCTTAATATTCTTTCTTTATTTGTTCATTTTTGTCAAATTAAATATTTTGCTGGCATGTTGGTTGTCAAAACACTCAAGAAGCTTAATGTTTTAATATTTTTAGGGTTTTGTTGATCATAATGTAGAATTATAAAAAAATTAAATGGGGGGTTGGAACTTTTAAATTCCTCTTAATATTCTTTCTTTATTTGTTCATTTTTGTCAAATTAAATATTTTCCTGGCATGATAGTTGTTAAAACACTTAAAAAGCTTATTGTTTTATTATTTTTAGGGTTTTGTTGATCATAATGTAGAATTATGAAAAAATTAAATGGGGGGTTGAAACTTTTAAATTCCTCTTAATATTCTTTCTTTATTTGCTCATTTTTGTCAAATTAAATATTTTGCTGGCATGTTGGTTGTCAAAACACTTAAGAAGCTTATTGTTTTGATATTTTTAGGGTTTTGTTGATGATAATGTAGAATTATAAAAAAATTAAATGGGGGATGGAAACTTTTAAATTCCTCTTAATATTCTTTCTTTATTTGCTCATTTTTGTCAAATTAAATATTTTGCTGGCATGTTGGTTATCAAAACACTCAAGAAGCTTAATGTTTTAATATTTTTAGGGATTTGTTGAACATTATGTAGAATTCAGCTAATTTAAAGGGGGGGTTGAAATTTTTAAATTCCTCTTAATATTCTTTCTTTATTTGTTCATTTTTGTCAAATTAAATATTTTGCTGGCATGTTGGTTATCAAAACACTCAAGAAGCTTAATGTTTTAATATTTTTATGGATTTGTTGAACATTATGTAGAATTCAGCTAATTTAAAGGGGGGGTTGAAATTTTTAAATTCCTCTTAATATTCTTTCTTTATTTGTTCATTTTTGTCAAATTAAATATTTTCCTGGCATGTTGGGTGTCAAATCACTCAAAAGCTTAATGTTTTAATATTTTTAGGGTTTTATTGATCATAATGTAGAATTATAAAAAAATTAAATGGGGGGTTGGAACTTTTAAATTCCTCTTAATATTCTTTCTTTATTTGCTCATTTTTGTCAAATTAAATTTTTTTTAGGCATGTTGGGTGTCAAATCACTCAACAAGCTTAATGTTTTAGTATTTTTAGGGTTTTGTTGATCATAATGTAGAATTATAAAAAAATTAAATGGGGGGTTGAAATTTTTAAATTCCTCTTAATATTCTTTCTTTATTTGTTCATTTTTGTCAAATTAAATATTTTGCTGGCATGTTAGTTGTTAAAACACTTAAGAAGCTTTTTGTTTTATTATTTTTAGGGTTTTGTTGATCATAATGTAGAATTATAAAAAAATTAAATGGGGGGTTGAAACTTTTAAATTCCTCTTAATATTCTTTCTTTATTTACTCATTTTTGTCAAATTAAATATTTTCCTGGCATGTTGGGTGTCAAATCACTCAAAAGCTTAATGTTTTTATATTTTTAGGGTTTTGTTGATCATAATGTAGAATTATAAAAAAATTAAATGGGGGGTTGGAACTTTTAAATTCCTCTTAATATTCTTTCTTTATTTGTTCATTTTTGTCAAATTAAATATTTTGCTGGCATGTTGGTTGTCAAAACACTCAAGAAGCTTAATGTTTTAATATTTTTAGGGTTTTGTTGATCATAATGTAGAATTATAAAAAAATTAAATGGGGGGTTGGAACTTTTAAATTCCTCTTAATATTCTTTCTTTATTTGTTCATTTTTGTCAAATTAAATATTTTCCTGGCATGATAGTTGTTAAAACACTTAAAAAGCTTATTGTTTTATTATTTTTAGGGTTTTGTTGATCATAATGTAGAATTATGAAAAAATTAAATGGGGGGTTGAAACTTTTAAATTCCTCTTAATATTCTTTCTTTATTTGCTCATTTTTGTCAAATTAAATATTTTGCTGGCATGTTGGTTGTCAAAACACTTAAGAAGCTTATTGTTTTGATATTTTTAGGGTTTTGTTGATGATAATGTAGAATTATAAAAAAATTAAATGGGGGATGGAAACTTTTAAATTCCTCTTAATATTCTTTCTTTATTTGCTCATTTTTGTCAAATTAAATATTTTGCTGGCATGTTGGTTATCAAAACACTCAAGAAGCTTAATGTTTTAATATTTTTAGGGATTTGTTGAACATTATGTAGAATTCAGCTAATTTAAAGGGGGGGTTGAAATTTTTAAATTCCTCTTAATATTCTTTCTTTATTTGTTCATTTTTGTCAAATTAAATATTTTCCTGGCATGTTGGGTGTCAAATCACTCAAAAGCTTAATGTTTTAATATTTTTAGGGTTTTATTGATCATAATGTAGAATTATAAAAAAATTTTATGGGGGGTTGGAACTTTTAAATTCCTCTTAATATTCTTTCTTTATTTGTTCATTTTTGTTAAATTAAATATTTTCCTGGCATGTTGGGTGTCAAATCACTCAAAAGCTTAATGTTTTAATATTTTTAGGGTTTTATTGATCATAATGTAGAATTATAAAAAAATTAAATGGGGGGTTGGAACTTTTAAATTCCTCTTAATATTCTTTCTTTATTTGCTCATTTTTGTCAAATTAAATTTTTTTTAGGCATGATGGGTGTCAAATCACTCAACAAGCTTAATGTTTTAATATTTTTAGGGTTTTATTGATCATAATGTAGAATTATAAAAAAATTTTATGGGGGGTTGGAACTTTTAAATTCCTCTTAATATTCTTTCTTTATTTGTTCATTTTTGTCAAATTAAATATTTTCCTGGCATGTTAGTTGTTAAAACACTTAAGAAGCTTATTGTTTTGATATTTTTAGGGTTTTGTTGAACATTAGGTAGAATTCAGCTAATTTAAAGGGGGGGTTGAAATTTTTAAATTCCTCTTAATATTCTTTCTTTATTTGCTCATTTTTGTCAAATTAAATATTTTGCTGGCATGTTGGTTGTCAAAACACTCAAGAAGCTTAATGTTTTAATATTTTTAGGGTTTTATTGATCATAATGTAGAATTATAAAAAAATTAAATCGGGGGTTGGAACTTTTAAATTCCTCTTAATATTCTTTCTTTATTTGCTCATTTTTGTCAAATTAAATTTTTTTTAGGCATGTTGGGTGTCAAATCACTCAACAAGCTTAATGTTTTAGTATTTTTAGGGTTTTGTTGATCATAATGTAGAATTATAAAAAAATTAAATGGGGGGTTGGAACTTTTTAATTCCTCTTAATATTCTTTCTTTATTTGTTCATTTTTGTCAAATTAAATATTTTCCTGGCATGTTAGTTGTTAAAACACTTAAGATGCTTATTGTTTTGATATTTTTAGGGTTTTGTTGATCATAATGTAGAATTATAAAAAAATTAAATGGGGGGTTGAACTTTTAAATTCCTCTTAATATTCTTTCTTTATTTGCTCATTTTTGTCAAATTAAATATTTTGCTGGCATGTTAGTTGTTAAAACACTTAAGAAGCTTATTGTTTTATTATTTTTAGGGTTTTGTTGATCATAATGTAGAATTATAAAAAAATTAAATGGGGGGTTGAAACTTTTAAATTCCTCTTAATATTCTTTCTTTATTTACTCATTTTTGTCAAATTAAATATTTTCCTGGCATGTTGGGTGTCAAATCACTCAAAAGCTTAATGTTTTTATATTTTTAGGGATTTGTTGAACATTATGTAGAATTCAGCTAATTTAAAGGGGGGGTTGAAATTTTTAAATTCCTCTTAATATTCTTTCTTTATTTGTTCATTTTTGTCAAATTAAATATTTTCCTGGCATGTTGGGTGTCAAATCACTCAAAAGCTTAATGTTTTAATATTTTTAGGGTTTTATTGATCATAATGTAGAATTATAAAAAAATTAAATCGGGGGTTGGAACTTTTAAATTCCTCTTAATATTCTTTCTTTATTTGCTCATTTTTGTCAAATTAAATATTTTGCTGGCATGTTGGTTATCAAAACACTCAAGAAGCTTAATGTTTTAATATTTTTAGGGATTTGTTGAACATTATGTAGAATTCAGCTAATTTAAAGGGGGGGTTGAAATTTTTAAATTCCTCTTAATATTCTTTCTTTATTTGTTCATTTTTGTCAAATTAAATATTTTGCTGGCATGTTGGTTATCAAAACACTCAAGAAGCTTAATGTTTTAATATTTTTAGGGATTTGTTGAACATTATGTAGAATTCAGCTAATTTAAAGGGGGGTTGAAATTTTTAAATTCCTCTTAATATTCTTTCTTTATTTGTTCATTTTTGTCAAATTAAATATTTTCCTGGCATGTTGGGTGTCAAATCACTCAAAAGCTTAATGTTTTAATATTTTTAGGGTTTTATTGATCATAATGTAGAATTATAAAAAAATTTTATGGGGGGTTGGAACTTTTAAATTCCTCTTAATATTCTTTCTTTATTTGCTCATTTTTGTCAAATTAAATTTTTTTTAGGCATGTTGGGTGTCAAATCACTCAACAAGCTTAATGTTTTAGTATTTTTAGGGTTTTGTTGATCATAATGTAGAATTATAAAAAAATTAAATGGGGGGTTGAAATTTTTAAATTCCTCTTAATATTCTTTCTTTATTTGTTCATTTTTGTCAAATTAAATATTTTGCTGGCATGTTAGTTGTTAAAACACTTAAGAAGCTTTTTGTTTTATTATTTTTAGGGTTTTGTTGATCATAATGTAGAATTATAAAAAAATTAAATGGGGGGTTGAAACTTTTAAATTCCTCTTAATATTCTTTCTTTATTTACTCATTTTTGTCAAATTAAATATTTTCCTGGCATGTTGGGTGTCAAATCACTCAAAAGCTTAATGTTTTTATATTTTTAGGGTTTTGTTGATCATAATGTAGAATTATAAAAAAATTAAATGGGGGGTTGGAACTTTTAAATTCCTCTTAATATTCTTTCTTTATTTGTTCATTTTTGTCAAATTAAATATTTTGCTGGCATGTTGGTTGTCAAAACACTCAAGAAGCTTAATGTTTTAATATTTTTAGGGTTTTGTTGATCATAATGTAGAATTATAAAAAAATTAAATGGGGGGTTGGAACTTTTAAATTCCTCTTAATATTCTTTCTTTATTTGTTCATTTTTGTCAAATTAAATATTTTCCTGGCATGATAGTTGTTAAAACACTTAAAAAGCTTATTGTTTTATTATTTTTAGGGTTTTGTTGATCATAATGTAGAATTATGAAAAAATTAAATGGGGGGTTGAAACTTTTAAATTCCTCTTAATATTCTTTCTTTATTTGCTCATTTTTGTCAAATTAAATATTTTGCTGGCATGTTGGTTGTCAAAACACTTAAGAAGCTTATTGTTTTGATATTTTTAGGGTTTTGTTGATGATAATGTAGAATTATAAAAAAATTAAATGGGGGGTTGAAACTTTTAAATTCCTCTTAATATTCTTTCTTTATTTGCTCATTTTTGTCAAATTAAATATTTTGCTGGCATGTTGGTTATCAAAACACTCAAGAAGCTTAATGTTTTAATATTTTTAGGGATTTGTTGAACATTATGTAGAATTCAGCTAATTTAAAGGGGGGGTTGAAATTTTTAAATTCCTCTTAATATTCTTTCTTTATTTGTTCATTTTTGTCAAATTAAATATTTTCCTGGCATGTTGGGTGTCAAATCACTCAAAAGCTTAATGTTTTAATATTTTTAGGGTTTTATTGATCATAATGTAGAATTATAAAAAAATTTTATGGGGGGTTGGAACTTTTAAATTCCTCTTAATATTCTTTCTTTATTTGTTCATTTTTGTTAAATTAAATATTTTCCTGGCATGTTGGGTGTCAAATCACTCAAAAGCTTAATGTTTTAATATTTTTAGGGTTTTATTGATCATAATGTAGAATTATAAAAAAATTAAATGGGGGGTTGGAACTTTTAAATTCCTCTTAATATTCTTTCTTTATTTGCTCATTTTTGTCAAATTAAATTTTTTTTAGGCATGATGGGTGTCAAATCACTCAACAAGCTTAATGTTTTAATATTTTTAGGGTTTTATTGATCATAATGTAGAATTATAAAAAAATTTTATGGGGGGTTGGAACTTTTAAATTCCTCTTAATATTCTTTCTTTATTTGTTCATTTTTGTCAAATTAAATATTTTCCTGGCATGTTAGTTGTTAAAACACTTAAGAAGCTTAATGTTTTGATATTTTTAGGGTTTTGTTGAACATTAGGTAGAATTCAGCTAATTTAAAGGGGGGGTTGAAATTTTTAAATTCCTCTTAATATTCTTTCTTTATTTGCTCATTTTTGTCAAATTAAATATTTTGCTGGCATGTTGGTTGTCAAAACACTCAAGAAGCTTAATGTTTTAATATTTTTAGGGTTTTGTTGATCATAATGTAGAATTATAAAAAAATTAAATGGGGGGTTGGAACTTTTAAATTCCTCTAAATATTCTTTCTTTATTTGTTCATTTTTGTCAAATTAAATATTTTCGTGGCATGTTGGGTGTCAAATCACTCAAAAGCTTAATGTTTTAATATTTTTAGGGTTTTATTGATCATAATGTAGAGTTATAAAAAAATTAAATGGGGGGTTGGAACTTTTAAATTCCTCTTAATATTCTTTCTTTATTTGCTCATTTTTGTCAAATTAAATTTTTTTTAGGCATGTTGGGTGTCAAATCACTCAACAAGCTTAATGTTTTAATATTTTTAGGGTTTTGTTGATCATAATGTAGAATTATAAAAAAATTAAATGGGGGGTTGGAACTTTTTAATTCCTCTTAATATTCTTTCTTTATTTGTTCATTTTTGTCAAATTAAATATTTTCCTGGCATGTTAGTTGTTAAAACACTTAAGATGCTTATTGTTTTGATATTTTTAGGGTTTTGTTGATCATAATGTAGAATTATAAAAAAATTAAATGGGGGGTTGAACTTTTAAATTCCTCTTAATATTCTTTCTTTATTTGCTCATTTTTGTCAAATTAAATATTTTCCTGGCATGTTAGTTGTTAAAACACTTAAGAAGCTTATTGTTTTATTATTTTTAGGGTTTTGTTGAACATAATGTAGAATTATAAAAAAATTAAATGGGGGGTTGGAACTTTTAAATTCCTCTTAATATTCTTTCTTTATTTGTTCATTTTTGTCAAATTAAATATTTTGCTGGCATGTTAGTTGTTAAAACACTTATGAAGCTTATTGTTTTATTATTTTTAGGGTATTGTTGATCATAATGTAGAATTATAAAAAAATTAAATGGGGGGTTGAAACTTTTAAATTCCTCTTAATATTCTTTCTTTATTTACTCATTTTTGTCAAATTTAATATTTTGCTGGCATGTTAGTTGTTAAAACACATAAGAAGCTTATTGTTTTATTATTTTTAGGGTTTTGTTGATCATAATGTAGAATTATAAAAAAATTAAAGGGGGGGTTGAAACTTTTAAATTCCTCTTAATATTCTTTCTTTATTTGCTCATTTTTGTCAAATTAAATATTTTGCTGGCATGTTAGTTGTTAAAACACTTAAGAAGCTTATTGTTTTATTATTTTTAGGGTTTTGTTGATCATAATGTAGAATTATAAAAAAATTAAATGGGGGGTTGAAACTTTTAAATTCCTCTTAATATTCTTTCTTTATTTACTCATTTTTGTCAAATTAAATATTTTCCTGGCATGTTGGGTGTCAAATCACTCAAAAGCTTAATGTTTTTATATTTTTAGGGATTTGTTGAACATTATGTAGAATTCAGCTAATTAAAAGGGGGGGTTGAAATTTTTAAATTCCTCTTAATATTCTTTCTTTATTTGTTCATTTTTGTCAAATTAAATATTTTCCTGGCATGTTGGGTGTCAAATCACTCAAAAGCTTAATGTTTTAATATTTTTAGGGTTTTATTGATCATAATGTAGAATTATAAAAAAATTAAATGGGGGGTTGGAACTTTTAAATTCCTCTTAATATTCTTTCTTTATTTGCTCATTTTTGTCAAATTAAATTTTTTTTAGGCATGTTGGGTGTCAAATCACTCAACAAGCTTAATGTTTTAATATTTTTAGGGTTTTGTTGATCATAATGTAGAATTATAAAAAAATTAAATGGGGGGTTGAAATTTTTAAATTCCCCTTAATATTCTTTCTTTATTTGTTCATTTTTGTCAAATTAAATATTTTGCTGGCATGTTAGTTGTTAAAACAATTAAGAAGCTTTTTGTTTTATTATTTTTAGGGTTTTGTTGATCATAATGTAGAATTATAAAAAAATTAAATGGAGGGTTGAAACTTTTAAATTCCTCTTAATATTCTTTCTTTATTTACTCATTTTTGTCAAATTAAATATTTTCCTGGCATGTTGGGTGTCAAATCACTCAAAAGCTTAATGTTTTTATATTTTTAGGGTTTTGTTGATCATAATGTAGAATTATAAAAAAATTAAATGGGGGGTTGGAACTTTTAAATTCCTCTTAATATTCTTTCTTTATTTGTTCATTTTTGTCAAATTAAATATTTTGCTGGCATGTTGGTTGTCAAAACACTCAAGAAGCTTAATGTTTTAATATTTTTAGGGTTTTGTTGATCATAATGTAGAATTATGAAAAAATTAAATGGGGGGTTGAAACTTTTAAATTCCTCTTAATATTCTTTCTTTATTTGCTTATTTTTGTCAAATTAAATATTTTGCTGGCATGTTGGTTGTCAAAACACTTAAGAAGCTTATTGTTTTGATATTTTTAGGGTTTTGTTGATGATAATGTAGAATTATAAAAAAATTAAATGGGGGGTTGAACTTTTAAATTCCTCTTAATATTCTTTCTTTATTTGCTCATTTTTGTCAAATTAAATATTTTCCAGGCATGTTAGTTGTCAAAACACTCAAGAAGCTTAATGTTTTAATAATATTAGGGATTTGTTGAACATTAGGTAGAACTCAGCTAATTTAAAGGAGGGGTTGAAATTTTTAAATTCCCTTTAATATTCTTTCTTTATTTGTTCATTTTTGTCAAATTAAATATTTTGCTGGCATGTTAGTTGTTAAAACACTTAAGAAGCTTATTGTTTTATTATTTTTAGGGTTTTGTTGATCATAATGTAGAATTCAGCTAATTTAAAGGGGGGGTTGAAATTTTTAAATTCCTCTTAATATTCTTTCTTTATTTGTTCATTTTTGTCAAATTAAATATTTTCCTGGCATGTTAGTTGTTAAAACACTTAAGAAGCTTATTGTTTTGATATTTTTAGGGTTTTGTTGATCATAATGTAGAATTATAAAAAAATTAAATGGGGGGTTGAACTTTTAAATTCCTCTTAATATTCTTTCTTTATTTGCTCATTTTTGTCAAATTAAATATTTTGCTGGCATGTTGGTTGTCAAAACACTCAAGAAGCTTAATGTTTTAATATTTTTAGGGTTTAGTTGATCATAATGTAGAATTATAAAAAAATTATATGGGGGGTTGGAACTTTTAAATTCCTCTTAATATTCTTTCTTTATTTGTTCATTTTTGTCAAATTAAATTTTTTTTAGGCATTTTGGGTGTCAAATCACTCAACAAGCTTAATGTTTTAATATTTTTAGGGATTTGTAGAACATTAGGTAGAATTTAGCTAATTTAAAGGGGGGGTTGAAATTTTTAAATTCCTCTTAATATTCTTTCTTTATTTGTTCATTTTTGTCAAATTAAATATTTTGCTGGCATGTTAGTTGTTAAAACACTTAAGAAGCTTATTGTTTTATTATTTTTAGGGTTTTGTTGATCATAATGTAGAATTATAAAAAAATTTTATGGGGGGTTGGAACTTTTAAATTCCTCTTAATATTCTTTCTTTATTTGTTCATTTTTGTCAAATTAAATATTTTCCTGGCATGTTAGTTGTTAAAACACTTAAGAAGCTTATTGTTTTGATATTTTTAGGGTTTTGTTGATCATAATGTAGAATTATAAAAAAATTAAATAGGGGGTTGAACTGTTAAATTCCTCTTAATATTCTTTCTTTATTTGCTCATTTTTGTCAAATTAAATATTTTGCTGGCATGTTGGTTGTCAAATCACTCAAAAGCTTAATGTTTTTATATTTTTAGGGTTTTGTTGATCATAATGTAGAATTATAAAAAAATTAAATGGGGGGTTGGAACTTTTAAATTCCTCTTAATATTCTTTCTTTATTTGTTCATTTTTGTCAAATTAAATATTTTGCTGGCATGTTGGTTGTCAAAACACTCAAGAAGCTTAATGTTTTAATATTTTTAGGGTTTTGTTGATCATAATGTAGAATTATAAAAAAATTAAATGGGGGGTTGGAACTTTTAAATTCCTCTAAATATTCTTTCTTTATTTGTTCATTTTTGTCAAATTAAATATTTTCGTGGCATGTTGGGTGTCAAATCACTCAAATGCTTAATGTTTTAATATTTTTAGGGTTTTATTGATCATAATGTAGAATTATAAAAAAATTAAATGGGGGGTTGGAACTTTTAAATTCCTCTTAATATTCTTTCTTTATTTGCTCATTTTTGTCAAATTAAATTTTTTTTAGGCATGTTGGGTGTCAAATCACTCAACAAGCTTAATGTTTTAATATTTTTAGGGTTTTGTTGACCATAATGTAGAATTATAAAAAAATTAAATGGGGGGTTGGAACTTTTTAATTCTTCTTAATATTCTTTCTTTATTTGTTCATTTTTGTCAAATTAAATATTTTCCTGGCATGATAGTTGTTAAAACACTTAAGAAGCTTATTGTTTTATTATTTTTAGGGTTTTGTTGATCATAATGTAGAATTATGAAAAAATTAAATGGGGTGTTGAACTTTTAAATTCCTCTTAATATTCTTTCTTTATTTGCTCATTTTTGTCAAATTAAATATTTTCCAGGCATGTTAGTTGTCAAAACACTCAAGAAGCTTAATGTTTTAATAATTTTAGGGATTTGTTGAACATTAGGTAGAACTCAGCTAATTTAAAGGAGGGGTTGAAATTTTTAAATTCCCCTTAATATTCTTTCTTTATTTGTTCATTTTTGTCAAATTAAATATTTTGCTGGCATGTTAGTTGTTAAAACACTTAAGAAGCTTATTGTTTTATTATTTTTAGGGTTTTGTTGATCATAATGTAGAATTCAGCTAATTTAAAGGGGGGGTTGAAATTTTTAAATTCCTCTTAATATTCTTTCTTTATTTGTTCATTTTTGTCAAATTAAATATTTTCCTGGCATGTTAGTTGTTAAAACACTTAAGAAGCTTATTGTTTTGATATTTTTAGGGTTTTGTTGATCATAATGTAGAATTATAAAAAAATTAAATGGGGGGTTGAACTTTTAAATTCCTCTTAATATTCTGTCTTTATTTGCTCATTTTTGTCAAATTAAATATTTTGCTGGCATGTTGGTTGTCAAAACACTCAAGAAGCTTAATGTTTTAATATTTTTAGGGTTTAGTTGATCATAATGTAGAATTATAAAAAAATTATATGGGGGGTTGGAACTTTTAAATTCCTCTTAATATTCTTTCTTTATTTGTTCATTTTTGTCAAATTAAATTTTTTTTAGGCATGTTGGTTATCAAAACACTCAAGAAGCTTAATGTTTTAATATTTTTAGGGATTTGTTGAACATTATGTAGAATTCAGCTAATTTAAAGGGGGGTTGAAATTTTTAAATTCCTCTTAATATTCTTTCTTTATTTGTTCATTTTTGTCAAATTAAATATTTTCCTGGCATGTTGGGTGTCAAATCACTCAAAAGCTTAATGTTTTAATATTTTTAGGGTTTTATTGATCATAATGTAGAATTATAAAAAAATTTTATGGGGGGTTGGAACTTTTAAATTCCTCTTAATATTCTTTCTTTATTTGTTCATTTTTGTTAAATTAAATATTTTCCTGGCATGTTGGGTGTCAAATCACTCAAAAGCTTAATGTTTTAATATTTTTAGGGTTTTGTTGATCATAATGTAGAATTATAAAAAAATTAAATGGGGGGTTGGAACTTTTAAATTCCTCTTAATATTCTTTCTTTATTTGTTCATTTTTGTCAAATTAAATATTTTGCTGGCATGTTGGTTGTCAAAACACTCAAGAAGCTTAATGTTTTAATATTTTTAGGGTTTTGTTGATCATAATGTAGAATTATGAAAAAATTAAATGGGGGGTTGAAACTTTTAAATTCCTCTTAATATTCTTTCTTTATTTGCTTATTTTTGTCAAATTAAATATTTTGCTGGCATGTTGGTTGTCAAAACACTTAAGAAGCTTATTGTTTTGATATTTTTAGGGTTTTGTTGATGATAATGTAGAATTATAAAAAAATTAAATGGGGGGTTGAACTTTTAAATTCCTCTTAATATTCTTTCTTTATTTGCTCATTTTTGTCAAATTAAATATTTTCCAGGCATGTTAGTTGTCAAAACACTCAAGAAGCTTAATGTTTTAATAATATTAGGGATTTGTTGAACATTAGGTAGAACTCAGCTAATTTAAAGGAGGGGTTGAAATTTTTAAATTCCCTTTAATATTCTTTCTTTATTTGTTCATTTTTGTCAAATTAAATATTTTGCTGGCATGTTAGTTGTTAAAACACTTAAGAAGCTTATTGTTTTATTATTTTTAGGGTTTTGTTGATCATAATGTAGAATTCAGCTAATTTAAAGGGGGGGTTGAAATTTTTAAATTCCTCTTAATATTCTTTCTTTATTTGTTCATTTTTGTCAAATTAAATATTTTCCTGGCATGTTAGTTGTTAAAACACTTAAGAAGCTTATTGTTTTGATATTTTTAGGGTTTTGTTGATCATAATGTAGAATTATAAAAAAATTAAATGGGGGGTTGAACTTTTAAATTCCTCTTAATATTCTTTCTTTATTTGCTCATTTTTGTCAAATTAAATATTTTGCTGGCATGTTGGTTGTCAAAACACTCAAGAAGCTTAATGTTTTAATATTTTTAGGGTTTAGTTGATCATAATGTAGAATTATAAAAAAATTATATGGGGGGTTGGAACTTTTAAATTCCTCTTAATATTCTTTCTTTATTTGTTCATTTTTGTCAAATTAAATTTTTTTTAGGCATTTTGGGTGTCAAATCACTCAACAAGCTTAATGTTTTAATATTTTTAGGGATTTGTAGAACATTAGGTAGAATTTAGCTAATTTAAAGGGGGGGTTGAAATTTTTAAATTCCTCTTAATATTCTTTCTTTATTTGTTCATTTTTGTCAAATTAAATATTTTGCTGGCATGTTAGTTGTTAAAACACTTAAGAAGCTTATTGTTTTATTATTTTTAGGGTTTTGTTGATCATAATGTAGAATTATAAAAAAATTAAAGGAGGTGTTGAAACTTTTAAATTCCTCTTAATATTCTTTCTTTATTTGCTCATTTTTGTCAAATTAAATATTTTGCTGGCATGTTGGTTATCAAAACACTCAAGAAGCTTAATGTTTTAATATTTTTAGGGATTTGTTGAACATTATGTAGAATTCAGCTAATTTAAAGGGGGGTTGAAATTTTTAAATTCCTCTTAATATTCTTTCTTTATTTGCTCATTTTTGTCAAATTAAATTTTTTTTAGGCATGTTGGGTGTCAAATCACTCAACAAGCTTAATGTTTTAATATTTTTAGGGTTTTATTTATCATAATGTAGAATTATAAAAAAATTTTATGGGGGGTTGGAACTTTTAAATTCCTCTTAATATTCTTTCTTTATTTGTTCATTTTTGTCAAATTAAATATTTTCCTGGCATGTTAGTTGTTAAAACACTTAAGAAGCTTATTGTTTTGATATTTTTAGGGTTTTGTTGATCATAATGTAGAATTATAAAAAAATTAAATAGGGGGTTGAACTGTTAAATTCCTCTTAATATTCTTTCTTTATTTGCTCATTTTTGTCAAATTAAATATTTTGCTGGCATGTTGGTTGTCAAATCACTCAAAAGCTTAATGTTTTTATATTTTTAGGGTTTTGTTGATCATAATGTAGAATTATAAAAAAATTAAATGGGGGGTTGGAACTTTTAAATTCCTCTTAATATTCTTTCTTTATTTGTTCATTTTTGTCAAATTAAATATTTTGCTGGCATGTTGGTTGTCAAAACACTCAAGAAGCTTAATGTTTTAATATTTTTAGGGTTTTGTTGATCATAATGTAGAATTATAAAAAAATTAAATGGGGGGTTGGAACTTTTAAATTCCTCTAAATATTCTTTCTTTATTTGTTCATTTTTGTCAAATTAAATATTTTCGTGGCATGTTGGGTGTCAAATCACTCAAATGCTTAATGTTTTAATATTTTTAGGGTTTTATTGATCATAATGTAGAATTATAAAAAAATTAAATGGGGGGTTGGAACTTTTAAATTCCTCTTAATATTCTTTCTTTATTTGCTCATTTTTGTCAAATTAAATTTTTTTTAGGCATGTTGGGTGTCAAATCACTCAACAAGCTTAATGTTTTAATATTTTTAGGGTTTTGTTGATCATAATGTAGAATTATAAAAAAATTAAATGGGGGGTTGGAACTTTTTAATTCTTCTTAATATTCTTTCTTTATTTGTTCATTTTTGTCAAATTAAATATTTTCCTGGCATGATAGTTGTTAAAACACTTAAGAAGCTTATTGTTTTATTATTTTTAGGGTTTTGTTGATCATAATGTAGAATTATGAAAAAATTAAATGGGGTGTTGAACTTTTAAATTCCTCTTAATATTCTTTCTTTATTTGCTCATTTTTGTCAAATTAAATATTTTCCAGGCATGTTAGTTGTCAAAACACTCAAGAAGCTTAATGTTTTAATAATTTTAGGGATTTGTTGAACATTAGGTAGAACTCAGCTAATTTAAAGGAGGGGTTGAAATTTTTAAATTCCCCTTAATATTCTTTCTTTATTTGTTCATTTTTGTCAAATTAAATATTTTGCTGGCATGTTAGTTGTTAAAACACTTAAGAAGCTTATTGTTTTATTATTTTTAGGGTTTTGTTGATCATAATGTAGAATTCAGCTAATTTAAAGGGGGGGTTGAAATTTTTAAATTCCTCTTAATATTCTTTCTTTATTTGTTCATTTTTGTCAAATTAAATATTTTCCTGGCATGTTAGTTGTTAAAACACTTAAGAAGCTTATTGTTTTGATATTTTTAGGGTTTTGTTGATCATAATGTAGAATTATAAAAAAATTAAATGGGGGGTTGAACTTTTAAATTCCTCTTAATATTCTGTCTTTATTTGCTCATTTTTGTCAAATTAAATATTTTGCTGGCATGTTGGTTGTCAAAACACTCAAGAAGCTTAATGTTTTAATATTTTTAGGGATTTGTTGAACATTATGTAGAATTCAGCTAATTTAAAGGGGGGTTGAAATTTTTAAATTCCTCTTAATATTCTTTCTTTATTTGTTCATTTTTGTCAAATTAAATATTTTCCTGGCATGTTGGGTGTCAAATCACTCAAAAGCTTAATGTTTTAATATTTTTAGGGTTTTATTGATCATAATGTAGAATTATAAAAAAATTTTATGGGGGGTTGGAACTTTTAAATTCCTCTTAATATTCTTTCTTTATTTGTTCATTTTTGTTAAATTAAATATTTTCCTGGCATGTTGGGTGTCAAATCACTCAAAAGCTTAATGTTTTAATATTTTTAGGGTTTTATTGATCATAATGTAGAATTATAAAAAAATTAAATGGGGGGTTGGAACTTTTAAATTCCTCTTAATATTCTTTCTTTATTTGCTCATTTTTGTCAAATTAAATTTTTTTTAGGCATGTTGGGTGTCAAATCACTCAACAAGCTTAATGTTTTAATATTTTTAGGGTTTTATTTATCATAATGTAGAATTATAAAAAAATTTTATGGGGGGTTGGAACTTTTAAATTCCTCTTAATATTCTTTCTTTATTTGTTCATTTTTGTCAAATTAAATATTTTCCTGGCATGTTAGTTGTTAAAACACTTAAGAAGCTTATTGTTTTGATATTTTTAGGGTTTTGTTGATCATAATGTAGAATTATAAAAAAATTAAATAGGGGGTTGAACTGTTAAATTCCTCTTAATATTCTTTCTTTATTTGCTCATTTTTGTCAAATTAAATTTTTTTTAGGCATGTTGGGTGTCAAATCACTCAACAAGCTTAATGTTTTAGTATTTTTAGGGTTTTGTTGATCATAATGTAGAATTATAAAAAAATTAAATGGGGGGTTGAAATTTTTAAATTCCTCTTAATATTCTTTCTTTATTTGTTCATTTTTGTCAAATTAAATATTTTGCTGGCATGTTAGTTGTTAAAACACTTAAGAAGCTTTTTGTTTTATTATTTTTAGGGTTTTGTTGATCATAATGTAGAATTATAAAAAAATTAAATGGGGGGTTGAAACTTTTAAATTCCTCTTAATATTCTTTCTTTATTTACTCATTTTTGTCAAATTAAATATTTTCCTGGCATGTTGGGTGTCAAATCACTCAAAAGCTTAATGTTTTTATATTTTTAGGGTTTTGTTGATCATAATGTAGAATTATAAAAAAATTAAATGGGGGGTTGGAACTTTTAAATTCCTCTTAATATTCTTTCTTTATTTGTTCATTTTTGTCAAATTAAATATTTTGCTGGCATGTTGGTTGTCAAAACACTCAAGAAGCTTAATGTTTTAATATTTTTAGGGTTTTGTTGATCATAATGTAGAATTATAAAAAAATTAAATGGGGGGTTGGAACTTTTAAATTCCTCTTAATATTCTTTCTTTATTTGTTCATTTTTGTCAAATTAAATATTTTCCTGGCATGATAGTTGTTAAAACACTTAAAAAGCTTATTGTTTTATTATTTTTAGGGTTTTGTTGATCATAATGTAGAATTATGAAAAAATTAAATGGGGGGTTGAAACTTTTAAATTCCTCTTAATATTCTTTCTTTATTTGCTCATTTTTGTCAAATTAAATATTTTGCTGGCATGTTGGTTGTCAAAACACTTAAGAAGCTTATTGTTTTGATATTTTTAGGGTTTTGTTGATGATAATGTAGAATTATAAAAAAATTAAATGGGGGGTTGAAACTTTTAAATTCCTCTTAATATTCTTTCTTTATTTGCTCATTTTTGTCAAATTAAATATTTTGCTGGCATGTTGGTTATCAAAACACTCAAGAAGCTTAATGTTTTAATATTTTTAGGGATTTGTTCAACATTATGTAGAATTCAGCTAATTTAAAGGGGGGGTTGAAATTTTTAAATTCCTCTTAATATTCTTTCTTTATTTGTTCATTTTTGTCAAATTAAATATTTTCCTGGCATGTTGGGTGTCAAATCACTCAAAAGCTTAATGTTTTAATATTTTTAGGGTTTTATTGATCATAATGTAGAATTATAAAAAAATTTTATGGGGGGTTGGAACTTTTAAATTCCTCTTAATATTCTTTCTTTATTTGTTCATTTTTGTTAAATTAAATATTTTCCTGGCATGTTGGGTGTCAAATCACTCAAAAGCTTAATGTTTTAATATTTTTAGGGTTTTATTGATCATAATGTAGAATTATAAAAAAATTAAATGGGGGGTTGGAACTTTTAAATTCCTCTTAATATTCTTTCTTTATTTGCTCATTTTTGTCAAATTAAATTTTTTTTAGGCATGATGGGTGTCAAATCACTCAACAAGCTTAATGTTTTAATATTTTTAGGGTTTTATTGATCATAATGTAGAATTATAAAAAAATTTTATGGGGGGTTGGAACTTTTAAATTCCTCTTAATATTCGTTCTTTATTTGTTCATTTTTGTCAAATTAAATATTTTCCTGGCATGTTAGTTGTTAAAACACTTAAGAAGCTTAATGTTTTGATATTTTTAGGGTTTTGTTGAACATTAGGTAGAATTCAGCTAATTTAAAGGGGGGGTTGAAATTTTTAAATTCCTCTTAATATTCTTTCTTTATTTGTTCATTTTTGTTAAATTAAATATTTTCCTGGCATGTTGGGTGTCAAATCACTCAAAAGCTTAATGTTTTAATATTTTTAGGGTTTTATTGATCATAATGTAGAATTATAAAAAAATTAAATGGGGGGTTGGAACTTTTAAATTCCTCTTAATATTCTTTCTTTATTTGCTCATTTTTGTCAAATTAAATTTTTTTTAGGCATGATGGGTGTCAAATCACTCAACAAGCTTAATGTTTTAATATTTTTAGGGTTTTATTGATCATAATGTAGAATTATAAAAAAATTTTATGGGGGGTTGGAACTTTTAAATTCCTCTTAATATTCTTTCTTTATTTGTTCATTTTTGTCAAATTAAATATTTTCCTGGCATGTTAGTTGTTAAAACACTTAAGAAGCTTAATGTTTTGATATTTTTAGGGTTTTGTTGAACATTAGGTAGAATTATAAAAAAATTAAATGGGGGGTTGGAACTTTTTAATTCCTCTTAATATTCTTTCTTTATTTGTTCATTTTTGTCAAATTAAATATTTTCCTGGCATGTTAGTTGTTAAAACACTTAAGATGCTTATTGTTTTGATATTTTTAGGGTTTTGTTGATCATAATGTAGAATTATAAAAAAATTAAATGGGGGGTTGAACTTTTAAATTCCTCTTAATATTCTTTCTTTATTTGCTCATTTTTGTCAAATTAAATATTTTCCTGGCATGTTAGTTGTTAAAACACTTAAGAAGCTTATTGTTTTATTATTTTTAGGGTTTTGTTGAACATAATGTAGAATTATAAAAAAATTAAATGGGGGGTTGGAACTTTTAAATTCCTCTTAATATTCTTTCTTTATTTGTTCATTTTTGTCAAATTAAATATTTTGCTGGCATGTTAGTTGTTAAAACACTTATGAAGCTTATTGTTTTATTATTTTTAGGGTATTGTTGATCATAATGTAGAATTATAAAAAAATTAAATGGGGGGTTGAAACTTTTAAATTCCTCTTAATATTCTTTCTTTATTTACTCATTTTTGTCAAATTTAATATTTTGCTGGCATGTTAGTTGTTAAAACACATAAGAAGCTTATTGTTTTATTATTTTTAGGGTTTTGTTGATCATAATGTAGAATTATAAAAAAATTAAAGGGGGGGTTGAAACTTTTAAATTCCTCTTAATATTCTTTCTTTATTTGCTCATTTTTGTCAAATTAAATATTTTGCTGGCATGTTAGTTGTTAAAACACTTAAGAAGCTTATTGTTTTATTATTTTTAGGGTTTTGTTGATCATAATGTAGAATTATAAAAAAATTAAATGGGGGGTTGAAACTTTTAAATTCCTCTTAATATTCTTTCTTTATTTACTCATTTTTGTCAAATTAAATATTTTCCTGGCATGTTGGGTGTCAAATCACTCAAAAGCTTAATGTTTTTATATTTTTAGGGATTTGTTGAACATTATGTAGAATTCAGCTAATTAAAAGGGGGGGTTGAAATTTTTAAATTCCTCTTAATATTCTTTCTTTATTTGTTCATTTTTGTCAAATTAAATATTTTCCTGGCATGTTGGGTGTCAAATCACTCAAAAGCTTAATGTTTTAATATTTTTAGGGTTTTATTGATCATAATGTAGAATTATAAAAAAATTAAATGGGGGGTTGGAACTTTTAAATTCCTCTTAATATTCTTTCTTTATTTGCTCATTTTTGTCAAATTAAATTTTTTTTAGGCATGTTGGGTGTCAAATCACTCAACAAGCTTAATGTTTTAATATTTTTAGGGTTTTGTTGATCATAATGTAGAATTATAAAAAAATTAAATGGGGGGTTGAAATTTTTAAATTCCCCTTAATATTCTTTCTTTATTTGTTCATTTTTGTCAAATTAAATATTTTGCTGGCATGTTAGTTGTTAAAACACTTAAGAAGCTTTTTGTTTTATTATTTTTAGGGTTTTGTTGATCATAATGTAGAATTATAAAAAAATTAAATGGGGGGTTGAAACTTTTAAATTCCTCTTAATATTCTTTCTTTATTTACTCATTTTTGTCAAATTAAATATTTTCCTGGCATGTTGGGTGTCAAATCACTCAAAAGCTTAATGTTTTTATATTTTTAGGGTTTTGTTGATCATAATGTAGAATTATAAAAAAATTAAATGGGGGGTTGGAACTTTTAAATTCCTCTTAATATTCTTTCTTTATTTGTTCATTTTTGTCAAATTAAATATTTTGCTGGCATGTTGGTTGTCAAAACACTCAAGAAGCTTAATGTTTTAATATTTTTAGGGTTTTGTTGATCATAATGTAGAATTATGAAAAAATTAAATGGGGGGTTGAAACTTTTAAATTCCTCTTAATATTCTTTCTTTATTTGCTCATTTTTGTCAAATTAAATATTTTGCTGGCATGTTGGTTGTCAAAACACTTAAGAAGCTTATTGTTTTGATATTTTTAGGGTTTTGTTGATGATAATGTAGAATTATAAAAAAATTAAATGGGGGGTTGAACTTTTAAATTCCTCTTAATATTCTTTCTTTATTTGCTCATTTTTGTCAAATTAAATATTTTCCAGGCATGTTAGTTGTCAAAACACTCAAGAAGCTTAATGTTTTAATAATATTAGGGATTTGTTGAACATTAGGTAGAACTCAGCTAATTTAAAGGAGGGGTTGAAATTTTTAAATTCCCTTTAATATTCTTTCTTTATTTGTTCATTTTTGTCAAATTAAATATTTTGCTGGCATGTTAGTTGTTAAAACACTTAAGAAGCTTATTGTTTTATTATTTTTAGGGTTTTGTTGATCATAATGTAGAATTCAGCTAATTTAAAGGGGGGGTTGAAATTTTTAAATTCCTCTTAATATTCTTTCTTTATTTGTTCATTTTTGTCAAATTAAATATTTTCCTGGCATGTTAGTTGTTAAAACACTTAAGAAGCTTATTGTTTTGATATTTTTAGGGTTTTGTTGATCATAATGTAGAATTATAAAAAAATTAAATGGGGGGTTGAACTTTTAAATTCCTCTTAATATTCTTTCTTTATTTGCTCATTTTTGTCAAATTAAATATTTTGCTGGCATGTTGGTTGTCAAAACACTCAAGAAGCTTAATGTTTTAATATTTTTAGGGTTTAGTTGATCATAATGTAGAATTATAAAAAAATTATATGGGGGGTTGGAACTTTTAAATTCCTCTTAATATTCTTTCTTTATTTGTTCATTTTTGTCAAATTAAATTTTTTTTAGGCATTTTGGGTGTCAAATCACTCAACAAGCTTAATGTTTTAATATTTTTAGGGATTTGTAGAACATTAGGTAGAATTTAGCTAATTTAAAGGGGGGGTTGAAATTTTTAAATTCCTCTTAATATTCTTTCTTTATTTGTTCATTTTTGTCAAATTAAATATTTTGCTGGCATGTTAGTTGTTAAAACACTTAAGAAGCTTATTGTTTTATTATTTTTAGGGTTTTGTTGATCATAATGTAGAATTATAAAAAAATTAAAGGAGGTGTTGAAACTTTTAAATTCCTCTTAATATTCTTTCTTTATTTGCTCATTTTTGTCAAATTAAATATTTTGCTGGCATGTTGGTTATCAAAACACTCAAGAAGCTTAATGTTTTAATATTTTTAGGGATTTGTTGAACATTATGTAGAATTCAGCTAATTTAAAGGGGGGTTGAAATTTTTAAATTCCTCTTAATATTCTTTCTTTATTTGCTCATTTTTGTCAAATTAAATTTTTTTTAGGCATGTTGGGTGTCAAATCACTCAACAAGCTTAATGTTTTAATATTTTTAGGGTTTTATTTATCATAATGTAGAATTATAAAAAAATTTTATGGGGGGTTGGAACTTTTAAATTCCTCTTAATATTCTTTCTTTATTTGTTCATTTTTGTCAAATTAAATATTTTCCTGGCATGTTAGTTGTTAAAACACTTAAGAAGCTTATTGTTTTGATATTTTTAGGGTTTTGTTGATCATAATGTAGAATTATAAAAAAATTAAATAGGGGGTTGAACTGTTAAATTCCTCTTAATATTCTTTCTTTATTTGCTCATTTTTGTCAAATTAAATATTTTGCTGGCATGTTGGTTGTCAAATCACTCAAAAGCTTAATGTTTTTATATTTTTAGGGTTTTGTTGATCATAATGTAGAATTATAAAAAAATTAAATGGGGGGTTGGAACTTTTAAATTCCTCTTAATATTCTTTCTTTATTTGTTCATTTTTGTCAAATTAAATATTTTGCTGGCATGTTGGTTGTCAAAACACTCAAGAAGCTTAATGTTTTAATATTTTTAGGGTTTTGTTGATCATAATGTAGAATTATAAAAAAATTAAATGGGGGGTTGGAACTTTTAAATTCCTCTAAATATTCTTTCTTTATTTGTTCATTTTTGTCAAATTAAATATTTTCGTGGCATGTTGGGTGTCAAATCACTCAAATGCTTAATGTTTTAATATTTTTAGGGTTTTATTGATCATAATGTAGAATTATAAAAAAATTAAATGGGGGGTTGGAACTTTTAAATTCCTCTTAATATTCTTTCTTTATTTGCTCATTTTTGTCAAATTAAATTTTTTTTAGGCATGTTGGGTGTCAAATCACTCAACAAGCTTAATGTTTTAATATTTTTAGGGTTTTGTTGATCATAATGTAGAATTATAAAAAAATTAAATGGGGGGTTGGAACTTTTTAATTCTTCTTAATATTCTTTCTTTATTTGTTCATTTTTGTCAAATTAAATATTTTCCTGGCATGATAGTTGTTAAAACACTTAAGAAGCTTATTGTTTTATTATTTTTAGGGTTTTGTTGATCATAATGTAGAATTATGAAAAAATTAAATGGGGTGTTGAACTTTTAAATTCCTCTTAATATTCTTTCTTTATTTGCTCATTTTTGTCAAATTAAATATTTTCCAGGCATGTTAGTTGTCAAAACACTCAAGAAGCTTAATGTTTTAATAATTTTAGGGATTTGTTGAACATTAGGTAGAACTCAGCTAATTTAAAGGAGGGGTTGAAATTTTTAAATTCCCCTTAATATTCTTTCTTTATTTGTTCATTTTTGTCAAATTAAATATTTTGCTGGCATGTTAGTTGTTAAAACACTTAAGAAGCTTATTGTTTTATTATTTTTAGGGTTTTGTTGATCATAATGTAGAATTCAGCTAATTTAAAGGGGGGGTTGAAATTTTTAAATTCCTCTTAATATTCTTTCTTTATTTGTTCATTTTTGTCAAATTAAATATTTTCCTGGCATGTTAGTTGTTAAAACACTTAAGAAGCTTATTGTTTTGATATTTTTAGGGTTTTGTTGATCATAATGTAGAATTATAAAAAAATTAAATGGGGGGTTGAACTTTTAAATTCCTCTTAATATTCTGTCTTTATTTGCTCATTTTTGTCAAATTAAATATTTTGCTGGCATGTTGGTTGTCAAAACACTCAAGAAGCTTAATGTTTTAATATTTTTAGGGTTTAGTTGATCATAATGTAGAATTATAAAAAAATTATATGGGGGGTTGGAACTTTTAAATTCCTCTTAATATTCTTTCTTTATTTGTTCATTTTTGTCAAATTAAATTTTTTTTAGGCATGTTGGTTATCAAAACACTCAAGAAGCTTAATGTTTTAATATTTTTAGGGATTTGTTGAACATTATGTAGAATTCAGCTAATTTAAAGGGGGGTTGAAATTTTTAAATTCCTCTTAATATTCTTTCTTTATTTGTTCATTTTTGTCAAATTAAATATTTTCCTGGCATGTTGGGTGTCAAATCACTCAAAAGCTTAATGTTTTAATATTTTTAGGGTTTTATTGATCATAATGTAGAATTATAAAAAAATTTTATGGGGGGTTGGAACTTTTAAATTCCTCTTAATATTCTTTCTTTATTTGTTCATTTTTGTTAAATTAAATATTTTCCTGGCATGTTGGGTGTCAAATCACTCAAAAGCTTAATGTTTTAATATTTTTAGGGTTTTATTGATCATAATGTAGAATTATAAAAAAATTAAATGGGGGGTTGGAACTTTTAAATTCCTCTTAATATTCTTTCTTTATTTGCTCATTTTTGTCAAATTAAATTTTTTTTAGGCATGTTGGGTGTCAAATCACTCAACAAGCTTAATGTTTTAATATTTTTAGGGTTTTATTTATCATAATGTAGAATTATAAAAAAATTTTATGGGGGGTTGGAACTTTTAAATTCCTCTTAATATTCTTTCTTTATTTGTTCATTTTTGTCAAATTAAATATTTTCCTGGCATGTTAGTTGTTAAAACACTTAAGAAGCTTATTGTTTTGATATTTTTAGGGTTTTGTTGATCATAATGTAGAATTATAAAAAAATTAAATAGGGGGTTGAACTGTCAAATTCCTCTTAATATTCTTTCTTTATTTGCTCATTTTTGTCAAATTAAATATTTTGCTGGCATGTTGGTTGTCAAATCACTCAAAAGCTTAATGTTTTTATATTTTTAGGGTTTTGTTGATCATAATGTAGAATTATAAAAAAATTAAATGGGGGGTTGGAACTTTTAAATTCCTCTTAATATTCTTTCTTTATTTGTTCATTTTTGTCAAATTAAATATTTTGCTGGCATGTTGGTTGTCAAAACACTCAAGAAGCTTAATGTTTTAATATTTTTAGGGTTTTGTTGATCATAATGTAGAATTATAAAAAAATTAAATGGGGGGTTGGAACTTTTAAATTCCTCTAAATATTCTTTCTTTATTTGTTCATTTTTGTCAAATTAAATATTTTCGTGGCATGTTGGGTGTCAAATCACTCAAATGCTTAATGTTTTAATATTTTTAGGGTTTTATTGATCATAATGTAGAATTATAAAAAAATTAAATGGGGGGTTGGAACTTTTAAATTCCTCTTAATATACTTTCTTTATTTGCTCATTTTTGTCAAATTAAATTTTTTTTAGGCATGTTGGGTGTCAAATCACTCAACAAGCTTAATGTTTTAATATTTTTAGGGTTTTGTTGATCATAATGTAGAATTATAAAAAAATTAAATGGGGGGTTGGAACTTTTTAATTCTTCTTAATATTCTTTCTTTATTTGTTCATTTTTGTCAAATTAAATATTTTCCTGGCATGATAGTTGTTAAAACACTTAAGAAGCTTATTGTTTTATTATTTTTAGGGTTTTGTTGATCATAATGTAGAATTATGAAAAAATTAAATGGGGTGTTGAACTTTTAAATTCCTCTTAATATTCTTTCTTTATTTGCTCATTTTTGTCAAATTAAATATTTTCCAGGCATGTTAGTTGTCAAAACACTCAAAAAGCTTAATGTTTTAATAATTTTAGGGATTTGTTGAACATTAGGTAGAACTCAGCTAATTTAAAGGAGGGGTTGAAATTTTTAAATTCCCCTTAATATTCTTTCTTTATTTGTTCATTTTTGTCAAATTAAATATTTTGCTGGCATGTTAGTTGTTAAAACACTTAAGAAGCTTATTGTTTTATTATTTTTAGGGTTTTGTTGATCATAATGTAGAATTCAGCTAATTTAAAGGGGGGGTTGAAATTTTTAAATTCCTCTTAATATTCTTTCTTTATTTGTTCATTTTTGTCAAATTAAATATTTTCCTGGCATGTTAGTTGTTAAAACACTTAAGAAGCTTATTGTTTTGATATTTTTAGGGTTTTGTTGATCATAATGTAGAATTATAAAAAAATTAAATGGGGGGTTGAACTTTTAAATTCCTCTTAATATTCTGTCTTTATTTGCTCATTTTTGTCAAATTAAATATTTTGCTGGCATGTTGGTTGTCAAAACACTCAAGAAGCTTAATGTTTTAATATTTTTAGGGTTTAGTTGATCATAATGTAGAATTATAAAAAAATTATATGGGGGGTTGGAACTTTTAAATTCCTCTTAATATTCTTTCTTTATTTGTTCATTTTTGTCAAATTAAATTTTTTTTAGGCATGTTGGGTGTCAAATCACTCAACAAGCTTAATGTTTTAATATTTTTAGGGATTTGTAGAACATTAGGTAGAATTTAGCTAATTTAAAGGGGGGGTTGAAATTTTTAAATTCCTCTTAATATTCTTTCTTTATTTGTTCATTTTTGTCAAATTAAATATTTTGCTGGCATGTTAGTTGTTAAAACACTTAAGAAGCTTATTGTTTTATTATTTTTAGGGTTTTGTTGATCATAATGTAGAATTATAAAAAAATTAAAGGGGGGGTTGAAACTTTTAAATTCCTCTTAATATTCTTTCTTTATTTGTTCATTTTTGTCAAATTAAATATTTTGCTGGCATGTTGGTTGTCAAAACACTCAAGAAGCTTAATGTTTTAATATTTTTAGGGTTTAGTTGATCATAATGTAGAATTATAAAAAAATTAAATGGGGGGTTGGAACTTTTAAATTCCTCTTAATATTCTTTCTTTATTTGTTCATTTTTGTCAAATTAAATATTTTGCTGGCATGTTGGTTGTCAAAACACTCAAGAAGCTTAATGTTTTAATATTTTTAGGGATTTGTTGAACATTATGTAGAATTCAGCTAATTTAAAGGGGGGTTGAAATTTTTAAATTCCTCTTAATATTCTTTCTTTATTTGTTCATTTTTGTCAAATTAAATATTTTCCTGGCATGTTGGGTGTCAAATCACTCAAAAGCTTAATGTTTTAATATTTTTAGGGTTTTATTGATCATAATGTAGAATTATAAAAAAATTTTATGGGGGGTTGGAACTTTTAAATTCCTCTTAATATTCTTTCTTTATTTGCTCATTTTTGTCAAATTAAATTTTTTTTAGGCATGTTGGGTGTCAAATCACTCAACAAGCTTAATGTTTTTATATTTTTAGGGTTTTGTTGATCATAATGTAGAATTATTAAAAATTTAAATGGGGGGTTGGAACTTTTTAATTCCTCTTAATATTCTTTCTTTATTTGCTCATTTTTGTCAAATTAAATATTTTCCAGGCATGTTAGTTGTCAAAACACTCAAGAAGCTTAATGTTTTAATAATTTTAGGGATTTGTTGAACATTAGGTAGAATTCAGCTAATTTAAAGGGGGGTTGAAATTTTTAAATTCCTCTTAATATTCTTTCTTTATTTGCTCATTTTTGTCAAATTAAATATTTTGCTGGCATGTTGGTTGTCAAAACACTCAAGAAGCTTAATGTTTTAATATTTTTAGGGATTTGTTGATCATAATGTAGAATTATAAAAAAATTAAATGGGGGGTTGAACTTTTAAATTCCTCTTAATATTCTTTCTTTATTTGCTCATTTTTGTCAAATTAAATTTTTTTTAGGCATGTTGGGTGTCAAATCACTCATCAAGCTTAATGTTTTTATATTTTTAGGGTTTTGTTGTTCATAATGTAGAATTATAAAAAAATTAAATGGGGGGTTGGAACTTTTTAATTCCTCTTAATATTCTTTCTTTATTTGTTCATTTTTGTCAAATTAAATATTTTCCTGGCATGTTAGTTGTTAAAACACTTAAGAAGCTTATTGTTTTGATATTTTTAGGGTTTTGTTGATCATAATGTAGAATTATAAAAAAATTAAATGGGGGGTTGAACTTTTAAATTCCTCTTAATATTCTTTCTTTATTTGCTCATTTTTGTCAAATTAAATATTTTGCTGGCATGTTGGTTGTCAAAACACTCAAGAAGCTTAATGTTTTAATATTTTTAGGGATTTGTTGAACATTATGTAGAATTCAGCTAATTTAAAGGGGGGGTTGAAATTTTTAAATTCCTCTTAATATTCTTTCTTTATTTGTTCATTTTTGTCAAATTAAATATTTTCCTGGCATGTTAGTTGTTAAAACACTTGAGAAGCTTATTGTTTTGATATTTTTAGGGTTTTGTTGATCATAATGTAGAATTATAAAAAAATTAAATGGGGGGTTGGAACTTTTAAATTCCTCTAAATATTCTTTCTTTATTTGTTCATTTTTGTCAAATTAAATATTTTCGTGGCATGTTGGGTGTCAAATCACTCAAATGCTTAATGTTTTAATATTTTTAGGGTTTTATTGATCATAATGTAGAATTATAAAAAAATTAAATGGGGGGTTGGAACTTTTAAATTCCTCTTAATATTCTTTCTTTATTTGCTCATTTTTGTCAAATTAAATTTTTTTTAGGCATGTTGGGTGTCAAATCACTCAACAAGCTTAATGTTTTAATAATTTTAGGGATTTGTTGAACATTAGGTAGAACTCAGCTAATTTAAAGGAGGGGTTGAAATTTTTAAGTTCCCCTTAATATTCTTTCTTTATTTGTTCATTTTTGTCAAATTAAATATTTTGCTGGCATGTTAGTTGTTAAAACACTTAAGAAGCTTATTGTTTTATTATTTTTAGGGTTTTGTTGATCATAATGTAGAATTCAGCTAATTTAAAGGGGGGGTTGAAATTTTTAAATTCCTCTTAATATTCTTTCTTTATTTGTTCATTTTTGTCAAATTAAATATTTTCCTGGCATGTTAGTTGTTAAAACACTTAAGAAGCTTATTGTTTTGATATTTTTAGGGTTTTGTTGATCATAATGTAGAATTATAAAAAAATTAAATGGGGGGTTGAACTTTTAAATTCCTCTTAATATTCTGTCTTTATTTGCTCATTTTTGTCAAATTAAATATTTTGCTGGCATGTTGGTTGTCAAAACACTCAAGAAGCTTAATGTTTTAATATTTTTAGGGTTTAGTTGATCATAATGTAGAATTATAAAAAAATTATATGGGGGGTAGGAACTTTTAAATTCCTCTTAATATTCTTTCTTTATTTGTTCATTTTTGTCAAATTAAATTTTTTTTAGGCATGTTGGGTGTCAAATCACTCAACAAGCTTAATGTTTTAATATTTTTAGGGATTTGTAGAACATTAGGTAGAATTTAGCTAATTTAAAGGGGGGGTTGAAATTTTTAAATTCCTCTTAATATTCTTTCTTTATTTGTTCATTTTTGTCAAATTAAATATTTTGCTGGCATGTTGGTTGTCAAAACACTCAAGAAGCTTAATGTTTTAATATTTTTAGGGTTTAGTTGATCATAATGTAGAATTATAAAAAAATTAAATGGGGGGTTGGAACTTTTAAATTCCTCTTAATATTCTTTCTTTATTTGTTCATTTTTGTCAAATTAAATATTTTGCTGGCATGTTGGTTGTCAAAACACTCAAGAAGCTTAATGTTTTAATATTTTTAGGGATTTGTTGAACATTATGTAGAATTCAGCTAATTTAAAGGGGGGGTTGAAATTTTTAAATTCCTCTTAATATTCTTTCTTTATTTGTTCATTTTTGTCAAATTAAATATTTTCCTGGCATGTTGGGTGTCAAATCACTCAAAAGCTTAATGTTTTAATATTTTTAGGGTTTTATTGATCATAATGTAGAATTATAAAAAAATTTTATGGGGGGTTGGAACTTTTAAATTCCTCTTAATATTCTTTCTTTATTTGCTCATTTTTGTCAAATTAAATTTTTTTTAGGCATGTTGGGTGTCAAATCACTCAACAAGCTTAATGTTTTTATATTTTTAGGGTTTTGTTGATCATAATGTAGAATTATTAAAAATTTAAATGGGGGGTTGGAACTTTTTAATTCCTCTTAATATTCTTTCTTTATTTGCTCATTTTTGTCAAATTAAATATTTTGCTGGCATGTTGGTTGTCAAAACACTCAAGAAGCTTAATGTTTTAATATTTTTAGGGATTTGTTGATCATAATGTAGAATTATAAAAAAATTAAATGGGGGGTTGAACTTTTAAATTCCTCTTAATATTCTTTCTTTATTTGCTCATTTTTGTCAAATTAAATATTTTCCTGGCATGTTAGTTGTTAAAACACTTAAGAAGCTTATTGTTTTATTATTTTTAGGGTTTTGTTGAACATAATGTAGAATTATAAATAAATTAAATGGGGGGTTGGAACTTTTAAATTCCTCTTAATATTCTTTCTTTATTTGCTCATTTTTGTCAAATTAAATATTTTCCAGGCATGTTAGTTGTCAAAACACTCAAGAAGCTTAATGTTTTAATAAATTTAGGGATTTGTTGAACATTAGGTAGAATTCAGCTAATTTAAAGGGGGGGTTGAAATTTTTAAATTCCTCTTAATATTCTTTCTTTATTTGCTCATTTTTGTCAAATTAAATATTTTGCTGGCATGTTGGTTGTCAAAACACTCAAGAAGCTTAATGTTTTAAAATTTTTAGGGATTTGTTGATCATAATGTAGAATTATAAAAAAATTAAATGGGGGGTTGAACTTTTAAATTCCTCTTAATATTCTTTCTTTATTTGCTCATTTTTGTCAAATTAAATATTTTCCTGGGATGTTAGTTGTTAAAACACTTAAGAAGCTTATTGTTTTATTATTTTTAGGGTTTTGTTGAACATAATGTAGAATTATAAAAAAATTAAATGGGGGGTTGAACTTTTAAATTCCTCTTAATATTCTTTCTTTATTTGTTCATTTTTGTCAAATTAAATATTTTGCTGGCATGTTAGTTGTTAAAACACTTAAGAAGCTTATTGTTTTATTATTTTTAGGGTTTTGTTGATCATAATGTAGAATTATAAAAAAATTAAATGGGGGGTTGGAACTTTTAAATTCCTCTTAATATTCTTTCTTTATTTGTTCATTTTTGTCAAATTAAATATTTTGCTGGCATGTTGGTTGTCAAAACACTCAAGAAGCTTAATGTTTTTATATTTTTAGGGATTTGTTGAACATTATGTAGAATTCAGCTAATTTAAAAGGGGGGTTGAAATTTTTAAATTCCTCTTAATATTCTTTCTTTATTTGTTCATTTTTGTCAAATTAAATATTTTCCTGGCATGTTGGGTGTCAAATCACTCAAAAGCTTAATGTTTTAATATTTTTAGGGTTTTATTGATCATAATGTAGAATTATAAAAAAATTTTATGGGGGGTTGGAACTTTTAAATTCCTCTTAATATTCTTTCTTTATTTGCTCATTTTTGTCAAATTAAATTTTTTTTAGGCATGTTGGGTGTCAAATCTCTCAACAAGCTTAATGTTTTTATATTTTTAGGGTTTTGTTGATCATAATGTAGAATTATTAAAAATTTAAATGGGGGGTTGGAACTTTTTAATTCCTCTTAATATTCTTTCTTTATTTGCTCATTTTTGTCAAATTAAATATTTTCCAGGCATGTTAGTTGTCAAAACACTCAAGAAGCTTAATGTTTTAATAATTTTAGGGATTTGTTGAACATTAGGTAGAATTCAGCTAATTTAAAGGGGGGGTTGAAATTTTTAAATTCCTCTTAATATTCTTTCTTTATTTGCTCATTTTTGTCAAATTAAATATTTTGCTGGCATGTTGGTTGTCAAAACACTCAAGAAGCTTAATGTTTTAATATTTTTAGGGATTTGTTGATCATAATGTAGAATTATAAAAAAATTAAATGGGGGGTTGAACTTTTAAATTCCTCTTAATATTCTTTCTTTATTTGCTCATTTTTGTCAAATTAAATATTTTCCTGGCATGTTAGTTGTTAAAACACTTAAGAAGCTTATTGTTTTATTATTTTTAGGGTTTTGTTGAACATAATGTAGAATTATAAATAAATTAAATGGGGGGTTGGAACTTTTAAATTCCTCTTAATATTCTTTCTTTATTTGCTCATTTTTGTCAAATTAAATATTTTCCAGGCATGTTAGTTGTCAAAACACTCAAGAAGCTTAATGTTTTAATAAATTTAGGGATTTGTTGAACATTAGGTAGAATTCAGCTAATTTAAAGGGGGGGGTGAAATTTTTAAATTCCTCTTAATATTCTTTCTTTATTTGCTCATTTTTGTCAAATTAAATATTTTGCTGGCATGTTGGTTGTCAAAACACTCAAGAAGCTTAATGTTTTAATATTTTTAGGGATTTGTTGAACATTATGTAGAATTCAGCTAATTTAAAGGGGGGGTTGAAATTTTTAAATTCCTCTTAATATTCTTTCTTTATTTGTTCATTTTTGTCAAATTAAATATTTTCCTGGCATGTTAGTTGTTAAAACACTTAAGAAGCTTATTGTTTTGATATTTTTAGGGTTTTGTTGATCATAATGTAGAATTATAAAAAAATTAAATGGGGGGTTGAACTTTTAAATTCCTCTTAATATTCTTTCTTTATTTGCTCATTTTTGTCAAATTAAATATTTTGCTGGCATGTTGGTTGTCAAAACACTCAAGAAGCTTAATGTTTTAATATTTTTAGGGATTTGTTGAACATTATGTAGAATTCAGCTAATTTAAAGGGGGGGTTGAAATTTTTAAATTCCTCTTAATATTCTTACTTTATTTGTTCATTTTTGTCAAATTAAATATTTTGCTGGCATGTTGGTTGTCAAAACACTCAAGAAGCTTAATGTTTTAAAATTTTTAGGGATTTGTTGATCATAATGTAGAATTATAAAAAAATTAAATGGGGGGTTGAACTTTTAAATTCCTCTTAATATTCTTTCTTTATTTGCTCATTTTTGTCAAATTAAATATTTTGCTGGCATGTTGGTTGTCAAAACACTCAAGAAGCTTAATGTTTTAATATTTTTAGGGTTTAGTTGATCATAATGTAGAATTATAAAAAAATTAAATGGGGGTTTGGAACTTTTAAATTCCTCTTAATATTCTTTCTTTATTTGTTCATTTTTGTCAAATTAAATTTTTTTTAGGCATGTTGGGTGTCAAATCACTCAACAAGCTTAATGTTTTTATATTTTTAGGGTTTTGTTGTTCATAATGTAGAATTATAAAAAAATTAAATGGGGGGTTGGAACTTTTTAATTCCTCTTAATATTCTTTCTTTATTTGTTCATTTTTGTCAAATTAAATATTTTCCTGGCATGTTAGTTGTTAAAACACTTAAGAAGCTTATTGTTTTGATATTTTTAGGGTTTTGTTGATCATAATGTAGAATTATAAAAAAATTAAATGGGGGGTTGAACTTTTAAATTCCTCTTAATATTCTTTCTTTATTTGCTCATTTTTGTCAAATTAAATATTTTGCTGGCATGTTGGTTGTCAAAACACTCAAGAAGCTTAATGTTTTAATATTTTTAGGGATTTGTTGAACATTATGTAGAATTCAGCTAATTTAAAGGGGGGGTTGAAATTTTTAAATTCCTCTTAATATTCTTTCTTTATTTGTTCATTTTTGTCAAATTAAATATTTTCCTGGCATGTTAGTTGTTAAAACACTTAAGAAGCTTATTGTTTTGATATTTTTAGGGTTTTGTTGATCATAATGTAGAATTATAAAAAAATTAAATGGGGGGTTGAAATTTTAAATTCCTCTTAATATTCTTTCTTTATTTGCTCATTTTTGTCAAATTAAATTTTTTTTAGGCATGTTGGGTGTCAAATCTCTCAACAAGCTTAATGTTTTTATATTTTTAGGGTTTTGTTGATCATAATGTAGAATTATTAAAAATTTAAATGGGGGGTTGGAACTTTTTAATTCCTCTTAATATTCTTTCTTTATTTGCTCATTTTTGTCAAATTAAATATTTTCCAGGCATGTTAGTTGTCAAAACACTCAAGAAGCTTAATGTTTTAATAATTTTAGGGATTTGTTGAACATTAGGTAGAATTCAGCTAATTTAAAGGGGGGGTTGAAATTTTTAAATTCCTCTTAATATTCTTTCTTTATTTGCTCATTTTTGTCAAATTAAATATTTTGCTGGCATGTTGGTTGTCAAAACACTCAAGAAGCTTAATGTTTTAATATTTTTAGGGATTTGTTGATCATAATGTAGAATTATAAAAAAATTAAATGGGGGGTTGAACTTTTAAATTCCTCTTAATATTCTTTCTTTATTTGCTCATTTTTGTCAAATTAAATATTTTCCTGGCATGTTAGTTGTTAAAACACTTAAGAAGCTTATTGTTTTATTATTTTTAGGGTTTTGTTGAACATAATGTAGAATTATAAATAAATTAAATGGGGGGTTGGAACTTTTAAATTCCTCTTAATATTCTTTCTTTATTTGCTCATTTTTGTCAAATTAAATATTTTCCAGGCATGTTAGTTGTCAAAACACTCAAGAAGCTTAATGTTTTAATAAATTTAGGGATTTGTTGAACATTAGGTAGAATTCAGCTAATTTAAAGGGGGGGGTGAAATTTTTAAATTCCTCTTAATATTCTTTCTTTATTTGCTCATTTTTGTCAAATTAAATATTTTGCTGGCATGTTGGTTGTCAAAACACTCAAGAAGCTTAATGTTTTAATATTTTTAGGGATTTGTTGAACATTATGTAGAATTCAGCTAATTTAAAGGGGGGGTTGAAATTTTTAAATTCCTCTTAATATTCTTTCTTTATTTGTTCATTTTTGTCAAATTAAATATTTTCCTGGCATGTTAGTTGTTAAAACACTTAAGAAGCTTATTGTTTTGATATTTTTAGGGTTTTGTTGATCATAATGTAGAATTATAAAAAAATTAAATGGGGGGTTGAACTTTTAAATTCCTCTTAATATTCTTTCTTTATTTGCTCATTTTTGTCAAATTAAATATTTTGCTGGCATGTTGGTTGTCAAAACACTCAAGAAGCTTAATGTTTTAATATTTTTAGGGATTTGTTGAACATTATGTAGAATTCAGCTAATTTAAAGGGGGGGTTGAAATTTTTAAATTCCTCTTAATATTCTTACTTTATTTGTTCATTTTTGTCAAATTAAATATTTTGCTGGCATGTTGGTTGTCAAAACACTCAAGAAGCTTAATGTTTTAAAATTTTTAGGGATTTGTTGATCATAATGTAGAATTATAAAAAAATTAAATGGGGGGTTGAACTTTTAAATTCCTCTTAATATTCTTTCTTTATTTGCTCATTTTTGTCAAATTAAATATTTTGCTGGCATGTTGGTTGTCAAAACACTCAAGAAGCTTAATGTTTTAATATTTTTAGGGTTTAGTTGATCATAATGTAGAATTATAAAAAAATTAAATGGGGGTTTGGAACTTTTAAATTCCTCTTAATATTCTTTCTTTATTTGTTCATTTTTGTCAAATTAAATTTTTTTTAGGCATGTTGGGTGTCAAATCACTCAACAAGCTTAATGTTTTTATATTTTTAGGGTTTTGTTGTTCATAATGTAGAATTATAAAAAAATTAAATGGGGGGTTGGAACTTTTTAATTCCTCTTAATATTCTTTCTTTATTTGTTCATTTTTGTCAAATTAAATATTTTCCTGGCATGTTAGTTGTTAAAACACTTAAGAAGCTTATTGTTTTGATATTTTTAGGGTTTTGTTGATCATAATGTAGAATTATAAAAAAATTAAATGGGGGGTTGAACTTTTAAATTCCTCTTAATATTCTTTCTTTATTTGCTCATTTTTGTCAAATTAAATATTTTGCTGGCATGTTGGTTGTCAAAACACTCAAGAAGCTTAATGTTTTAATATTTTTAGGGATTTGTTGAACATTATGTAGAATTCAGCTAATTTAAAGGGGGGGTTGAAATTTTTAAATTCCTCTTAATATTCTTTCTTTATTTGTTCATTTTTGTCAAATTAAATATTTTCCTGGCATGTTAGTTGTTAAAACACTTAAGAAGCTTATTGTTTTGATATTTTTAGGGTTTTGTTGATCATAATGTAGAATTATAAAAAAATTAAATGGGGGGTTGAAATTTTAAATTCCTCTTAATATTCTTTCTTTATTTGCTCATTTTTGTCAAATTAAATATTTTGCTGGCATGTTGGTTGTCAAAACACTCAAGAAGCTTAATGTTTTAATATTTTTAGGGTTTAGTTGATCATAATGTAGAATTATAAAAAAATTAAATGGGGTGTTGGAACTTTTAAATTCCTCTTAATATTCTATCTTTATTTGTTCATTTTTGTCAAATTAAATTTTTTTTAGGCATGTTGGGTGTCAAATCACTCAACAAGCTTAATGTTTTAATAATTTTAGGGATTTGTTGAACATTAGGTAGAACTCAGCTAATTTAAAGGAGGGGTTGAAATTTTTAAATTCCCCTTAATATTCTTTCTTTATTTGTTCATTTTTGTCAAATTAAATATTTTGCTGGCATGTTAGTTGTTAAAACACTTAAGAAGCTTATTGTTTTATTATTTTTAGGGTTTTGTTGATCATAATGTAGAATTCAGCTAATTTAAAGGGGGGGTTGAAATTTTTAAATTCCTCTTAATATTCTTTCTTTATTTGTTCATTTTTGTCAAATTAAATATTTTCCTGGCATGTTAGATGTTAAAACACTTAAGAAGCTTATTGTTTTGATATTTTTAGGGTTTTGTTGATCATAATGTAGAATTATAAAAAAATTAAATGGGGGGTTGAACTTTTAAATTCCTCTTAATATTCTTTCTTTATTTGCTCATTTTTGTCAAATTAAATATTTTGCTGGCATGTTGGTTGTCAAAACACTCAAGAAGCTTAATGTTTTAATATTTTTAGGGTTTAGTTGATCATAATGTAGAATTATAAAAAAATTATATGGGGGGTTGGAACTTTTAAATTCCTCTTAATATTCTTTCTTTATTTGTTCATTTTTGTCAAATTAAATTTTTTTTAGGCATGTTGGGTGTCAAATCACTCAAGAAGCTTAATGTTTTAATATTTTTAGGGATTTGTTGATCATAATGTAGAATTATAAAAAAATTAAATGGGGGGTTGAACTTTTAAATTCCTCTTAATATTCTTTCTTTATTTGCTCATTTTTGTCAAATTAAATATTTTCCTGGCATGTTAGTTGTTAAAACACTTAAGAAGCTTATTGTTTTATTATTTTTAGGGTTTTGTTGAACATAATGTAGAATTATAAATAAATTAAATGGGGGGTTGGAACTTTTAAATTCCTCTTAATATTCTTTCTTTATTTGTTCATTTTTGTCAAATTAAATATTTTGCTGGCATGTTGGTTGTCAAAACACTCAAGAAGCTTAATGTTTTAATATTTTTAGGGTTTTATTGATCATAATGTAGAATTATAAAAAAATTAAATGGGGGGTTGGAACTTTTAAATTCCTCTTAATATTCTTTCTTTATTTGCTCATTTTTGTCAAATTAAATATTTTCCAGGCATGTTAGTTGTCAAAACACTCAAGAAGCTTAATGTTTTAATAAATTTAGGGATTTGTTGAACATTAGGTAGAATTCAGCTAATTTAAAGGGGGGGGTGAAATTTTTAAATTCCTCTTAATATTCTTTCTTTATTTGCTCATTTTTGTCAAATTAAATATTTTGCTGGCATGTTGGTTGTCAAAACACTCAAGAAGCTTAATGTTTTAATATTTTTAGGGATTTGTTGAACATTATGTAGAATTCAGCTAATTTAAAGGGGGGGTTGAAATTTTTAAATTCCTCTTAATATTCTTTCTTTATTTGTTCATTTTTGTCAAATTAAATATTTTCCTGGCATGTTAGTTGTTAAAACACTTAAGAAGCTTATTGTTTTGATATTTTTAGGGTTTTGTTGATCATAATGTAGAATTATAAAAAAATTAAATGGGGGGTTGAACTTTTAAATTCCTCTTAATATTCTTTCTTTATTTGCTCATTTTTGTCAAATTAAATATTTTGCTGGCATGTTGGTTGTCAAAACACTCAAGAAGCTTAATGTTTTAATATTTTTAGGGATTTGTTGAACATTATGTAGAATTCAGCTAATTTAAAAGGGGGGTTGAAATTTTTAAATTCCTCTTAATATTCTTACTTTATTTGTTCATTTTTGTCAAATTAAATATTTTGCTGGCATGTTGGTTGTCAAAACACTCAAGAAGCTTAATGTTTTAAAATTTTTAGGGATTTGTTGATCATAATGTAGAATTATAAAAAAATTAAATGGGGGGTTGAACTTTTAAATTCCTCTTAATATTCTTTCTTTATTTGCTCATTTTTGTCAAATTAAATATTTTCCTGGGATGTTAGTTGTTAAAACACTTAAGAAGCTTACTGTTTTATTATTTTTAGGGTTTTGTTGAACATAATGTAGAATTATAAAAAAATTAAATGGGGGGTTGAACTTTTAAATTCCTCTTAATATTCTTTCTTTATTTGCTCATTTTTGTCAAATTAAATATTTTGCTGGCATGTTGGTTGTCAAAACACTCAAGAAGCTTAATGTTTTAATATTTTTAGGGTTTAATTGATCATAATGTAGAATTATAAAAAAATTAAATGGGGGGTTGGAACTTTTAAATTCCTCTTAATATTCTTTCTTTATTTGTTCATTTTTGTCAAATTAAATTTTTTTTAGGCATGTTGGGTGTCAAATCACTCAACAAGCTTAATGTTTTTATATTTTTAGGGTTTTGTTGTTCATAATGTAGAATTATAAAAAAATTAAATGGGGGGTTGGAACTTTTTAATTCCTCTTAATATTCTTTCTTTATTTGTTCATTTTTGTCAAATTAAATATTTTCCTGGCATGTTAGTTGTTAAAACACTTAAGAAGCTTATTGTTTTGATATTTTTAGGGTTTTGTTGATCATAATGTAGAATTATAAAAAAATTAAATGGGGGGTTGAACTTTTAAATTCCTCTTAATATTCTTTCTTTATTTGCTCATTTTTGTCAAATTAAATATTTTGCTGGCATGTTGGTTGTCAAAACACTCAAGAAGCTTAATGTTTTAATATTTTTAGGGATTTGTTGAACATTATGTAGAATTCAGCTAATTTAAAGGGGGGGTTGAAATTTTTAAATTCCTCTTAATATTCTTTCTTTATTTGTTCATTTTTGTCAAATTAAATATTTTCCTGGCATGTTAGTTGTTAAAACACTTAAGAAGCTTATTGTTTTGATATTTTTAGGGTTTTGTTGATCATAATGTAGAATTATAAAAAAATTAAATGGGGGGTTGAAATTTTAAATTCCTCTTAATATTCTTTCTTTATTTGCTCATTTTTGTCAAATTAAATATTTTGCTGGCATGTTGGTTGTCAAAACACTCAAGAAGCTTAATGTTTTAATATTTTTAGGGTTTAGTTGATCATAATGTAGAATTATAAAAAAATTAAATGGGGTGTTGGAACTTTTAAATTCCTCTTAATATTCTATCTTTATTTGTTCATTTTTGTCAAATTAAATTTTTTTTAGGCATGTTGGGTGTCAAATCACTCAACAAGCTTAATGTTTTAATAATTTTAGGGATTTGTTGAACATTAGGTAGAACTCAGCTAATTTAAAGGAGGGGTTGAAATTTTTAAATTCCCCTTAATATTCTTTCTTTATTTGTTCATTTTTGTCAAATTAAATATTTTGCTGGCATGTTAGTTGTTAAAACACTTAAGAAGCTTATTGTTTTATTATTTTTAGGGTTTTGTTGATCATAATGTAGAATTCAGCTAATTTAAAGGGGGGGTTGAAATTTTTAAATTCCTCTTAATATTCTTTCTTTATTTGTTCATTTTTGTCAAATTAAATATTTTCCTGGCATGTTAGATGTTAAAACACTTAAGAAGCTTATTGTTTTGATATTTTTAGGGTTTTGTTGATCATAATGTAGAATTATAAAAAAATTAAATGGGGGGTTGAACTTTTAAATTCCTCTTAATATTCTTTCTTTATTTGCTCATTTTTGTCAAATTAAATATTTTGCTGGCATGTTGGTTGTCAAAACACTCAAGAAGCTTAATGTTTTAATATTTTTAGGGTTTAGTTGATCATAATGTAGAATTATAAAAAAATTATATGGGGGGTTGGAACTTTTAAATTCCTCTTAATATTCTTTCTTTATTTGTTCATTTTTGTCAAATTAAATTTTTTTTAGGCATGTTGGGTGTCAAATCACTCAACAAGCTTAATGTTTTAATATTTTTAGGGATTTGTAGAACATTAGGTAGAATTTAGCTAATTTAAAGGGGGGGTTGAAATTTTTAAATTCCTCTTAATATTCTTTCTTTATTTGTTCATTTTTGTCAAATTAAATATTTTGCTGGCATGTTAGTTGTTAAAACACTTAAGAAGCTTATTGTTTTATTATTTTTAGGGTTTTGTTGATCATAATGTAGAATTATAAAAAAATTAAAGGGGGGGTTGAAACTTTTAAATTCCTCTTAATATTCTTTCTTTATTTGTTCATTTTTGTCAAATTAAATATTTTGCTGGCATGTTGGTTGTCAAAACACTCAAGAAGCTTAATGTTTTAATATTTTTAGGGTTTAGTTAATCATAATGTAGAATTATAAAAAAATTAAAGCGGGGGTTGGAACTTTTTAATTCCTCTTAATATTCTTTCTTTATTTGCTCATTTTTGTCAAATTAAATATTTTCCAGGCATGTTGGGTGTCAAATCACTCAACAAGCTTAATGTTTTAATATTTTTAGGGATTTGTAGAACATTAGGTAGAATTTAGCTAATTTAAAGGAGGGGTTGAAATTTTTAAATTCCCCTTAATATTCTTTCTTTATTTGTTCATTTTTGTCAAATTAAATATTTTGCTGGCATGTTAGTTGTTAAAACACTTAAGAAGCTTATTGTTTTATTATTTTTAGGGTTTTGTTGATCATAATGTAGAATTCAGCTAATTTAAAGGGGGGGTTGAAATTTTTAAATTCCTCTTAATATTCTTTCTTTATTTGTTCATTTTTGTCAAATTAAATATTTTCCTGGCATGTTAGATGTTAAAACACTTAAGAAGCTTATTGTTTTGATATTTTTAGGGTTTTGTTGATCATAATGTAGAATTATAAAAAAATTAAATGGGGGGTTGAACTTTTAAATTCCTCTTAATATTCTTTCTTTATTTGCTCATTTTTGTCAAATTAAATATTTTGCTGGCATGTTGGTTGTCAAAACACTCAAGAAGCTTAATGTTTTAATATTTTTAGGGTTTAGTTGATCATAATGTAGAATTATAAAAAAATTATATGGGGGGTTGGAACTTTTAAATTCCTCTTAATATTCTTTCTTTATTTGTTCATTTTTGTCAAATTAAATTTTTTTAGGCATGTTGGGTGTCAAATCACTCAACAAGCTTAATGTTTTAATATTTTTAGGGATTTGTAGAACATTAGGTAGAATTTAGCTAATTTAAAGGGGGGGTTGAAATTTTTAAATTCCTCTTAATATTCTTTCTTTATTTGTTCATTTTTGTCAAATTAAATATTTTGCTGGCATGTTAGTTGTTAAAACACTTAAGAAGCTTATTGTTTTATTATTTTTAGGGTTTTGTTGATCATAATGTAGAATTATAAAAAAATTAAAGGGGGGGTTGAAACTTTTAAATTCCTCTTAATATTCTTTCTTTATTTGTTCATTTTTGTCAAATTAAATATTTTGCTGGCATGTTGGTTGTCAAAACACTCAAGAAGCTTAATGTTTTAATATTTTTAGGGTTTAGTTAATCATAATGTAGAATTATAAAAAAATTAAATGGGGGGTTGGAACTTTTTAATTCCTCTTAATATTCTTTCTTTATTTGCTCATTTTTGTCAAATTAAATATTTTCCAGGCATGTTAGTTGTCAAAACACTCAAGAAGCTTAATGTTTTAATAATTTTAGGGATTTGTTGAACATTAGGTAGAATTCAGCTAATTTAAAGGGGGGGTTGAAATTTTTAAATTCCTCTTAATATTCTTTCTTTATTTGCTCATTTTTGTCAAATTAAATATTTTGCTGGCATGTTGGTTGTCAAAACACTCAAGAAGCTTAATGTTTTAATATTTTTAGGGATTTGTTGATCATAATGTAGAATTATAAAAAAATTAAATAAGGGGTTGAACTTTTAAATTCCTCTTAATATTCTTTCTTTATTTGCTCATTTTTGTCAAATTAAATATTTTCCTGGCATGTTAGTTGTTAAAACACTTAAGAAGCTTAATGTTTTAATATTTTTAGGGTTTAGTTGATCATAATGTAGAATTATAAAAAAATTAAATGGGGGGTTGAACTTTTAAATTCCTCTTAATATTCTTTCTTTATTTGCTCATTTTTGTCAAATTAAATATTTTGCTGGCATGTTGGTTGTCAAAACACTCAAGAAGCTTAATGTTTTAATATTTTTAGGGTTTAGTTGATCATAATGTAGAATTATAAAAAAATTATATGGGGGGTTGGAACTTTTAAATTCCTCTTAATATTCTTTCTTTATTTGTTCATTTTTGTCAAATTAAATTTTTTTTAGGCATGTTGGGTGTCAAATCACTCAACAAGCTTAATGTTTTAATAATTTTAGGGATTTGTTGAACATTAGGTAGAACTCAGCTAATTTAAAGGAGGGGTTGAAATTTTTAAATTCCCCTTAATATTCTTTCTTTATTTGTTCATTTTTGTCAAATTAAATATTTTGCTGGCATGTTAGTTGTTAAAACACTTAAGAAGCTTATTGTTTTATTATTTTTAGGGTTTTGTTGATCATAATGTAGAATTCAGCTAATTTAAAGGGGGGGTTGAAATTTTTAAATTCCTCTTAATATTCTTTCTTTATTTGTTCATTTTTGTCAAATTAAATATTTTCCTGGCATGTTAGATGTTAAAACACTTAAGAAGCTTATTGTTTTGATATTTTTAGGGTTTTGTTGATCATAATGTAGAATTATAAAAAAATTAAATGGGGGGTTGAACTTTTAAATTCCTCTTAATATTCTTTCTTTATTTGCTCATTTTTGTCAAATTAAATATTTTGCTGGCATGTTGGTTGTCAAAACACTCAAGAAGCTTAATGTTTTAATATTTTTAGGGTTTAGTTGATCATAATGTAGAATTATAAAAAAATTATATGGGGGGTTGGAACTTTTAAATTCCTCTTAATATTCTTTCTTTATTTGTTCATTTTTGTCAAATTAAATTTTTTTTAGGCATGTTGGGTGTCAAATCACTCAACAAGCTTAATGTTTTAATATTTTTAGGGATTTGTAGAACATTAGGTAGAATTTAGCTAATTTAAAGGGGGGGTTGAAATTTTTAAATTCCTCTTAATATTCTTTCTTTATTTGTTCATTTTTGTCAAATTAAATATTTTGCTGGCATGTTAGTTGTTAAAACACTTAAGAAGCTTATTGTTTTATTATTTTTAGGGTTTTGTTGATCATAATGTAGAATTATAAAAAAATTAAAGGGGGGGTTGAAACTTTTAAATTCCTCTTAATATTCTTTCTTTATTTGTTCATTTTTGTCAAATTAAATATTTTGCTGGCATGTTGGTTGTCAAAACACTCAAGAAGCTTAATGTTTTAATATTTTTAGGGTTTAGTTGATCATAATGTAGAATTATAAAAAAATTAAATGGGGGGTTGGAACTTTTAAATTCCTCTTAATATTCTTTCTTTATTTGTTCATTTTTGTCAAATTAAATATTTTGCTGGCATGTTGGTTGTCAAAACACTCAAGAAGCTTAATATTTTAATATTTTTAGGGATTTGTTGAACATTATGTAGAATTCAGCTAATTTAAAGGGGGGGTTGAAATTTTTAAATTCCTCTTAATATTCTTTCTTTATTTGATCATTTTTGTCAAATTAAATATTTTCCTGGCATGTTGGGTGTCAAATCACTCAAAAGCTTAATGTTTTAATATTTTTAGGGTTTTATTGATCATAATGTAGAATTATAAAAAAATTTTATGGGGGGTTGGAACTTTTAAATTCCTCTTAATATTCTTTCTTTATTTGCTCATTTTTGTCAAATTAAATTTTTTTTAGGCATGTTGGGTGTCAAATCACTCAACAAGCTTAATGTTTTTATATTTTTAGGGTTTTGTTGATCATAATGTAGAATTATTAAAAATTTAAATGGGGGGTTGGAACTTTTTAATTCCTCTTAATATTCTTTCTTTATTTGTTCATTTTTATCAAATTAAATATTTTGCTGGCATGTTGGTTGTCAAAACACTCAAGAAGCTTAATGTTTTAATATTTTTAGGGTTTAGTTAATCATAATGTAGAATTATAAAAAAATTAAATGGGGGGTTGGAACTTTTTAATTCCTCTTAATATTCTTTCTTTATTTGCTCATTTTTGTCAAATTAAATATTTTCCAGGCATGTTAGTTGTCAATACACTCAAGAAGCTTAATGTTTTAATAATTTTAGGGATTTGTTGAACATTAGGTAGAATTCAGCTAATTTAAAGGGGGGGTTGAAATTTTTAAATTCCTCTTAATATTCTTTCTTTATTTGCTCATTTTTGTCAAATTAAATATTTTGCTGGCATGTTGGTTGTCAAAACACTCAAGAAGCTTAATGTTTTAATATTTTTAGGGATTTGTTGAACATAATGTAGAATTATAAAAAAATTAAATGGGGGGTTGAACTTTTAAATTCCTCTTAATATTCTTTCTTTATTTGCTCATTTTTGTCAAATTAAATATTTTCCTGGCATGTTAGTTGTTAAAACACTTAAGAAGCTTATTGTTTTATTATTTTTAGGGTTTTGTTGAACATAATGTAGAATTATAAATAAATTAAATGGGGGGTTGGAACTTTTAAATTCCTCTTAATATTCTTTCTTTATTTGTTCATTTTTGTCAAATTAAATATTTTCCAGGCATGTTAGTTGTCAAAACACTCAAGAAGCTTAATGTTTTAATAAATTTAGGGATTTGTTGAACATTAGGTAGAATTCAGCTAATTTAAAGGGGGGGTTGAAATTTTTAAATTCCTCTTAATATTCTTTCTTTATTTGCTCATTTTTGTCAAATTAAATATTTTGCTGGCATGTTGGTTGTCAAAACACTCAAGAAGCTTAATGTTTTAATATTTTTAGGGATTTGTTGAACATTATGTAGAATTCAGCTAATTTAAAGGGGGGGTTGAAATTTTTAAATTCCTCTTAATATTCTTTCTTTATTTGTTCATTTTTGTCAAATTAAATATTTTCCTGGCATGTTAGTTGTTAAAACACTTAAGAAGCTTATTGTTTTGATATTTTTAGGGTTTTGTTGATCATAATGTAGAATTATAAAAAAATTAAATGGGGGGTTGAACTTTTAAATTCCTCTTAATATTCTTTCTTTATTTGCTCATTTTTGTCAAATTAAATATTTTGCTGGCATGTTGGTTGTCAAAACACTCAAGAAGCTTAATGTTTTAATATTTTTAGGGTTTAGTTGATCATAATGTAGAATTATAAAAAAATTAAATGGGGGGTTGGAACTTTTAAATTCCTCTTAATATTCTTTCTTTATTTGTTCATTTTTGTCAAATTAAATTTTTTTTAGGCATGTTGGGTGTCAAATCACTCAACAAGCTTAATGTTTTAATATTTTTAGGGATTTGTAGAACATTAGGTAGAATTTAGCTAATTTAAAGGGGGGGTTGAAATTTTTAAATTCCTCTTAATATTCTTTCTTTATTTGTTCATTTTTGTCAAATTAAATATTTTGCTGGCATGTTAGTTGTTAAAACACTTATGAAGCTTATTGTTTTATTATTTTTAGGGTTTTGTTGATCATAATGTAGAATTATAAAAAAATTAAAGGGGGGGTTGAAACTTTTAAATTCCTCTTAATATTCTTTCTTTATTTGCTCATTTTTGTCAAATTAAATATTTTGCTGGCATGTTGGTTGTCAAAACACTCAAGAAGCTTAATGTTTTAATATTTTTAGGGATTTGTTGAACATTATGTAGAATTCAGCTAATTTAAAGGGGGGGTTGAAATTTTTAAATTCCTCTTAATATTCTTTCTTTATTTGTTCATTTTTGTCAAATTAAATATTTTCCTGGCATGTTGGGTGTCAAATCACTCAAAAGCTTAATGTTTTAATATTTTTAGGGTTTTATTGATCATAATGTAGAATTATAAAAAAATTAAATGGGTGGTTGGAACTTTTTAATTCCTCTTAATATTCTTTCTTTATTTGCTCATTTTTTTTAAATTAAATATTTTGCTGGCATGTTGGTTGTCAAAACACTCAAGAAGCTTAATGTTTTAATATTTTTAGGGTTTAGTTGATCATAATGTAGAATTATAAAAAAATTAAATGGGGGGTTGGAACTTTTAAATTCCTCTTAATATTCTATCTTTATTTGTTCATTTTTGTCAAATTAAATTTTTTTTAGGCATGTTGGGTGTCAAATCACTCAACAAGCTTAATGTTTTAATATTTTTAGGGTTTTGTTGATCATAATGTAGAATTATAAAAAAATTAAATGGGGGGTTGGAACTTTTTAATTCCTCTTAATATTCTTTCTTTATTTGTTCATTTTTGTCAAATTAAATATTTTCCTGGCATGTTAGTTGTTAAAACACTTAAGATGCTTATTGTTTTGATATTTTTAGGGTTTTGTTGATCATAATGTAGAATTATAAAAAAATTAAAGGGGGGGTTGAAACTTTTAAATTCCTCTTAATATTCTTTCTTTATTTGCTCATTTTTGTCAAATTAAATATTTTGCTGGCATGTTAGTTGTTAAAACACTTAAGCAGCTTATTGTTTTATTATTTTTAGGGTTTTGTTGATCATAATGTAGAATTATAAAAAAATTAAAGGGGGGGTTGAAACTTTTAAATTCCTCTTAATATTCTTTCTTTATTTGCTCATTTTTGTCAAATTAAATATTTTGCTGGCATGTTGGTTGTAAAAAACACTCAAGAAGCTTAATGTTTAAATATTTTTAGGGATTTGTTGAACATTATGTAGAATTCAGCTAATTTAAAGGGGGGGTTGAAATTTTTAAATTCCTCTTAATATTCTTTCTTTATTTGTTCATTTTTGTCAAATTAAATATTTTCCTGGCATGTTGGGTGTCAAATCACTCAAAAGCTTAATGTTTTAATATTTTTAAGGTTTTATTGATCATAATGTAGAATTATAAAAAAATTAAAGGGGGGGTTGGAACTTTTTAATTCCTCTTAATATTCTTTCTTTATTTGCTCATTTTTGTCAAATTAAATATTTTGCTGGCATGTTGGTTGTCAAAACACTCAAGAAGCTTAATGTTTTAATATTTTTAGGGATTTGTTGAACATTATGTAGAATTCAGCTAATTTAAAGGGGGGGTTGAAATTTTTAAATTCCTCTTAATATTCTTTCTTTATTTGTTCATTTTTGTCAAATTAAATATTTTCCTGGCATGTTGGGTGTCAAATCACTCAAAAGCTTAATGTTTTAATATTTTTAGGGTTTTATTGATCATAATGTAGAATTATAAAAAAATTTTATGGGGGGTTGGAACTTTTAAATTCCTCTTAATATTCTTTCTTTATTTGTTCATTTTTGTCAAATTAAATTTTTTTTAGGCATGTTGGGTGTCAAATCACTCAACAAGCTTAATGTTTTAATATTTTTAGGGTTTTGTTGATCATAATGTAGAATTATAAAAAAATTAAATGGGGGGTTGGAACTTTTTAATTCCTCTTAATATTCTTTCTTTATTTGTTCATTTTTGTCAAATTAAATATTTTCCTGGCATGTTAGTTGTTAAAACACTTAAGATGCTTATTGTTTTGATATTTTTAGGGTTTTGTTGATCATAATGTAGAATTATAAAAAAATTAAAGGGGGGGTTGAAACTTTTAAATTCCTCTTAATATTCTTTCTTTATTTGCTCATTTTTGTCAAATTAAATATTTTGCTGGCATGTTAGTTGTTAAAACACTTAAGAAGCTTATTGTTTTATTATTTTTAGGGTTTTGTTGATCATAATGTAGAATTATAAAAAAATTAAAGGGGGGGTTGAAACTTTTAAATTCCTCTTAATATTCTTTCTTTATTTGCTCATTTTTGTCAAATTAAATATTTTGCTGGCATGTTGGTTGTAAAAAACACTCAAGAAGCTTAATGTTTAAATATTTTTAGGGTTTAGTTGATCATAATGTAGAATTATAAAAAAATTAAATGGGGGGTTGGAACTTTTAAATTCCTCTTAATATTCTTTCTTTATTTGTTCATTTTTGTCAAATTAAATATTTTCCTGGCATGTTGGGTGTCAAATCACTCAAAAGCTTAATGTTTTAATATTTTTAGGGTTTTATTGATCATAATGTAGAATTATAAAAAAATTTTATGGGGGGTTGGAACTTTTAAATTCCTCTTAATATTCTTTCTTTATTTGCTCATTTTTGTCAAATTAAATTTTTTTTAGGCATGTTGGGTGTCAAATCATTCAACAAGCTTAATGTTTTTATATTTTTAGGGTTTTGTTGATCATAATGTAGAATTATAAAAAAATTAAATGGGGGGTTGGAACTTTTTAATTCCTCTTAATATTCTTTCTTTATTTGTTCATTTTTGTCAAATTAAATATTTTCCTGGCATGTTAGTTGTTAAAACACTTAAGAAGCTTATTGTTTTGATATTTTTAGGGTTTTGTTGATCATAATGTAGAATTATAAAAAAATTAAATGGGGGGTTGAACTTTTAAATTCCTCTTAATATTCTTTCTTTATTTGCTCATTTTTGTCAAATTAAATATTTTGCTGGCATGTTGGTTGTCAAAACACTCAAGAAGCTTAATGTTTTAATATTTTTAGGGATTTGTTGAACATTATGTAGAATTCAGCTAATTTAAAGGGGGGGTTGAAATTTTTAAATTCCTCTTAATATTCTTTCTTTATTTGTTCATTTTTGTCAAATTAAATATTTTCCTGGCATGTTAGTTGTTAAAACACTTAAGAAGCTTATTGTTTTGATATTTTTAGGGTTTTGTTGATCATAATGTAGAATTATAAAAAAATTAAATGGGGGGTTGAACTTTTAAATTCCTCTTAATATTCTTTCTTTATTTGCTCATTTTTGTCAAATTAAATATTTTGCTGGCATGTTGGGTGTCAAATCACTCAACAAGCTTAATGTTTTAATATTTTTAGGGTTTTGTTGATCATAATGTAGAATTATAAAAAAATTAAATGGGGGGTTGGAACTTTTTAATTCCTCTTAATATTCTTTCTTTATTTGTTCATTTTTGTCAAATTAAATATTTTCCTGGCATGTTAGTTGTTAAAACACTTAAGATGCTTATTGTTTTGATATTTTTAGGGTTTTGTTGATCATAATGTAGAATTATAAAAAAATTAAAGGGGGGGTTGAAACTTTTAAATTCCTCTTAATATTCTTTCTTTATTTGCTCATTTTTGTCAAATTAAATATTTTGCTGGCATGTTAGTTGTTAAAACACTTAAGCAGCTTATTGTTTTATTATTTTTAGGGTTTTGTTGATCATAATGTAGAATTATAAAAAAATTAAAGGGGGGGTTGAAACTTTTAAATTCCTCTTAATATTCTTTCTTTATTTGCTCATTTTTGTCAAATTAAATATTTTGCTGGCATGTTGGTTGTAAAAAACACTCAAGAAGCTTAATGTTTAAATATTTTTAGGGATTTGTTGAACATTATGTAGAATTCAGCTAATTTAAAGGGGGGGTTGAAATTTTTAAATTCCTCTTAATATTCTTTCTTTATTTGTTCATTTTTGTCAAATTAAATATTTTCCTGGCATGTTGGGTGTCAAATCACTCAAAAGCTTAATGTTTTAATATTTTTAAGGTTTTATTGATCATAATGTAGAATTATAAAAAAATTAAAGGGGGGGTTGGAACTTTTTAATTCCTCTTAATATTCTTTCTTTATTTGCTCATTTTTGTCAAATTAAATATTTTGCTGGCATGTTGGTTGTCAAAACACTCAAGAAGCTTAATGTTTTAATATTTTTAGGGATTTGTTGAACATTATGTAGAATTCAGCTAATTTAAAGGGGGGGTTGAAATTTTTAAATTCCTCTTAATATTCTTTCTTTATTTGTTCATTTTTGTCAAATTAAATATTTTCCTGGCATGTTGGGTGTCAAATCACTCAAAAGCTTAATGTTTTAATATTTTTAGGGTTTTATTGATCATAATGTAGAATTATAAAAAAATTTTATGGGGGGTTGGAACTTTTAAATTCCTCTTAATATTCTTTCTTTATTTGTTCATTTTTGTCAAATTAAATTTTTTTTAGGCATGTTGGGTGTCAAATCACTCAACAAGCTTAATGTTTTAATATTTTTAGGGTTTTGTTGATCATAATGTAGAATTATAAAAAAATTAAATGGGGGGTTGGAACTTTTTAATTCCTCTTAATATTCTTTCTTTATTTGTTCATTTTTGTCAAATTAAATATTTTCCTGGCATGTTAGTTGTTAAAACACTTAAGATGCTTATTGTTTTGATATTTTTAGGGTTTTGTTGATCATAATGTAGAATTATAAAAAAATTAAAGGGGGGGTTGAAACTTTTAAATTCCTCTTAATATTCTTTCTTTATTTGCTCATTTTTGTCAAATTAAATATTTTGCTGGCATGTTAGTTGTTAAAACACTTAAGAAGCTTATTGTTTTATTATTTTTAGGGTTTTGTTGATCATAATGTAGAATTATAAAAAAATTAAAGGGGGGGTTGAAACTTTTAAATTCCTCTTAATATTCTTTCTTTATTTGCTCATTTTTGTCAAATTAAATATTTTGCTGGCATGTTGGTTGTAAAAAACACTCAAGAAGCTTAATGTTTAAATATTTTTAGGGTTTAGTTGATCATAATGTAGAATTATAAAAAAATTAAATGGGGGGTTGGAACTTTTAAATTCCTCTTAATATTCTTTCTTTATTTGTTCATTTTTGTCAAATTAAATATTTTCCTGGCATGTTGGGTGTCAAATCACTCAAAAGCTTAATGTTTTAATATTTTTAGGGTTTTATTGATCATAATGTAGAATTATAAAAAAATTTTATGGGGGGTTGGAACTTTTAAATTCCTCTTAATATTCTTTCTTTATTTGCTCATTTTTGTCAAATTAAATTTTTTTTAGGCATGTTGGGTGTCAAATCATTCAACAAGCTTAATGTTTTTATATTTTTAGGGTTTTGTTGATCATAATGTAGAATTATAAAAAAATTAAATGGGGGGTTGGAACTTTTTAATTCCTCTTAATATTCTTTCTTTATTTGTTCATTTTTGTCAAATTAAATATTTTCCTGGCATGTTAGTTGTTAAAACACTTAAGAAGCTTATTGTTTTGATATTTTTAGGGTTTTGTTGATCATAATGTAGAATTATAAAAAAATTAAATGGGGGGTTGAACTTTTAAATTCCTCTTAATATTCTTTCTTTATTTGCTCATTTTTGTCAAATTAAATATTTTGCTGGCATGTTGGTTGTCAAAACACTCAAGAAGCTTAATGTTTTAATATTTTTAGGGATTTGTTGAACATTATGTAGAATTCAGCTAATTTAAAGGGGGGGTTGAAATTTTTAAATTCCTCTTAATATTCTTTCTTTATTTGTTCATTTTTGTCAAATTAAATATTTTCCTGGCATGTTAGTTGTTAAAACACTTAAGAAGCTTATTGTTTTGATATTTTTAGGGTTTTGTTGATCATAATGTAGAATTATAAAAAAATTAAATGGGGGGTTGAACTTTTAAATTCCTCTTAATATTCTTTCTTTATTTGCTCATTTTTGTCAAATTAAATATTTTGCTGGCATGTTGGTTGTCAAAACACTCAAGAAGCTTAATGTTTTAATATTTTTAGGGTTTAGTTGATCATAATGTAGAATTATAAAAAAATTAAATGGGGGGTTGGAACTTTTAAATTCCTCTTAATATTCTATCTTTATTTGTTCATTTTTGTCAAATTAAATTTTTTTTAGGCATGTTGGGTGTCAAATCACTCAACAAGCTTAATGTTTTAATATTTTTAGGGTTTTGTTGATCATAATGTAGAATTATAAAAAAATTAAATGGGGGGTTGGAACTTTTTAATTCCTCTTAATATTCTTTCTTTATTTGTTCATTTTTGTCAAATTAAATATTTTCCTGGCATGTTAGTTGTTAAAACACTTAAGATGCTTATTGTTTTGATATTTTTAGGGTTTTGTTGATCATAATGTAGAATTATAAAAAAATTAAATGGGGGGTTGAACTTTTAAATTCCTCTTAATATTCTTTCTTTATTTGCTCATTTTTGTCAAATTAAATATTTTCCTGGCATGTTAGTTGTTAAAACACTTAAGAAGCTTATTGTTTTATTATTTTTAGGGTTTTGTTGAACATAATGTAGAATTATAAAAAAATTAAATGGGGGGTTGGAACTTTTAAATTCCTCTTAATATTCTTTCTTTATTTGTTCATTTTTGTCAAATTAAATATTTTGCTGGCATGTTAGTTGTTAAAACACTTATGAAGCTTATTGTTTTATTATTTTTAGGGTATTGTTGATCATAATGTAGAATTATAAAAAAATTAAATGGGGGGTTGAAACTTTTAAATTCCTCTTAATATTCTTTCTTTATTTGCTCATTTTTGTCAAATTAAATATTTTGCTGGCATGTTGGTTGTCAAAACACTCAAGAAGCTTAATGTTTTAATATTTTTAGGGATTTGTTGAACATTATGTAGAATTCAGCTAATTTAAAGGGGGGGTTGAAATTTTTAAATTCCTCTTAATATTCTTTCTTTATTTGTTCATTTTTGTCAAATTAAATATTTTCCTGGCATGTTGGGTGTCAAATCACTCAATAGCTTAATGTTTTAATATTTTTAGGGTTTTATTGATCATAATGTAGAATTATAAAAAAATTAAATGGGGGGTTGGAACTTTTAAATTCCTCTTAATATTCTTTCTTTATTTGCTCATTTTTGTCAAATTAAATATTTTGCTGGCATGTTGGTTGTCAAAACACTCAAGAAGCTTAATGTTTTAATATTTTTAGGGTTTTGTTGATCATAATGTAGAATTATAAAAAAATTAAATGGGGGGTTGAAACTTTTAAATTCCTCTTAATATTCTTTCTTTATTTGCTCATTTTTGTCAAATTAAATATTTTGCTGGCATGTTGGTTGTCAAAACTCTCAAGAAGCTTAATGTTTTAATATTTTTAGGGATTTGTTGAACATTAGGTAGAATTCAGCTAATTTAAAGGGGGGGTTGAAATTTTTAAATTCCTCTTAATATTCTTTCTTTATTTGCTCATTTTTGTCAAATTAAATATTTTGCTGGCATGTTGGTTGTCAAAACACTCAAGAAGCTTAATGTTTTAATATTTTTAGGGTTTTGTTGATCATAATGTAGAATTATAAAAAAATTAAATGGGGGGTTGGAACTTTTAAATTCCTCTAAATATTCTTTCTTTATTTGTTCATTTTTGTCAAATTAAATATTTTCGTGGCATGTTGGGTGTCAAATCACTCAAAAGCTTAATGTTTTAATATTTTTAGGGTTTTATTGATCATAATGTAGAATTATAAAAAAATTAAATGGGGGGTTGGAACTTCTAAATTCCTCTTAATATTCTTTCTTTATTTGCTCATTTTTGTCAAATTAAATTTTTTTTAGGCATGTTGGGTGTCAAATCACTCAACAAGCTTAATGTTTTAATATTTTTAGGGATTTGTTGAACATTAGGTAGAATTCAGCTAATTTAAAGGGGGGGTTGAAATTTTTAAATTCCTCTTAATATTCTTTCTTTATTTGTTCATTTTTGTCAAATTAAATATTTTGCTGGCATGTTAGTTGTTAAAACACCTAAGAAGCTTATTGTTTTATTATTTTTAGGGTTTTGTTGATCATAATGTAGAATTATAAAAAAATTAAAGGGGGGGTTGAAACTTTTAAATTCCTCTTAATATTCTTTCTTTATTTGCTCATTTTTGTCAAATTAAATATTTTCCTGGCATGTTAGTTGTTAAAACACTTAAGATGCTTATTGTTTTGATATTTTTAGGGTTTTGTTGATCATAATGTAGAATTATAAAAAAATTAAATGGGGGGTTGAACTTTTAAATTCCTCTTAATATTCTTTCTTTATTTGCTCATTTTTGTCAAATTAAATATTTTCCTGGCATGTTAGTTGTTAAAACACTTAAGAAGCTTATTGTTCTATTATTTTTAGGGTATTTTTGAACATAATGTAGAATTATAAAAAAATTAAATGGGGGGTTGGAACTTTTAAATTCCTCTTAATATTCTTTCTTTATTTGTTCATTTTTGTCAAATTAAATATTTTGCTGGCATGTTAGTTGTTAAAACACTTATGAAGCTTATTGTTTTATTATTTTTAGGGTATTGTTGATCATAATGTAGAATTATAAAAAAATTAAATGGGGGGTTGAAACTTTTAAATTCCTCTTAATATTCTTTCTTTATTTACTCGTTTTTGTCAAATTTAATATTTTGCTGGCATGTTAGTTGTTAAAACACTTAAGAAGCTTATTGTTTTATTATTTTTAGGGTTTTGTTGATCATAATGTAGAATTATAAAAAAATTAAAGGGGGGGTTGAAACTTTAAATTCCTCTTAATATTCTTTCTTTATTTGCTCATTTTTGTCAAATTAAATATTTTGCTGGCATGTTGGTTGTAAAAAACACTCAAGAAGCTTAATGTTTAAATATTTTTAGGGTTTAGTTGATCATAATGTAGAATTATAAAAAAATTAAATGGGGGGTTGGAACTTTTAAATTCCTCTTAATATTCTTTCTTTATTTGTTCATTTTTGTCAAATTAAATATTTTCCTGGCATGTTGGGTGTCAAATCACTCAAAAGCTTAATGTTTTAATATTTTTAGGGTTTTATTGATCATAATGTAGAATTATAAAAAAATTTTATGGGGGGTTGGAACTTTTAAATTCCTCTTAATATTCTTTCTTTATTTGCTCATTTTTGTCAAATTAAATTTTTTTTAGGCATGTTGGGTGTCAAATCATTCAACAAGCTTAATGTTTTTATATTTTTAGGGTTTTGTTGATCATAATGTAGAATTATAAAAAAATTAAATGGGGGGTTGGAACTTTTTAATTCCTCTTAATATTCTTTCTTTATTTGTTCATTTTTGTCAAATTAAATATTTTCCTGGCATGTTAGTTGTTAAAACACTTAAGAAGCTTATTGTATTGATATTTTTAGGGTTTTGTTGATCATAATGTAGAATTATAAAAAAATTAAATGGGGGGTTGAACTTTTAAATTCCTCTTAATATTCTTTCTTTATTTGCTCATTTTTGTCAAATTAAATATTTTGCTGGCATGTTGGTTGTCAAAACACTCAAGAAGCTTAATGTTTTAATATTTTTAGGGATTTGTTGAACATTATGTAGAATTCAGCTAATTTAAAGGGGGGGTTGAAATTTTTAAATTCCTCTTAATATTCTTTCTTTATTTGTTCATTTTTGTCAAATTAAATATTTTCCTGGCATGTTAGTTGTTAAAACACTTAAGAAGCTTATTGTTTTGATATTTTTAGGGTTTTGTTGATCATAATGTAGAATTATAAAAAAATTAAATGGGGGGTTGAACTTTTAAATTCCTCTTAATATTCTTTCTTTATTTGCTCATTTTTGTCAAATTAAATATTTTGCTGGCATGTTGGTTGTCAAAACACTCAAGAAGCTTAATGTTTTAATATTTTTAGGGTTTAGTTGATCATAATGTAGAATTATAAAAAAATTAAATGGGGGGTTGGAACTTTTAAATTCCTCTTAATATTCTATCTTTATTTGTTCATTTTTGTCAAATTAAATTTTTTTTAGGCATGTTGGGTGTCAAATCACTCAACAAGCTTAATGTTTTAATATTTTTAGGGTTTTGTTGATCATAATGTAGAATTATAAAAAAATTAAATGGGGGGTTGGAACTTTTTAATTCCTCTTAATATTCTTTCTTTATTTGTTCATTTTTGTCAAATTAAATATTTTCCTGGCATGTTAGTTGTTAAAACACTTAAGATGCTTATTGTTTTGATATTTTTAGGGTTTTGTTGATCATAATGTAGAATTATAAAAAAATTAAATGGGGGGTTGAACTTTTAAATTCCTCTTAATATTCTTTCTTTATTTGCTCATTTTTGTCAAATTAAATATTTTCCTGGCATGTTAGTTGTTAAAACACTTAAGAAGCTTATTGTTTTATTATTTTTAGGGTTTTGTTGAACATAATGTAGAATTATAAAAAAATTAAATGGGGGGTTGGAACTTTTAAATTCCTCTTAATATTCTTTCTTTATTTGTTCATTTTTGTCAAATTAAATATTTTGCTGGCATGTTAGTTGTTAAAACACTTATGAAGCTTATTGTTTTATTATTTTTAGGGTATTGTTGATCATAATGTAGAATTATAAAAAAATTAAATGGGGGGTTGAAACTTTTAAATTCCTCTTAATATTCTTTCTTTATTTGCTCATTTTTGTCAAATTAAATATTTTGCTGGCATGTTGGTTGTCAAAACACTCAAGAAGCTTAATGTTTTAATATTTTTAGGGATTTGTTGAACATTATGTAGAATTCAGCTAATTTAAAGGGGGGGTTGAAATTTTTAAATTCCTCTTAATATTCTTTCTTTATTTGTTCATTTTTGTCAAATTAAATATTTTCCTGGCATGTTGGGTGTCAAATCACTCAATAGCTTAATGTTTTAATATTTTTAGGGTTTTATTGATCATAATGTAGAATTATAAAAAAATTAAATGGGGGGTTGGAACTTTTAAATTCCTCTTAATATTCTTTCTTTATTTGCTCATTTTTGTCAAATTAAATATTTTGCTGGCATGTTGGTTGTCAAAACACTCAAGAAGCTTAATGTTTTAATATTTTTAGGGTTTTGTTGATCATAATGTAGAATTATAAAAAAATTAAATGGGGGGTTGAAACTTTTAAATTCCTCTTAATATTCTTTCTTTATTTGCTCATTTTTGTCAAATTAAATATTTTGCTGGCATGTTGGTTGTCAAAACTCTCAAGAAGCTTAATGTTTTAATATTTTTAGGGATTTGTTGAACATTAGGTAGAATTCAGCTAATTTAAAGGGGGGGTTGAAATTTTTAAATTCCTCTTAATATTCTTTCTTTATTTGTTCATTTTTGTCAAATTAAATATTTTGCTGGCATGTTAGTTGTTAAAACACTTAAGAAGCTTATTGTTTTATTATTTTTAGGGTTTTGTTGATCATAATGTAGAATTATAAAAAAATTAAAGGGGGGGTTGAAACTTTTAAATTCCTCTTAATATTCTTTCTTTATTTGCTCATTTTTGTCAAATTAAATATTTTCCTGGCATGTTAGTTGTTAAAACACTTAAGATGCTTATTGTTTTGATATTTTTAGGGTTTTGTTGATCATAATGTAGAATTATAAAAAAATTAAATGGGGGGTTGAACTTTTAAATTCCTCTTAATATTCTTTCTTTATTTGCTCATTTTTGTCAAATTAAATATTTTCCTGGCATGTTAGTTGTTAAAACACTTAAGAAGCTTATTGTTCTATTATTTTTAGGGTATTTTTGAACATAATGTAGAATTATAAAAAAATTAAATGGGGGGTTGGAACTTTTAAATTCCTCTTAATATTCTTTCTTTATTTGTTCATTTTTGTCAAATTAAATATTTTGCTGGCATGTTAGTTGTTAAAACACTTATGAAGCTTATTGTTTTATTATTTTTAGGGTATTGTTGATCATAATGTAGAATTATAAAAAAATTAAATGGGGGGTTGAAACTTTTAAATTCCTCTTAATATTCTTTCTTTATTTGCTCATTTTTGTCAAATTAAATATTTTGCTGGCATGTTGGTTGTCAAAACACTCAAGAAGCTTAATGTTTTAATATTTTTAGGGATTTGTTGAACATTATGTAGAATTCAGCTAATTTAAAGGGGGGGTTGAAATTTTTAAATTCCTCTTAATATTCTTTCTTTATTTGTTCATTTTTGTCAAATTAAATATTTTCCTGGCATGTTGGGTGTCAAATCACTCAATAGCTTAATGTTTTAATATTTTTAGGGTTTTATTGATCATAATGTAGAATTATAAAAAAATTAAATGGGGGGTTGGAACTTTTAAATTCCTCTTAATATTCTTTCTTTATTTGCTCATTTTTGTCAAATTAAATATTTTGCTGGCATGTTGGTTGTCAAAACACTCAAGAAGCTTAATGTTTTAATATTTTTAGGGTTTTGTTGATCATAATGTAGAATTATAAAAAAATTAAATGGGGGGTTGAAACTTTTAAATTCCTCTTAATATTCTTTCTTTATTTGCTCATTTTTGTCAAATTAAATATTTTGCTGGCATGTTGGTTGTCAAAACTCTCAAGAAGCTTAATGTTTTAATATTTTTAGGGATTTGTTGAACATTAGGTAGAATTCAGCTAATTTAAAGGGGGGGTTGAAATTTTTAAATTCCTCTTAATATTCTTTCTTTATTTGCTCATTTTTGTCAAATTAAATATTTTGCTGGCATGTTGGTTGTCAAAACACTCAAGAAGCTTAATGTTTTAATATTTTTAGGGTTTTGTTGATCATAATGTAGAATTATAAAAAAATTAAATGGGGGGTTGGAACTTTTAAATTCCTCTAAATATTCTTTCTTTATTTGTTCATTTTTGTCAAATTAAATATTTTCGTGGCATGTTGGGTGTCAAATCACTCAAAAGCTTAATGTTTTAATATTTTTAGGGTTTTATTGATCATAATGTAGAATTATAAAAAAATTAAATGGGGGGTTGGAACTTCTAAATTCCTCTTAATATTCTTTCTTTATTTGCTCATTTTTGTCAAATTAAATTTTTTTTAGGCATGTTGGGTGTCAAATCACTCAACAAGCTTAATGTTTTAATATTTTTAGGGATTTGTTGAACATTAGGTAGAATTCAGCTAATTTAAAGGGGGGGTTGAAATTTTTAAATTCCTCTTAATATTCTTTCTTTATTTGTTCATTTTTGTCAAATTAAATATTTTGCTGGCATGTTAGTTGTTAAAACACTTAAGAAGCTTATTGTTTTATTATTTTTAGGGTTTTGTTGATCATAATGTAGAATTATAAAAAAATTAAAGGGGGGGTTGAAACTTTTAAATTCCTCTTAATATTCTTTCTTTATTTGCTCATTTTTGTCAAATTAAATATTTTCCTGGCATGTTAGTTGTTAAAACACTTAAGATGCTTATTGTTTTGATATTTTTAGGGTTTTGTTGATCATAATGTAGAATTATAAAAAAATTAAATGGGGGGTTGAACTTTTAAATTCCTCTTAATATTCTTTCTTTATTTGCTCATTTTTGTCAAATTAAATATTTTCCTGGCATGTTAGTTGTTAAAACACTTAAGAAGCTTATTGTTCTATTATTTTTAGGGTATTTTTGAACATAATGTAGAATTATAAAAAAATTAAATGGGGGGTTGGAACTTTTAAATTCCTCTTAATATTCTTTCTTTATTTGTTCATTTTTGTCAAATTAAATATTTTGCTGGCATGTTAGTTGTTAAAACACTTATGAAGCTTATTGTTTTATTATTTTTAGGGTATTGTTGATCATAATGTAGAATTATAAAAAAATTAAATGGGGGGTTGAAACTTTTAAATTCCTCTTAATATTCTTTCTTTATTTACTCATTTTTGTCAAATTTAATATTTTGCTGGCATGTTAGTTGTTAAAACACTTAAGAAGCTTATTGTTTTATTATTTTTAGGGTTTTGTTGATCATAATGTAGAATTATAAAAAAATTAAAGGGGGGGTTGAAACTTTTAAATTCCTCTTAATATTCTTTCTTTATTTGCTCATTTTTGTCAAATTAAATATTTTGCTGGCATGTTGGTTGTAAAAAACACTCAAGAAGCTTAATGTTTAAATATTTTTAGGGTTTAGTTGATCATAATGTAGAATTATAAAAAAATTAAATGGGGGGTTGGAACTTTTAAATTCCTCTTAATATTCTTTCTTTATTTGTTCATTTTTGTCAAATTAAATATTTTCCTGGCATGTTGGGTGTCAAATCACTCAAAAGCTTAATGTTTTAATATTTTTAGGGTTTTATTGATCATAATGTAGAATTATAAAAAAATTTTATGGGGGGTTGGAACATTTAAATTCCTCTTAATATTCTTTCTTTATTTGCTCATTTTTGTCAAATTAAATTTTTTTTAGGCATGTTGGGTGTCAAATCATTCAACAAGCTTAATGTTTTTATATTTTTAGGGTTTTGTTGATCATAATGTAGAATTATAAAAAAATTAAATGGGGGGTTGGAACTTTTTAATTCCTCTTAATATTCTTTCTTTATTTGTTCATTTTTGTCAAATTAAATATTTTCCTGGCATGTTAGTTGTTAAAACACTTAAGAAGCTTATTGTTTTGATATTTTTAGGGTTTTGTTGATCATAATGTAGAATTATAAAAAAATTAAATGGGGGGTTGAACTTTTAAATTCCTCTTAATATTCTTTCTTTATTTGCTCATTTTTGTCAAATTAAATATTTTGCTGGCATGTTGGTTGTCAAAACACTCAAGAAGCTTAATGTTTTAATATTTTTAGGGATTTGTTGAACATTATGTAGAATTCAGCTAATTTAAAGGGGGGGTTGAAATTTTTAAATTCCTCTTAATATTCTTTCTTTATTTGTTCATTTTTGTCAAATTAAATATTTTCCTGGCATGTTAGTTGTTAAAACACTTAAGAAGCTTATTGTTTTGATATTTTTAGGGTTTTGTTGATCATAATGTAGAATTATAAAAAAATTAAATGGGGGGTTGAACTTTTAAATTCCTCTTAATATTCTTTCTTTATTTGCTCATTTTTGTCAAATTAAATATTTTGCTGGCATGTTGGTTGTCAAAACACTCAAGAAGCTTAATGTTTTAATATTTTTAGGGTTTAGTTGATCATAATGTAGAATTATAAAAAAATTAAATGGGGGGTTGGAACTTTTAAATTCCTCTTAATATTCTATCTTTATTTGTTCATTTTTGTCAAATTAAATTTTTTTTAGGCATGTTGGGTGTCAAATCACTCAACAAGCTTAATGTTTTAATATTTTTAGGGTTTTGTTGATCATAATGTAGAATTATAAAAAAATTAAATGGGGGGTTGGAACTTTTTAATTCCTCTTAATATTCTTTCTTTATTTGTTCATTTTTGTTAAATTAAATATTTTCCTGGCATGTTAGTTGTTAAAACACTTAAGATGCTTATTGTTTTGATATTTTTAGGGTTTTGTTGATCATAATGTAGAATTATAAAAAAATTAAATGGGGGGTTGAACTTTTAAATTCCTCTTAATATTCTTTCTTTATTTGCTCATTTTTGTCAAATTAAATATTTTCCTGGCATGTTAGTTGTTAAAACACTTAAGAAGCTTATTGTTTTATTATTTTTAGGGTATTGTTGATCATAATGTAGAATTATAAAAAAATTAAATGGGGGGTTGAAACTTTTAAATTCCTCTTAATATTCTTTCTTTATTTACTCATTTTTGTCAAATTTAATATTTTGCTGGCATGTTAGTTGTTAAAACACTTAAGAAGCTTATTGTTTTATTATTTTTAGGGTATTGTTGATCATAATGTAGAATTATAAAAAAATTAAATGGGGGGTTGAAACTTTTAAATTCCTCTTAATATTCTTTCTTTATTTGCTCATTTTTGTCAAATTAAATATTTTGCTGGCATGTTGGTTGTCAAAACACTCAAGAAGCTTAATGTTTTAATATTTTTAGGGATTTGTTGAACATTATGTAGAATTCAGCTAATTTAAAGGGGGGGTTGAAATTTTTAAATTCCTCTTAATATTCTTTCTTTATTTGTTCATTTTTGTCAAATTAAATATTTTCCTGGCATGTTGGGTGTCAAATCACTCAATAGCTTAATGTTTTAATATTTTTAGGGTTTTATTGATCATAATGTAGAATTATAAAAAAATTAAATGGGGGGTTGGAACTTTTAAATTCCTCTTAATATTCTTTCTTTATTTGCTCATTTTTGTCAAATTAAATATTTTGCTGGCATGTTGGTTGTCAAAACACTCAAGAAGCTTAATGTTTTAATATTTTTAGGGTTTTGTTGATCATAATGTAGAATTATAAAAAAATTAAATGGGGGGTTGAAACTTTTAAATTCCTCTTAATATTCTTTCTTTATTTGCTCATTTTTGTCAAATTAAATATTTTGCTGGCATGTTGGTTGTCAAAACTCTCAAGAAGCTTAATGTTTTAATATTTTTAGGGATTTGTTGAACATTAGGTAGAATTCAGCTAATTTAAAGGGGGGGTTGAAATTTTTAAATTCCTCTTAATATTCTTTCTTTATTTGCTCATTTTTGTCAAATTAAATATTTTGCTGGCATGTTGGTTGTCAAAACACTCAAGAAGCTTAATGTTTTAATATTTTTAGGGTTTTGTTGATCATAATGTAGAATTATAAAAAAATTAAATGGGGGGTTGGAACTTTTAAATTCCTCTAAATATTCTTTCTTTATTTGTTCATTTTTGTCAAATTAAATATTTTCGTGGCATGTTGGGTGTCAAATCACTCAAAAGCTTAATGTTTTAATATTTTTAGGGTTTTATTGATCATAATGTAGAATTATAAAAAAATTAAATGGGGGGTTGGAACTTCTAAATTCCTCTTAATATTCTTTCTTTATTTGCTCATTTTTGTCAAATTAAATTTTTTTTAGGCATGTTGGGTGTCAAATCACTCAACAAGCTTAATGTTTTAATATTTTTAGGGATTTGTTGAACATTAGGTAGAATTCAGCTAATTTAAAGGGGGGGTTGAAATTTTTAAATTCCTCTTAATATTCTTTCTTTATTTGTTCATTTTTGTCAAATTAAATATTTTGCTGGCATGTTAGTTGTTAAAACACTTAAGAAGCTTATTGTTTTATTATTTTTAGGGTTTTGTTGATCATAATGTAGAATTATAAAAAAATTAAATGGGGGGTTGAACTTTTAAATTCCTCTTAATATTCTTTCTTTATTTGCTCATTTTTGTCAAATTAAATATTTTCCTGGCATGTTAGTTGTTAAAACACTTAAGAAGCTTATTGTTCTATTATTTTTAGGGTATTTTTGAACATAATGTAGAATTATAAAAAAATTAAATGGGGGGTTGGAACTTTTAAATTCCTCTTAATATTCTTTCTTTATTTGTTCATTTTTGTCAAATTAAATATTTTGCTGGCATGTTAGTTGTTAAAACACTTATGAAGCTTATTGTTTTATTATTTTTAGGGTATTGTTGATCATAATGTAGAATTATAAAAAAATTAAATGGGGGGTTGAAACTTTTAAATTCCTCTTAATATTCTTTCTTTATTTACTCATTTTTGTCAAATTTAATATTTTGCTGGCATGTTAGTTGTTAAAACACTTAAGAAGCTTATTGTTTTATTATTTTTAGGGTTTTGTTGATCATAATGTAGAATTATAAAAAAATTAAAGGGGGGGTTGAAACTTTTAAATTCCTCTTAATATTCTTTCTTTATTTGCTCATTTTTGTCAAATTAAATATTTTGCTGGCATGTTGGTTGTCAAAACACTCAAGAAGCTTAATGTTTTAATATTTTTAGGGATTTGTTGAACATTATGTAGAATTCAGCTAATTTAAAGGGGGGGTTGAAATTTTTAAATTCCTCTTAATATTCTTTCTTTATTTGTTCATTTTTGTCAAATTAAATATTTTCCTGGCATGTTGGGTGTCAAATCACTCAAAAGCTTAATGTTTTAATATTTTTAGGGTTTTATTGATCATAATGTAGAATTATAAAAAAATTAAATGGGGGGTTGGAACTTTTAAATTCCTCTTAATATTCTTTCTTTATTTGCTCATTTTTGTCAAATTAAATTTTTTTTAGGCATGTTGGGTGTCAAATCACTCAACAAGCTTAATGTTTTAATATTTTTAGGGATTTGTTGAACATTAGGTAGAATTCAGCTAATTTAAAGGGGGGGTTGAAATTTTTAAATTCCTCTTAATATTCTTTCTTTATTTGTTCATTTTTGTCAAATTAAATATTTTGCTGGCATGTTAGTTGTTAAAACACTTAAGAAGCTTATTGTTTTATTATTTTTAGGGTTTTGTTGATCATAATGTAGAATTATAAAAAAATTAAATGGGGGGTTGGAACTTTTAAATTCCTCTTAATATTCTTTCTTTATTTGTTCATTTTTGTCAAATTAAATATTTTGCTGGCATGTTAGTTGTTAAAACACTTATGAAGCTTATTGTTTTATTATTTTTAGGGTATTGTTGATCATAATGTAGAATTATAAAAAAATTAAATGGGGGGTTGAAACTTTTAAATTCCTCTTAATATTCTTTCTTTATTTACTCATTTTTGTCAAATTTAATATTTTGCTGGCATGTTAGTTGTTAAAACACTTAAGAAGCTTATTGTTTTATTATTTTTAGGGTTTTGTTGATCATAATGTAGAATTATAAAAAAATTAAAGGGGGGGTTGAAACTTTTAAATTCCTCTTAATATTCTTTCTTTATTTGCTCATTTTTGTCAAATTAAATATTTTGCTGGCATGTTGGTTGTAAAAAACACTCAAGAAGCTTAATGTTTAAATATTTTTAGGGTTTAGTTGATCATAATGTAGAATTATAAAAAAATTAAATGGGGGGTTGGAACTTTTAAATTCCTCTTAATATTCTTTCTTTATTTGTTCATTTTTGTCAAATTAAATATTTTCCTGGCATGTTGGGTGTCAAATCACTCAAAAGCTTAATGTTTTAATATTTTTAGGGTTTTATTGATCATAATGTAGAATTATAAAAAAATTTTATGGGGGGTTGGAACATTTAAATTCCTCTTAATATTCTTTCTTTATTTGCTCATTTTTGTCAAATTAAATTTTTTTTAGGCATGTTGGGTGTCAAATCATTCAACAAGCTTAATGTTTTTATATTTTTAGGGTTTTGTTGATCATAATGTAGAATTATAAAAAAATTAAATGGGGGGTTGGAACTTTTTAATTCCTCTTAATATTCTTTCTTTATTTGTTCATTTTTGTCAAATTAAATATTTTCCTGGCATGTTAGTTGTTAAAACACTTAAGAAGCTTATTGTTTTGATATTTTTAGGGTTTTGTTGATCATAATGTAGAATTATAAAAAAATTAAATGGGGGGTTGAACTTTTAAATTCCTCTTAATATTCTTTCTTTATTTGCTCATTTTTGTCAAATTAAATATTTTGCTGGCATGTTGGTTGTCAAAACACTCAAGAAGCTTAATGTTTTAATATTTTTAGGGATTTGTTGAACATTATGTAGAATTCAGCTAATTTAAAGGGGGGGTTGAAATTTTTAAATTCCTCTTAATATTCTTTCTTTATTTGTTCATTTTTGTCAAATTAAATATTTTCCTGGCATGTTAGTTGTTAAAACACTTAAGAAGCTTATTGTTTTGATATTTTTAGGGTTTTGTTGATCATAATGTAGAATTATAAAAAAATTAAATGGGGGGTTGAACTTTTAAATTCCTCTTAATATTCTTTCTTTATTTGCTCATTTTTGTCAAATTAAATATTTTGCTGGCATGTTGGTTGTCAAAACACTCAAGAAGCTTAATGTTTTAATATTTTTAGGGTTTAGTTGATCATAATGTAGAATTATAAAAAAATTAAATGGGGGGTTGGAACTTTTAAATTCCTCTTAATATTCTATCTTTATTTGTTCATTTTTGTCAAATTAAATTTTTTTTAGGCATGTTGGGTGTCAAATCACTCAACAAGCTTAATGTTTTAATATTTTTAGGGTTTTGTTGATCATAATGTAGAATTATAAAAAAATTAAATGGGGGGTTGGAACTTTTTAATTCCTCTTAATATTCTTTCTTTATTTGTTCATTTTTGTTAAATTAAATATTTTCCTGGCATGTTAGTTGTTAAAACACTTAAGATGCTTATTGTTTTGATATTTTTAGGGTTTTGTTGATCATAATGTAGAATTATAAAAAAATTAAATGGGGGGTTGAACTTTTAAATTCCTCTTAATATTCTTTCTTTATTTGCTCATTTTTGTCAAATTAAATATTTTCCTGGCATGTTGGGTGTCAAATCACTCAATAGCTTAATGTTTTAATATTTTTAGGGTTTTATTGATCATAATGTAGAATTATAAAAAAATTAAATGGGGGGTTGGAACTTTTAAATTCCTCTTAATATTCTTTCTTTATTTGCTCATTTTTGTCAAATTAAATATTTTGCTGGCATGTTGGTTGTCAAAACACTCAAGAAGCTTAATGTTTTAATATTTTTAGGGTTTTGTTGATCATAATGTAGAATTATAAAAAAATTAAATGGGGGGTTGAAACTTTTAAATTCCTCTTAATATTCTTTCTTTATTTGCTCATTTTTGTCAAATTAAATATTTTGCTGGCATGTTGGTTGTCAAAACTCTCAAGAAGCTTAATGTTTTAATATTTTTAGGGATTTGTTGAACATTAGGTAGAATTCAGCTAATTTAAAGGGGGGGTTGAAATTTTTAAATTCCTCTTAATATTCTTTCTTTATTTGCTCATTTTTGTCAAATTAAATATTTTGCTGGCATGTTGGTTGTCAAAACACTCAAGAAGCTTAATGTTTTAATATTTTTAGGGTTTTGTTGATCATAATGTAGAATTATAAAAAAATTAAATGGGGGGTTGGAACTTTTAAATTCCTCTAAATATTCTTTCTTTATTTGTTCATTTTTGTCAAATTAAATATTTTCGTGGCATGTTGGGTGTCAAATCACTCAAAAGCTTAATGTTTTAATATTTTTAGGGTTTTATTGATCATAATGTAGAATTATAAAAAAATTAAATGGGGGGTTGGAACTTCTAAATTCCTCTTAATATTCTTTCTTTATTTGCTCATTTTTGTCAAATTAAATTTTTTTTAGGCATGTTGGGTGTCAAATCACTCAACAAGCTTAATGTTTTAATATTTTTAGGGATTTGTTGAACATTAGGTAGAATTCAGCTAATTTAAAGGGGGGGTTGAAATTTTTAAATTCCTCTTAATATTCTTTCTTTATTTGTTCATTTTTGTCAAATTAAATATTTTGCTGGCATGTTAGTTGTTAAAACACTTAAGAAGCTTATTGTTTTATTATTTTTAGGGTTTTGTTGATCATAATGTAGAATTATAAAAAAATTAAATGGGGGGTTGAACTTTTAAATTCCTCTTAATATTCTTTCTTTATTTGCTCATTTTTGTCAAATTAAATATTTTCCTGGCATGTTAGTTGTTAAAACACTTAAGAAGCTTATTGTTCTATTATTTTTAGGGTATTTTTGAACATAATGTAGAATTATAAAAAAATTAAATGGGGGGTTGGAACTTTTAAATTCCTCTTAATATTCTTTCTTTATTTGTTCATTTTTGTCAAATTAAATATTTTGCTGGCATGTTAGTTGTTAAAACACTTATGAAGCTTATTGTTTTATTATTTTTAGGGTATTGTTGATCATAATGTAGAATTATAAAAAAATTAAATGGGGGGTTGAAACTTTTAAATTCCTCTTAATATTCTTTCTTTATTTACTCATTTTTGTCAAATTTAATATTTTGCTGGCATGTTAGTTGTTAAAACACTTAAGAAGCTTATTGTTTTATTATTTTTAGGGTTTTGTTGATCATAATGTAGAATTATAAAAAAATTAAAGGGGGGGTTGAAACTTTTAAATTCCTCTTAATATTCTTTCTTTATTTGCTCATTTTTGTCAAATTAAATATTTTGCTGGCATGTTGGTTGTCAAAACACTCAAGAAGCTTAATGTTTTAATATTTTTAGGGATTTGTTGAACATTATGTAGAATTCAGCTAATTTAAAGGGGGGGTTGAAATTTTTAAATTCCTCTTAATATTCTTTCTTTATTTGTTCATTTTTGTCAAATTAAATATTTTCCTGGCATGTTGGGTGTCAAATCACTCAAAAGCTTAATGTTTTAATATTTTTAGGGTTTTATTGATCATAATGTAGAATTATAAAAAAATTAAATGGGGGGTTGGAACTTTTAAATTCCTCTTAATATTCTTTCTTTATTTGCTCATTTTTGTCAAATTAAATTTTTTTTAGGCATGTTGGGTGTCAAATCACTCAACAAGCTTAATGTTTTAATATTTTTAGGGATTTGTTGAACATTAGGTAGAATTCAGCTAATTTAAAGGGGGGGTTGAAATTTTTAAATTCCTCTTAATATTCTTTCTTTATTTGTTCATTTTTGTCAAATTAAATATTTTGCTGGCATGTTAGTTGTTAAAACACTTAAGAAGCTTATTGTTTTATTATTTTTAGGGTTTTGTTGATCATAATGTAGAATTATAAAAAAATTAAAGGGGGGGTTGAAACTTTTAAATTCCTCTTAATATTCTTTCTTTATTTGCTCATTTTTGTCAAATTAAATATTTTCCTGGCATGTTAGTTGTTAAAACACTTAAGAAGCTTATTGTTTTATTATTTTTAGGGTTTTGTTGAACATAATGTAGAATTATAAATAAATTAAATGGGGGGTTGGAACTTTTAAATTCCTCTTAATATTCTTTCTTTATTTGTTCATTTTTGTCAAATTAAATATTTTCCAGGCATGTTAGTTGTCAAAACACTCAAGAAGCTTAATGTTTTAATAAATTTAGGGATTTGTTGAACATTAGGTAGAATTCAGCTAATTTAAAGGGGGGGTTGAAATTTTTAAATTCCTCTTAATATTCTTTCTTTATTTGCTCATTTTTGTCAAATTAAATATTTTGCTGGCATGTTGGTTGTCAAAACACTCAAGAAGCTTAATGTTTTAATATTTTTAGGGATTTGTTGAACATTATGTAGAATTCAGCTAATTTAAAGGGGGGGTTGAAATTTTTAAATTCCTCTTAATATTCTTTCTTTATTTGTTCATTTTTGTCAAATTAAATATTTTCCTGGCATGTTAGTTGTTAAAACACTTAAGAAGCTTATTGTTTTGATATTTTTAGGGTTTTGTTGATCATAATGTAGAATTATAAAAAAATTAAATGGGGGGTTGAACTTTTAAATTCCTCTTAATATTCTTTCTTTATTTGCTCATTTTTGTCAAATTAAATATTTTGCTGGCATGTTGGTTGTCAAAACACTCAAGAAGCTTAATGTTTTAATATTTTTAGGGTTTAGTTGATCATAATGTAGAATTATAAAAAAATTAAATGGGGGGTTGGAACTTTTAAATTCCTCTTAATATTCTTTCTTTATTTGTTCATTTTTGTCAAATTAAATTTTTTTTAGGCATGTTGGGTGTCAAATCACTCAACAAGCTTAATGTTTTAATATTTTTAGGGATTTGTAGAACATTAGGTAGAATTTAGCTAATTTAAAGGGGGGGTTGAAATTTTTAAATTCCTCTTAATATTCTTTCTTTATTTGTTCATTTTTGTCAAATTAAATATTTTGCTGGCATGTTAGTTGTTAAAACACTTAAGAAGCTTATTGTTTTATTATTTTTAGGGTTTTGTTGATCATAATGTAGAATTATAAAAAAATTAAAGGGGGGGTTGAAACTTTTAAATTCCTCTTAATATTCTTTCTTTATTTGCTCATTTTTGTCAAATTAAATATTTTGCTGGCATGTTGGTTGTCAAAACACTCAAGAAGCTTAATGTTTTAATATTTTTAGGGATTTGTTGAACATTATGTAGAATTCAGCTAATTTAAAGGGGGGGTTGAAATTTTTAAATTCCTCTTAATATTCTTTCTTTATTTGTTCATTTTTGTCAAATTAAATATTTTCCTGGCATGTTAGTTGTTAAAACACTTAAGATGCTTATTGTTTTGATATTTTTAGGGTTTTGTTGATCATAATGTAGAATTATAAAAAATTAAAGGGGGGGTTGAAACTTTTAAATTCCTCTTAATATTCTTTCTTTATTTGCTCATTTTTGTCAAATTAAATATTTTGCTGGCATGTTAGTTGTTAAAACACTTAAGAAGCTTATTGTTTTATTATTTTTAGGGTTTTGTTGATCATAATGTAGAATTATAAAAAAATTAAAGGGGGGGTTGAAACATTTAAATTCCTCTTAATATTCTTTCTTTATTTGCTCATTTTTGTCAAATTAAATATTTTGCTGGCATGTTGGTTGTAAAAAACACTCAAGAAGCTTAATGTTTAAATATTTTTAGGGATTTGTTGAACATTATGTAGAATTCAGCTAATTTAAAGGGGGGGTTGAAATTTTTAAATTCCTCTTAATATTCTTTCTTTATTTGTTCATTTTTGTCAAATTAAATATTTTCCTGGCATGTTGGGTGTCAAATCACTCAAAAGCTTAATGTTTTAATATTTTTAGGGTTTTGTTGATCATAATGTAGAATTATAAAAAAATTAAATGGGGGGTTGAACTTTTAAATTCCTCTTAATATTCTTTCTTTATTTGCTCATTTTTGTCAAATTAAATATTTTCCTGGCATGTTAGTTGTTAAAACACTTAAGAAGCTTATTGTTTTATTATTTTTAGGGTTTTGTTGAACATAATGTAGAATTATAAAAAAATTAAATGGGGGGTTGGAACTTTTAAATTCCTCTTAATATTCTTTCTTTATTTGTTCATTTTTGTCAAATTAAATATTTTGCTGGCATGTTAGTTGTTAAAACACTTATGAAGCTTATTGTTTTATTATTTTTAGGGTATTGTTGATCATAATGTAGAATTATAAAAAAATTAAATGGGGGGTTGGAACTTTTTAATTCCTCTTAATATTCTTTCTTTATTTGTTCATTTTTGTCAAATTAAATATTTTCCTGGCATGTTAGTTGTTAAAACACTTAAGATGCTTATTGTTTTGATATTTTTAGGGTTTTGTTGATCATAATGTAGAATTATAAAAAAATTAAATGGGGGGTTGAACTTTTAAATTCCTCTTAATATTCTTTCTTTATTTGCTCATTTTTGTCAAATTAAATATTTTCCTGGCATGTTAGTTGTTAAAACACTTAAGAAGCTTATTGTTTTATTATTTTTAGGGTTTTGTTGAACATAATGTAGAATTATAAAAAAATTAAATGGGGGGTTGAACTTTTAAATTCCTCTTAATATTCTTTCTTTATTTGCTCATTTTTGTCAAATTAAATATTTTCCTGGCATGTTAGTTGTTAAAACACTTAAGAAGCTTATTGTTTTATTATTTTTAGGGTTTTGTTGAACATAATGTAGAATTATAAAAAAATTAAATGGGGGGTTGGAACTTTTAAATTCCTCTTAATATTCTTTCTTTATTTGTTCATTTTTGTCAAATTAAATATTTTGCTGGCATGTTAGTTGTTAAAACACTTATGAAGCTTATTGTTTTATTATTTTTAGGGTATTGTTGATCATAATGTAGAATTATAAAAAAATTAAATGGGGGGTTGAAACTTTTAAATTCCTCTTAATATTCTTTCTTTATTTGCTCATTTTTGTCAAATTAAATATTTTGCTGGCATGTTGGTTGTCAAAACACTCAAGAAGCTTAATGTTTTAATATTTTTAGGGATTTGTTGAACATTATGTAGAATTCAGCTAATTTAAAGGGGGGGTTGAAATTTTTAAATTCCTCTTAATATTCTTTCTTTATTTGTTCATTTTTGTCAAATTAAATATTTTCCTGGCATGTTGGGTGTCAAATCACTCAAAAGCTTAATGTTTTAATATTTTTAGGGTTTTATTGATCATAATGTAGAATTATAAAAAAATTAAATGGGGGGTTGGAACTTTTAAATTCCTCTTAATATTCTTTCTTTATTTGCTCATTTTTGTCAAATTAAATATTTTGCTGGCATGTTGGTTGTCAAAACACTCAAGAAGCTTAATGTTTTAATATTTTTAGGGTTTTGTTGATCATAATGTAGAATTATAAAAAAATTAAATGGGGGGTTGAAACTTTTAAATTCCTCTTAATATTCTTTCTTTATTTGCTCATTTTTGTCAAATTAAATATTTTGCTGGCATGTTGGTTGTCAAAACTCTCAAGAAGCTTAATGTTTTAATATTTTTAGGGATTTGTTGAACATTAGGTAGAATTCAGCTAATTTAAAGGGGGGGTTGAAATTTTTAAATTCCTCTTAATATTCTTTCTTTATTTGCTCATTTTTGTCAAATTAAATATTTTGCTGGCATGTTGGTTGTCAAAACACTCAAGAAGCTTAATGTTTTAATATTTTTAGGGTTTTGTTGATCATAATGTAGAATTATAAAAAAATTAAATGGGGGGTTGGAACTTTTAAATTCCTCTAAATATTCTTTCTTTATTTGTTCATTTTTGTCAAATTAAATATTTTCGTGGCATGTTGGGTGTCAAATCACTCAAAAGCTTAATGTTTTAATATTTTTAGGGTTTTATTGATCATAATGTAGAATTATAAAAAAATTAAATGGGGGGTTGGAACTTCTAAATTCCTCTTAATATTCTTTCTTTATTTGCTCATTTTTGTCAAATTAAATTTTTTTTAGGCATGTTGGGTGTCAAATCACTCAACAAGCTTAATGTTTTAATATTTTTAGGGATTTGTTGAACATTAGGTAGAATTCAGCTAATTTAAAGGGGGGGTTGAAATTTTTAAATTCCTCTTAATATTCTTTCTTTATTTGTTCATTTTTGTCAAATTAAATATTTTGCTGGCATGTTAGTTGTTAAAACACTTAAGAAGCTTATTGTTTTATTATTTTTAGGGTTTTGTTGATCATAATGTAGAATTATAAAAAAATTAAAGGGGGGGTTGAAACTTTTAAATTCCTCTTAATATTCTTTCTTTATTTGCTCATTTTTGTCAAATTAAATATTTTCCTGGCATGTTAGTTGTTAAAACACTTAAGATGCTTATTGTTTTGATATTTTTAGGGTTTTGTTGATCATAATGTAGAATTATAAAAAAATTAAATGGGGGGTTGAACTTTTAAATTCCTCTTAATATTCTTTCTTTATTTGCTCATTTTTGTCAAATTAAATATTTTCCTGGCATGTTAGTTGTTAAAACACTTAAGAAGCTTATTGTTCTATTATTTTTAGGGTATTGTTGAACATAATGTAGAATTATAAAAAAATTAAATGGGGGGTTGGAACTTTTAAATTCCTCTTAATATTCTTTCTTTATTTGTTCATTTTTGTCAAATTAAATATTTTGCTGGCATGTTAGTTGTTAAAACACTTATGAAGCTTATTGTTTTATTATTTTTAGGGTATTGTTGATCATAATGTAGAATTATAAAAAAATTAAATGGGGGGTTGAAACTTTTAAATTCCTCTTAATATTCTTTCTTTATTTACTCATTTTTGTCAAATTTAATATTTTGCTGGCATGTTAGTTGTTAAAACACTTAAGAAGCTTATTGTTTTATTATTTTTAGGGTTTTGTTGATCATAATGTAGAATTATAAAAAAATTAAAGGGGGGGTTGAAACTTTTAAATTCCTCTTAATATTCTTTCTTTATTTGCTCATTTTTGTCAAATTAAATATTTTGCTGGCATGTTGGTTGTCAAAACACTCAAGAAGCTTAATGTTTTAATATTTTTAGGGATTTGTTGAACATTATGTAGAATTCAGCTAATTTAAAGGGGGGGTTGAAATTTTTAAATTCCTCTTAATATTCTTTCTTTATTTGTTCATTTTTGTCAAATTAAATATTTTCCTGGCATGTTGGGTGTCAAATCACTCAAAAGCTTAATGTTTTAATATTTTTAGGGTTTTATTGATCATAATGTAGAATTATAAAAAAATTAAATGGGGGGTTGGAACTTTTAAATTCCTCTTAATATTCTTTCTTTATTTGCTCATTTTTGTCAAATTAAATTTTTTTTAGGCATGTTGGTTGTAAAAAACACTCAAGAAGCTTAATGTTTAAATATTTTTAGGGATTTGTTGAAAATTATGTAGAATTCAGCTAATTTAAAGGGGGGGTTGAAATTTTTAAATTCCTCTTAATATTCTTTCTTTATTTGTTCATTTTTGTCAAATTAAATATTTTCCTGGCATGTTGGGTGTCAAATCACTCAAAAGCTTAATGTTTTAATATTTTTAGGGTTTTATTGATCATAATGTAGAATTATAAAAAAATTAAATGGGGGGTTGGAACTTTTAAATTCCTCTTAATATTCTTTCTTTATTTGCTCATTTTTGTCAAATTAAATTTTTTTTAGGCATGTTGGGTGTCAAATCACTCAACAAGCTTAATGTTTTAATATTTTTAGGGATTTGTTGAACATTAGGTAGAATTCAGCTAATTTAAAGGGGGGGTTGAAATTTTTAAATTCCTCTTAATATTCTTTCTTTATTTGTTCATTTTTGTCAAATTAAATATTTTGCTGGCATGTTAGTTGTTAAAACACTTAAGAAGCTTATTGTTTTATTATTTTTAGGGTTTTGTTGATCATAATGTAGAATTATAAAAAAATTAAAGGGGGGGTTGAAACTTTTAAATTCCTCTTAATATTCTTTCTTTATTTGCTCATTTTTGTCAAATTAAATATTTTCCTGGCATGTTAGTTGTTAAAACACTTAAGATGCTTATTGTTTTGATATTTTTAGGGTTTTGTTGATCATAATGTAGAATTATAAAAAAATTAAATGGGGGGTTGAACTTTTAAATTCCTCTTAATATTCTTTCTTTATTTGCTCATTTTTGTCAAATTAAATATTTTCCTGGCATGTTAGTTGTTAAAACACTTAAGAAGCTTATTGTTCTATTATTTTTAGGGTATTGTTGAACATAATGTAGAATTATAAAAAAATTAAATGGGGGGTTGGAACTTTTAAATTCCTCTTAATATTCTTTCTTTATTTGTTCATTTTTGTCAAATTAAATATTTTGCTGGCATGTTAGTTGTTAAAACACTTATGAAGCTTATTGTTTTATTATTTTTAGGGTATTGTTGATCATAATGTAGAATTATAAAAAAATTAAATGGGGGGTTGAAACTTTTAAATTCCTCTTAATATTCTTTCTTTATTTACTCATTTTTGTCAAATTTAATATTTTGCTGGCATGTTAGTTGTTAAAACACTTAAGAAGCTTATTGTTTTATTATTTTTAGGGTTTTGTTGATCATAATGTAGAATTATAAAAAAATTAAAGGGGGGGTTGAAACTTTTAAATTCCTCTTAATATTCTTTCTTTATTTGCTCATTTTTGTCAAATTAAATATTTTGCTGGCATGTTGGTTGTCAAAACACTCAAGAAGCTTAATGTTTTAATATTTTTAGGGATTTGTTGAACATTATGTAGAATTCAGCTAATTTAAAGGGGGGGTTGAAATTTTTAAATTCCTCTTAATATTCTTTCTTTATTTGTTCATTTTTGTCAAATTAAATATTTTCCTGGCATGTTGGGTGTCAAATCACTCAAAAGCTTAATGTTTTAATATTTTTAGGGTTTTATTGATCATAATGTAGAATTATAAAAAAATTAAATGGGGGGTTGGAACTTTTAAATTCCTCTTAATATTCTTTCTTTATTTGCTCATTTTTGTCAAATTAAATTTTTTTTAGGCATGTTGGTTGTAAAAAACACTCAAGAAGCTTAATGTTTAAATATTTTTAGGGATTTGTTGAACATTATGTAGAATTCAGCTAATTTAAAGGGGGGGTTGAAATTTTTAAATTCCTCTTAATATTCTTTCTTTATTTGTTCATTTTTGTCAAATTAAATATTTTCCTGGCATGTTGGGTGTCAAATCACTCAAAAGCTTAATGTTTTAATATTTTTAGGGTTTTATTGATCATAATGTAGAATTATATAAAAATTAAAGGGGGGGTTGGAACTTTTTAATTCCTCTTAATATTCTTTCTTTATTTGCTCATTTTTGTCAAATTAAATATTTTGCTGGCATGTTGGTTGTCAAAACACTCAAGAAGCTTAATGTTTTAATATTTTTAGGGATTTGTTGAACATTATGTAGAATTCAGCTAATTTAAAGGGGGGGTTGAAATTTTTAAATTCCTCTTAATATTCTTTCTTTATTTGTTCATTTTTGTCAAATTAAATATTTTCCTGGCATGTTGGGTGTCAAATCACTCAAAAGCTTAATGTTTTAATATTTTTAGGGTTTTATTGATCATAATGTAGAATTATAAAAAAATTTTATGGGGGGTTGGAACTTTTAAATTCCTCTTAATATTCTTTCTTTATTTGCTCATTTTTGTCAAATTAAATTTTTTTTAGGCATGTTGGGTGTCAAATCATTCAACAAGCTTAATGTTTTTATATTTTTAGGGTTTTGTTGATCATAATGTAGAATTATAAAAAAATTAAATGGGGGGTTGGAACTTTTTAATTCCTCTTAATATTCTTTCTTTATTTGTTCATTTTTGTCAAATTAAATATTTTCCTGGCATGTTAGTTGTTAAAACACTTAAGAAGCTTATTGTTTTGATATTTTTAGGGTTTTGTTGATCATAATGTAGAATTATAAAAAAATTAAATGGGGGGTTGAACTTTTAAATTCCTCTTAATATTCTTTCTTTATTTGCTCATTTTTGTCAAATTAAATATTTTGCTGGCTTGTTGGTTGTCAAAACACTCAAGAAGCTTAATGTTTTAATATTTTTAGGGATTTGTTGAACATTATGTAGAATTCAGCTAATTTAAAGGGGGGGTTGAAATTTTTAAATTCCTCTTAATATTCTTTCTTTATTTGTTCATTTTTGTCAAATTAAATATTTTCCTGGCATGTTAGTTGTTAAAACACTTAAGAAGCTTATTGTTTTGATATTTTTAGGGTTTTGTTGATCATAATGTAGAATTATAAAAAAATTAAATGGGGGGTTGAACTTTTAAATTCCTCTTAATATTCTTTCTTTATTTGCTCATTTTTGTCAAATTAAATATTTTGCTGGCATGTTGGTTGTCAAAACTCTCAAGAAGCTTAATGTTTTAATATTTTTAGGGATTTGTTGAACATTATGTAGAATTCAGCTAATTTAAAGGGGGGGTTGAAATTTTTAAATTCCTCTTAATATTCTTTCTTTATTTGTTCATATTTGTCAAATTAAATATTTTCCTGGCATGTTGGGTGTCAAATCACTCAAAAGCTTAATGTTTTAATATTTTTAGGGTTTTATTGATCATAATGTAGAATTATAAAAAAATTAAATGGGGGGTTGGAACTTTTAAATTCCTCTTAATATTCTTTCTTTATTTGCTCATTTTTGTCAAATTAAATATTTTGCTGGCATGTTGGTTGTCAAAACACTCAAGAAGCTTAATGTTTTAATATTTTTAGGGTTTTGTTGATCATAATGTAGAATTATAAAAAAATTAAATGGGGGGTTGAAACTTTTAAATTCCTCTTAATATTCTTTCTTTATTTGCTCATTTTTGTCAAATTAAATATTTTGCTGGCATGTTGGTTGTCAAAACTCTCAAGAAGCTTAATGTTTTAATATTTTTAGGGATTTGTTGAACATTAGGTAGAATTCAGCTAATTTAAAGGGGGGGTTGAAATTTTTAAATTCCTCTTAATATTCTTTCTTTATTTGCTCATTTTTGTCAAATTAAATATTTTGCTGGCATGTTGGTTGTCAAAACACTCAAGAAGCTTAATGTTTTAATATTTTTAGGGTTTTGTTGATCATAATGTAGAATTATAAAAAAATTAAATGGGGGGTTGGAACTTTTAAATTCCTCTAAATATTCTTTCGTTATTTGTTCATTTTTGTCAAATTAAATATTTTCGTGGCATGTTGGGTGTCAAATCACTCAAAAGCTTAATGTTTTAATATTTTTAGGGTTTTATTGATCATAATGTAGAATTATAAAAAAATTAAATGGGGGGTTGGAACTTCTAAATTCCTCTTAATATTCTTTCTTTATTTGCTCATTTTTGTCAAATTAAATTTTTTTTAGGCATGTTGGGTGTCAAATCACTCAACAAGCTTAATGTTTTAATATTTTTAGGGATTTGTTGAACATTAGGTAGAATTCAGCTAATTTAAAGGGGGGGTTGAAATTTTTAAATTCCTCTTAATATTCTTTCTTTATTTGTTCATTTTTGTCAAATTAAATATTTTGCTGGCATGTTAGTTGTTAAAACACTTAAGAAGCTTATTGTTTTATTATTTTTAGGGTTTTGTTGATCATAATGTAGAATTATAAAAAAATTAAAGGGGGGGTTGAAACTTTTAAATTCCTCTTAATATTCTTTCTTTATTTGCTCATTTTTGTCAAATTAAATATTTTCCTGGCATGTTAGTTGTTAAAACACTTAAGATGCTTATTGTTTTGATATTTTTAGGGTTTTGTTGATCATAATGTAGAATTATAAAAAAATTAAATGGGGGGTTGAACTTTTAAATTCCTCTTAATATTCTTTCTTTATTTGCTCATTTTTGTCAAATTAAATATTTTCCTGGCATGTTAGTTGTTAAAACACTTAAGAAGCTTATTGTTCTATTATTTTTAGGGTATTGTTGAACATAATGTAGAATTATAAAAAAATTAAATGGGGGGTTGGAACTTTTAAATTCCTCTTAATATTCTTTCTTTATTTGTTCATTTTTGTCAAATTAAATATTTTGCTGGCATGTTAGTTGTTAAAACACTTATGAAGCTTATTGTTTTATTATTTTTAGGGTATTGTTGATCATAATGTAGAATTATAAAAAAATTAAATGGGGGGTTGAAACTTTTAAATTCCTCTTAATATTCTTTCTTTATTTACTCATTTTTGTCAAATTTAATATTTTGCTGGCATGTTGGTTGTCAAAACACTCAAGAAGCTTAATGTTTTAATATTTTTAGGGTTTAGTTGATCATAATGTAGAATTATAAAAAAATTAAATGGGGGGTTGGAACTTTTAAATTCCTCTTAATATTCTATCTTTATTTGTTCATTTTTGTCAAATTAAATTTTTTTTAGGCATGTTGGGTGTCAAATCACTCAACAAGCTTAATGTTTTAATATTTTTAGGGTTTTGTTGATCATAATGTAGAATTATAAAAAAATTAAATGGGGGGTTGGAACTTTTTAATTCCTCTTAATATTCTTTCTTTATTTGTTCATTTTTGTCAAATTAAATATTTTCCTGGCATGTTAGTTGTTAAAACACTTAAGATGCTTATTGTTTTGATATTTTTAGGGTTTTGTTGATCATAATGTAGAATTATAAAAAAATTAAATGGGGGGTTGAACTTTTAAATTCCTCTTAATATTCTTTCTTTATTTGCTCATTTTTGTCAAATTAAATATTTTCCTGGCATGTTAGTTGTTAAAACACTTAAGAAGCTTATTGTTTTATTATTTTTAGGGTTTTGTTGAACATAATGTAGAATTATAAAAAAATTAAATGGGGGGTTGGAACTTTTAAATTCCTCTTAATATTCTTTCTTTATTTGTTCATTTTTGTCAAATTAAATATTTTGCTGGCATGTTAGTTGTTAAAACACTTATGAAGCTTATTGTTTTATTATTTTTAGGGTATTGTTGATCATAATGTAGAATTATAAAAAAATTAAATGGGGGGTTGAAACTTTTAAATTCCTCTTAATATTCTTTCTTTATTTGCTCATTTTTGTCAAACTAAATATTTTGCTGGCATGTTGGTTGTCAAAACACTCAAGAAGCTTAATGTTTTAATATTTTTAGGGATTTGTTGAACATTATGTAGAATTCAGCTAATTTAAAGGGGGGGTTGAAATTTTTAAATTCCTCTTAATATTCTTTCTTTATTTGTTCATTTTTGTCAAATTAAATATTTTCCTGGCATGTTGGGTGTCAAATCACTCAAAAGCTTAATGTTTTAATATTTTTAGGGTTTTATTGATCATAATGTAGAATTATAAAAAAATTAAATGGGGGGTTGGAACTTTTAAATTCCTCTTAATATTCTTTCTTTATTTGCTCATTTTTGTCAAATTAAATATTTTGCTGGCATGTTGGTTGTCAAAACACTCAAGAAGCTTAATGTTTTAATATTTTTAGGGTTTTGTTGATCATAATGTAGAATTATAAAAAAATTAAATGGGGGGTTGAAACTTTTAAATTCCTCTTAATATTCTTTCTTTATTTGCTCATTTTTGTCAAATTAAATATTTTGCTGGCATGTTGGTTGTCAAAACTCTCAAGAAGCTTAATGTTTTAATATTTTTAGGGATTTGTTGAACATTAGGTAGAATTCAGCTAATTTAAAGGGGGGGTTGAAATTTTTAAATTCCTCTTAATATTCTTTCTTTATTTGCTCATTTTTGTCAAATTAAATATTTTGCTGGCATGTTGGTTGTCAAAACACTCAAGAAGCTTAATGTTTTAATATTTTTAGGGTTTTGTTGATCATAATGTAGAATTATAAAAAAATTAAATGGGGGGTTGGAACTTTTAAATTCCTCTAAATATTCTTTCTTTATTTGTTCATTTTTGTCAAATTAAATATTTTCGTGGCATGTTGGGTGTCAAATCACTCAAAAGCTTAATGTTTTAATATTTTTAGGGTATTGTTGAACATAATGTAGAATTATAAAAAAATTAAATGGGGGGTTGGAACTTTTAAATTCCTCTTAATATTCTTTCTTTATTTGTTCATTTTTGTCAAATTAAATATTTTGCTGGCATGTTAGTTGTTAAAACACTTATGAAGCTTATTGTTTTATTATTTTTAGGGTATTGTTGATCATAATGTAGAATTATAAAAAAATTAAATGGGGGGTTGAAACTTTTAAATTCCTCTTAATATTCTTTCTTTATTTACTCATTTTTGTCAAATTTAATATTTTGCTGGCATGTTAGTTGTTAAAACACTTAAGAAGCTTATTGTTTTATTATTTTTAGGGTTTTGTTGATCATAATGTAGAATTATAAAAAAATTAAAGGGGGGGTTGAAACTTTTAAATTCCTCTTAATATTCTTTCTTTATTTGCTCATTTTTGTCAAATTAAATATTTTGCTGGCATGTTGGTTGTCAAAACACTCAAGAAGCTTAATGTTTTAATATTTTTAGGGATTTGTTGAACATTATGTAGAATTCAGCTAATTTAAAGGGGGGGTTGAAATTTTTAAATTCCTCTTAATATTCTTTCTTTATTTGTTCATTTTTGTCAAATTAAATATTTTCCTGGCATGTTGGGTGTCAAATCACTCAAAAGCTTAATGTTTTAATATTTTTAGGGTTTTATTGATCATAATGTAGAATTATAAAAAAATTAAATGGGGGGTTGGAACTTTTAAATTCCTCTTAATATTCTTTCTTTATTTGTTCATTTTTGTCAAATTAAATATTTTCCTGGCATGTTAGTTGTTAAAACACTTAAGATGCTTATTGTTTTGATATTTTTAGGGTTTTGTTGATCATAATGTAGAATTATAAAAAAATTAAATGGGGGGTTGAACTTTTAAATTCCTCTTAATATTCTTTCTTTATTTGCTCATTTTTATCAAATTAAATTTTTTTTAGGCATGTTGGGTGTCAAATCACTCAACAAGCTTAATGTTTTAATATTTTTAGGGATTTGTTGAACATTAGGTAGAATTCAGCTAATTTAAAGGGGGGGTTGAAATTTTTAAATTCCTCTTAATATTCTTTCTTTATTTGCTCATTTTTGTCAAATTAAATATTTTGCTGGCATGTTGGTTGTCAAAACACTCAAGAAGCTTAATGTTTTAATATTTTTAGGGTTTTGTTGATCATAATGTAGAATTATAAAAAAATTAAATGGGGGGTTGGAACTTTTAAATTCCTCTAAATATTCTTTCTTTATTTGTTCATTTTTGTCAAATTAAATATTTTCGTGGCATGTTGGGTGTCAAATCACTCAAAAGCTTAATGTTTTAATATTTTTAGGGTATTGTTGAACATAATGTAGAATTATAAAAAAATTAAATGGGGGGTTGGAACTTTTAAATTCCTCTTAATATTCTTTCTTTATTTGTTCATTTTTGTCAAATTAAATATTTTGCTGGCATGTTAGTTGTTAAAACACTTATGAAGCTTATTGTTTTATTATTTTTAGGGTATTGTTGATCATAATGTAGAATTATAAAAAAATTAAATGGGGGGTTGAAACTTTTAAATTCCTCTTAATATTCTTTCTTTATTTACTCATTTTTGTCAAATTTAATATTTTGCTGGCATGTTAGTTGTTAAAACACTTAAGAAGCTTATTGTTTTATTATTTTTAGGGTTTTGTTGATCATAATGTAGAATTATAAAAAAATTAAAGGGGGGGTTGAAACTTTTAAATTCCTCTTAATATTCTTTCTTTATTTGCTCATTTTTGTCAAATTAAATATTTTGCTGGCATGTTGGTTGTCAAAACACTCAAGAAGCTTAATGTTTTAATATTTTTAGGGATTTGTTGAACATTATGTAGAATTCAGCTAATTTAAAGGGGGGGTTGAAATTTTTAAATTCCTCTTAATATTCTTTCTTTATTTGTTCATTTTTGTCAAATTAAATATTTTCCTGGCATGTTGGGTGTCAAATCACTCAAAAGCTTAATGTTTTAATATTTTTAGGGTTTTATTGATCATAATGTAGAATTATAAAAAAATTAAATGGGGGGTTGGAACTTTTAAATTCCTCTTAATATTCTTTCTTTATTTGCTCATTTTTGTCAAATTAAATTTTTTTTAGGCATGTTGGTTGTAAAAAACACTCAAGAAGCTTAATGTTTAAATATTTTTAGGGATTTGTTGAACATTATGTAGAATTCAGCTAATTTAAAGGGGGGGTTGAAATTTTTAAATTCCTCTTAATATTCTTTCTTTATTTGTTCATTTTTGTCAAATTAAATATTTTCCTGGCATGTTGGGTGTCAAATCACTCAAAAGCTTAATGTTTTAATATTTTTAGGGTTTTATTGATCATAATGTAGAATTATATAAAAATTAAAGGGGGGGTTGGAACTTTTTAATTCCTCTTAATATTCTTTCTTTATTTGCTCATTTTTGTCAAATTAAATATTTTGCTGGCATGTTGGTTGTCAAAACACTCAAGAAGCTTAATGTTTTAATATTTTTAGGGATTTGTTGAACATTATGTAGAATTCAGCTAATTTAAAGGGGGGGTTGAAATTTTTAAATTCCTCTTAATATTCTTTCTTTATTTGTTCATTTTTGTCAAATTAAATATTTTCCTGGCATGTTGGGTGTCAAATCACTCAAAAGCTTAATGTTTTAATATTTTTAGGGTTTTATTGATCATAATGTAGAATTATAAAAAAATTTTATGGGGGGTTGGAACTTTTAAATTCCTCTTAATATTCTTTCTTTATTTGCTCATTTTTGTCAAATTAAATTTTTTTTAGGCATGTTGGGTGTCAAATCATTCAACAAGCTTAATGTTTTTATATTTTTAGGGTTTTGTTGATCATAATGTAGAATTATAAAAAAATTAAATGGGGGGTTGGAACTTTTTAATTCCTCTTAATATTCTTTCTTTATTTGTTCATTTTTGTCAAATTAAATATTTTCCTGGCATGTTAGTTGTTAAAACACTTAAGAAGCTTATTGTTTTGATATTTTTAGGGTTTTGTTGATCATAATGTAGAATTATAAAAAAATTAAATGGGGGGTTGAACTTTTAAATTCCTCTTAATATTCTTTCTTTATTTGCTCATTTTTGTCAAATTAAATATTTTGCTGGCTTGTTGGTTGTCAAAACACTCAAGAAGCTTAATGTTTTAATATTTTTAGGGATTTGTTGAACATTATGTAGAATTCAGCTAATTTAAAGGGGGGGTTGAAATTTTTAAATTCCTCTTAATATTCTTTCTTTATTTGTTCATTTTTGTCAAATTAAATATTTTCCTGGCATGTTAGTTGTTAAAACACTTAAGAAGCTTATTGTTTTGATATTTTTAGGGTTTTGTTGATCATAATGTAGAATTATAAAAAAATTAAATGGGGGGTTGAACTTTTAAATTCCTCTTAATATTCTTTCTTTATTTGCTCATTTTTGTCAAATTAAATATTTTGATGGCATGTTGGTTGTCAAAACACTCAAGAAGCTTAATGTTTTAATATTTTTAGGGTTTTATTGATCATAATGTAGAATTATAAAAAAATTAAATGGGGGGTTGGAACTTTTAAATTCCTCTTAATATTCTTTCTTTATTTGCTCATTTTTGTCAAATTAAATATTTTGCTGGCATGTTGGTTGTCAAAACACTCAAGAAGCTTAATGTTTTAATATTTTTAGGGTTTTGTTGATCATAATGTAGAATTATAAAAAAATTAAATGGGGGGTTGAAACTTTTAAATTCCTCTTAATATTCTTTCTTTATTTGCTCATTTTTGTCAAATTAAATATTTTGCTGGCATGTTGGTTGTCAAAACTCTCAAGAAGCTTAATGTTTTAATATTTTTAGGGATTTGTTGAACATTAGGTAGAATTCAGCTAATTTAAAGGGGGGGTTGAAATTTTTAAATTCCTCTTAATATTCTTTCTTTATTTGCTCATTTTTGTCAAATTAAATATTTTGCTGGCATGTTGGTTGTCAAAACACTCAAGAAGCTTAATGTTTTAATATTTTTAGGGTTTTGTTGATCATAATGTAGAATTATAAAAAAATTAAATGGGGGGTTGGAACTTTTAAATTCCTCTAAATATTCTTTCGTTATTTGTTCATTTTTGTCAAATTAAATATTTTCGTGGCATGTTGGGTGTCAAATCACTCAAAAGCTTAATGTTTTAATATTTTTAGGGTTTTATTGATCATAATGTAGAATTATAAAAAAATTAAATGGGGGGTTGGAACTTCTAAATTCCTCTTAATATTCTTTCTTTATTTGCTCATTTTTGTCAAATTAAATTTTTTTTAGGCATGTTGGGTGTCAAATCACTCAACAAGCTTAATGTTTTAATATTTTTAGGGATTTGTTGAACATTAGGTAGAATTCAGCTAATTTAAAGGGGGGGTTGAAATTTTTAAATTCCTCTTAATATTCTTTCTTTATTTGTTCATTTTTGTCAAATTAAATATTTTGCTGGCATGTTAGTTGTTAAAACACTTAAGAAGCTTATTGTTTTATTATTTTTAGGGTTTTGTTGATCATAATGTAGAATTATAAAAAAATTAAAGGGGGGGTTGAAACTTTTAAATTCCTCTTAATATTCTTTCTTTATTTGCTCATTTTTGTCAAATTAAATATTTTCCTGGCATGTTAGTTGTTAAAACACTTAAGATGCTTATTGTTTTGATATTTTTAGGGTTTTGTTGATCATAATGTAGAATTATAAAAAAATTAAATGGGGGGTTGAACTTTTAAATTCCTCTTAATATTCTTTCTTTATTTGCTCATTTTTGTCAAATTAAATATTTTCCTGGCATGTTAGTTGTTAAAACACTTAAGAAGCTTATTGTTCTATTATTTTTAGGGTATTGTTGAACATAATGTAGAATTATAAAAAAATTAAATGGGGGGTTGGAACTTTTAAATTCCTCTTAATATTCTTTCTTTATTTGTTCATTTTTGTCAAATTAAATATTTTGCTGGCATGTTAGTTGTTAAAACACTTATGAAGCTTATTGTTTTATTATTTTTAGGGTATTGTTGATCATAATGTAGAATTATAAAAAAATTAAATGGGGGGTTGAAACTTTTAAATTCCTCTTAATATTCTTTCTTTATTTACTCATTTTTGTCAAATTTAATATTTTGCTGGCATGTTGGTTGTCAAAACACTCAAGAAGCTTAATGTTTTAATATTTTTAGGGTTTAGTTGATCATAATGTAGAATTATAAAAAAATTAAATGGGGGGTTGGAACTTTTAAATTCCTCTTAATATTCTATCTTTATTTGTTCATTTTTGTCAAATTAAATTTTTTTTAGGCATGTTGGGTGTCAAATCACTCAACAAGCTTAATGTTTTAATATTTTTAGGGTTTTGTTGATCATAATGTAGAATTATAAAAAAATTAAATGGGGGGTTGGAACTTTTTAATTCCTCTTAATATTCTTTCTTTATTTGTTCATTTTTGTCAAATTAAATATTTTCCTGGCATGTTAGTTGTTAAAACACTTAAGATGCTTATTGTTTTGATATTTTTAGGGTTTTGTTGATCATAATGTAGAATTATAAAAAAATTAAATGGGGGGTTGAACTTTTAAATTCCTCTTAATATTCTTTCTTTATTTGCTCATTTTTGTCAAATTAAATATTTTCCTGGCATGTTAGTTGTTAAAACACTTAAGAAGCTTATTGTTTTATTATTTTTAGGGTTTTGTTGAACATAATGTAGAATTATAAAAAAATTAAATGGGGGGTTGGAACTTTTAAATTCCTCTTAATATTCTTTCTTTATTTGTTCATTTTTGTCAAATTAAATATTTTGCTGGCATGTTAGTTGTTAAAACACTTATGAAGCTTATTGTTTTATTATTTTTAGGGTATTGTTGATCATAATGTAGAATTATAAAAAAATTAAATGGGGGGTTGAAACTTTTAAATTCCTCTTAATATTCTTTCTTTATTTGCTCATTTTTGTCAAACTAAATATTTTGCTGGCATGTTGGTTGTCAAAACACTCAAGAAGCTTAATGTTTTAATATTTTTAGGGATTTGTTGAACATTATGTAGAATTCAGCTAATTTAAAGGGGGGGTTGAAATTTTTAAATTCCTCTTAATATTCTTTCTTTATTTGTTCATTTTTGTCAAATTAAATATTTTCCTGGCATGTTGGGTGTCAAATCACTCAAAAGCTTAATGTTTTAATATTTTTAGGGTTTTATTGATCATAATGTAGAATTATAAAAAAATTAAATGGGGGGTTGGAACTTTTAAATTCCTCTTAATATTCTTTCTTTATTTGCTCATTTTTGTCAAATTAAATATTTTGCTGGCATGTTGGTTGTCAAAACACTCAAGAAGCTTAATGTTTTAATATTTTTAGGGTTTTGTTGATCATAATGTAGAATTATAAAAAAATTAAATGGGGGGTTGAAACTTTTAAATTCCTCTTAATATTCTTTCTTTATTTGCTCATTTTTGTCAAATTAAATATTTTGCTGGCATGTTGGTTGTCAAAACTCTCAAGAAGCTTAATGTTTTAATATTTTTAGGGATTTGTTGAACATTAGGTAGAATTCAGCTAATTTAAAGGGGGGGTTGAAATTTTTAAATTCCTCTTAATATTCTTTCTTTATTTGCTCATTTTTGTCAAATTAAATATTTTGCTGGCATGTTGGTTGTCAAAACACTCAAGAAGCTTAATGTTTTAATATTTTTAGGGTTTTGTTGATCATAATGTAGAATTATAAAAAAATTAAATGGGGGGTTGGAACTTTTAAATTCCTCTAAATATTCTTTCTTTATTTGTTCATTTTTGTCAAATTAAATATTTTCGTGGCATGTTGGGTGTCAAATCACTCAAAAGCTTAATGTTTTAATATTTTTAGGGTATTGTTGAACATAATGTAGAATTATAAAAAAATTAAATGGGGGGTTGGAACTTTTAAATTCCTCTTAATATTCTTTCTTTATTTGTTCATTTTTGTCAAATTAAATATTTTGCTGGCATGTTAGTTGTTAAAACACTTATGAAGCTTATTGTTTTATTATTTTTAGGGTATTGTTGATCATAATGTAGAATTATAAAAAAATTAAATGGGGGGTTGAAACTTTTAAATTCCTCTTAATATTCTTTCTTTATTTACTCATTTTTGTCAAATTTAATATTTTGCTGGCATGTTAGTTGTTAAAACACTTAAGAAGCTTATTGTTTTATTATTTTTAGGGTTTTGTTGATCATAATGTAGAATTATAAAAAAATTAAAGGGGGGGTTGAAACTTTTAAATTCCTCTTAATATTCTTTCTTTATTTGCTCATTTTTGTCAAATTAAATATTTTGCTGGCATGTTGGTTGTCAAAACACTCAAGAAGCTTAATGTTTTAATATTTTTAGGGATTTGTTGAACATTATGTAGAATTCAGCTAATTTAAAGGGGGGGTTGAAATTTTTAAATTCCTCTTAATATTCTTTCTTTATTTGTTCATTTTTGTCAAATTAAATATTTTCCTGGCATGTTGGGTGTCAAATCACTCGAAAGCTTAATGTTTTAATATTTTTAGGGTTTTATTGATCATAATGTAGAATTATAAAAAAATTAAATGGGGGGTTGGAACTTTTAAATTCCTCTTAATATTCTTTCTTTATTTGTTCATTTTTGTCAAATTAAATATTTTCCTGGCATGTTAGTTGTTAAAACACTTAAGATGCTTATTGTTTTGATATTTTTAGGGTTTTGTTGATCATAATGTAGAATTATAAAAAAATTAAATGGGGGGTTGAACTTTTAAATTCCTCTTAATATTCTTTCTTTATTTGCTCATTTTTATCAAATTAAATTTTTTTTAGGCATGTTGGGTGTCAAATCACTCAACAAGCTTAATGTTTTAATATTTTTAGGGATTTGTTGAACATTAGGTAGAATTCAGCTAATTTAAAGGGGGGGTTGAAATTTTTAAATTCCTCTTAATATTCTTTCTTTATTTGTTCATTTTTGTCAAATTAAATATTTTGCTGGCATGTTAGTTGTTAAAACACTTATGAAGCTTATTGTTTTATTATTTTTAGGGTATTGTTGATCATAATGTAGAATTATAAAAAAATTAAATGGGGGGTTGAAACTTTTAAATTCCTCTTAATATTCTTTCTTTATTTACTCATTTTTGTCAAATTTAATATTTTGCTGGCATGTTAGTTGTTAAAACACTTAAGAAGCTTATTGTTTTATTATTTTTAGGGTTTTGTTGATCATAATGTAGAATTATAAAAAAATTAAAGGGGGGGTTGAAACTTTTAAATTCCTCTTAATATTCTTTCTTTATTTGCTCATTTTTGTCAAATTAAATATTTTGCTGGCATGTTGGTTGTCAAAACACTCAAGAAGCTTAATGTTTTAATATTTTTAGGGATTTGTTGAACATTATGTAGAATTCAGCTAATTTAAAGGGGGGGTTGAAATTTTTAAATTCCTCTTAATATTCTTTCTTTATTTGTTCATTTTTGTCAAATTAAATATTTTCCTGGCATGTTGGGTGTCAAATCACTCAAAAGCTTAATGTTTTAATATTTTTAGGGTTTTATTGATCATAATGTAGAATTATAAAAAAATTTTATGGGGGGTTGGAACTTTTAAATTCCTCTTAATATTCTTTCTTTATTTGCTCATTTTTGTCAAATTAAATTTTTTTTAGGCATGTTGGGTGTCAAATCATTCAACAAGCTTAATGTTTTTATATTTTTAGGGTTTTGTTGATCATAATGTAGAATTATAAAAAAATTAAATGGGGGGTTGGAACTTTTTAATTCCTCTTAATATTCTTTCTTTATTTGTTCATTTTTGTCAAATTAAATATTTTCCTGGCATGTTAGTTGTTAAAACACTTAAGAAGCTTATTGTTTTGATATTTTTAGGGTTTTGTTGATCATAATGTAGAATTATAAAAAAATTAAATGGGGGGTTGAACTTTTAAATTCCTCTTAATATTCTTTCTTTATTTGCTCATTTTTGTCAAATTAAATATTTTGCTGGCTTGTTGGTTGTCAAAACACTCAAGAAGCTTAATGTTTTAATATTTTTAGGGATTTGTTGAACATTATGTAGAATTCAGCTAATTTAAAGGGGGGGTTGAAATTTTTAAATTCCTCTTAATATTCTTTCTTTATTTGTTCATTTTTGTCAAATTAAATATTTTCCTGGCATGTTAGTTGTTAAAACACTTAAGAAGCTTATTGTTTTGATATTTTTAGGGTTTTGTTGATCATAATGTAGAATTATAAAAAAATTAAATGGGGGGTTGAACTTTTAAATTCCTCTTAATATTCTTTCTTTATTTACTCATTTTTGTCAAATTTAATATTTTGCTGGCATGTTGGTTGTCAAAACACTCAAGAAGCTTAATGTTTTAATATTTTTAGGGTTTAGTTGATCATAATGTAGAATTATAAAAAAATTAAATGGGGGGTTGGAACTTTTAAATTCCTCTTAATATTCTATCTTTATTTGTTCATTTTTGTCAAATTAAATTTTTTTTAGGCATGTTGGGTGTCAAATCACTCAACAAGCTTAATGTTTTAATATTTTTAGGGTTTTGTTGATCATAATGTAGAATTATAAAAAAATTAAATGGGGGGTTGGAACTTTTTAATTCCTCTTAATATTCTTTCTTTATTTGTTCATTTTTGTCAAATTAAATATTTTCCTGGCATGTTAGTTGTTAAAACACTTAAGATGCTTATTGTTTTGATATTTTTAGGGTTTTGTTGATCATAATGTAGAATTATAAAAAAATTAAATGGGGGGTTGAACTTTTAAATTCCTCTTAATATTCTTTCTTTATTTGCTCATTTTTGTCAAATTAAATATTTTCCTGGCATGTTAGTTGTTAAAACACTTAAGAAGCTTATTGTTTTATTATTTTTAGGGTTTTGTTGAACATAATGTAGAATTATAAAAAAATTAAATGGGGGGTTGGAACTTTTAAATTCCTCTTAATATTCTTTCTTTATTTGTTCATTTTTGTCAAATTAAATATTTTGCTGGCATGTTAGTTGTTAAAACACTTATGAAGCTTATTGTTTTATTATTTTTAGGGTATTGTTGATCATAATGTAGAATTATAAAAAAATTAAATGGGGGGTTGAAACTTTTAAATTCCTCTTAATATTCTTTCTTTATTTGCTCATTTTTGTCAAACTAAATATTTTGCTGGCATGTTGGTTGTCAAAACACTCAAGAAGCTTAATGTTTTAATATTTTTAGGGATTTGTTGAACATTATGTAGAATTCAGCTAATTTAAAGGGGGGGTTGAAATTTTTAAATTCCTCTTAATATTCTTTCTTTATTTGTTCATTTTTGTCAAATTAAATATTTTCCTGGCATGTTGGGTGTCAAATCACTCAAAAGCTTAATGTTTTAATATTTTTAGGGTTTTATTGATCATAATGTAGAATTATAAAAAAATTAAATGGGGGGTTGGAACTTTTAAATTCCTCTTAATATTCTTTCTTTATTTGCTCATTTTTGTCAAATTAAATATTTTGCTGGCATGTTGGTTGTCAAAACACTCAAGAAGCTTAATGTTTTAATATTTTTAGGGTTTTGTTGATCATAATGTAGAATTATAAAAAAATTAAATGGGGGGTTGAAACTTTTAAATTCCTCTTAATATTCTTTCTTTATTTGCTCATTTTTGTCAAATTAAATATTTTGCTGGCATGTTGGTTGTCAAAACTCTCAAGAAGCTTAATGTTTTAATATTTTTAGGGATTTGTTGAACATTAGGTAGAATTCAGCTAATTTAAAGGGGGGGTTGAAATTTTTAAATTCCTCTTAATATTCTTTCTTTATTTGCTCATTTTTGTCAAATTAAATATTTTGCTGGCATGTTGGTTGTCAAAACACTCAAGAAGCTTAATGTTTTAATATTTTTAGGGTTTTGTTGATCATAATGTAGAATTATAAAAAAATTAAATGGGGGGTTGGAACTTTTAAATTCCTCTAAATATTCTTTCTTTATTTGTTCATTTTTGTCAAATTAAATATTTTCGTGGCATGTTGGGTGTCAAATCACTCAAAAGCTTAATGTTTTAATATTTTTAGGGTATTGTTGAACATAATGTAGAATTATAAAAAAATTAAATGGGGGGTTGGAACTTTTAAATTCCTCTTAATATTCTTTCTTTATTTGTTCATTTTTGTCAAATTAAATATTTTGCTGGCATGTTAGTTGTTAAAACACTTATGAAGCTTATTGTTTTATTATTTTTAGGGTATTGTTGATCATAATGTAGAATTATAAAAAAATTAAATGGGGGGTTGAAACTTTTAAATTCCTCTTAATATTCTTTCTTTATTTACTCATTTTTGTCAAATTTAATATTTTGCTGGCATGTTAGTTGTTAAAACACTTAAGAAGCTTATTGTTTTATTATTTTTAGGGTTTTGTTGATCATAATGTAGAATTATAAAAAAATTAAAGGGGGGGTTGAAACTTTTAAATTCCTCTTAATATTCTTTCTTTATTTGCTCATTTTTGTCAAATTAAATATTTTGCTGGCATGTTGGTTGTCAAAACACTCAAGAAGCTTAATGTTTTAATATTTTTAGGGATTTGTTGAACATTATGTAGAATTCAGCTAATTTAAAGGGGGGGTTGAAATTTTTAAATTCCTCTTAATATTCTTTCTTTATTTGTTCATTTTTGTCAAATTAAATATTTTCCTGGCATGTTGGGTGTCAAATCACTCAAAAGCTTAATGTTTTAATATTTTTAGGGTTTTATTGATCATAATGTAGAATTATAAAAAAATTAAATGGGGGGTTGGAACTTTTAAATTCCTCTTAATATTCTTTCTTTATTTGCTCATTTTTGTCAAATTAAATTTTTTTTAGGCATGTTGGTTGTAAAAAACACTCAAGAAGCTTAATGTTTAAATATTTTTAGGGATTTGTTGAACATTATGTAGAATTCAGCTAATTTAAAGGGGGGGTTGAAATTTTTAAATTCCTCTTAATATTCTTTCTTTATTTGTTCATTTTTGTCAAATTAAATATTTTCCTGGCATGTTGGGTGTCAAATCACTCAAAAGCTTAATGTTTTAATATTTTTAGGGTTTTATTGATCATAATGTAGAATTATAAAAAAATTAAATGGGGGGTTGGAACTTTTAAATTCCTCTTAATATTCTTTCTTTATTTGCTCATTTTTATCAAATTAAATTTTTTTTAGGCATGTTGGGTGTCAAATCACTCAACAAGCTTAATGTTTTAATATTTTTAGGGATTTGTTGAACATTAGGTAGAATTCAGCTAATTTAAAGGGGGGGTTGAAATTTTTAAATTCCTCTTAATATTCTTTCTTTATTTGTTCATTTTTGTCAAATTAAATATTTTGCTGGCATGTTAGTTGTTAAAACACTTATGAAGCTTATTGTTTTATTATTTTTAGGGTATTGTTGATCATAATGTAGAATTATAAAAAAATTAAATGGGGGGTTGAAACTTTTAAATTCCTCTTAATATTCTTTCTTTATTTACTCATTTTTGTCAAATTTAATATTTTGCTGGCATGTTAGTTGTTAAAACACTTAAGAAGCTTATTGTTTTATTATTTTTAGGGTTTTGTTGATCATAATGTAGAATTATAAAAAAATTAAAGGGGGGGTTGAAACTTTTAAATTCCTCTTAATATTCTTTCTTTATTTGCTCATTTTTGTCAAATTAAATATTTTGCTGGCATGTTGGTTGTCAAAACACTCAAGAAGCTTAATGTTTTAATATTTTTAGGGATTTGTTGAACATTATGTAGAATTCAGCTAATTTAAAGGGGGGGTTGAAATTTTTAAATTCCTCTTAATATTCTTTCTTTATTTGTTCATTTTTGTCAAATTAAATATTTTCCTGGCATGTTGGGTGTCAAATCACTCAAAAGCTTAATGTTTTAATATTTTTAGGGTTTTATTGATCATAATGTAGAATTATAAAAAAATTTTATGGGGGGTTGGAACTTTTAAATTCCTCTTAATATTCTTTCTTTATTTGCTCATTTTTGTCAAATTAAATTTTTTTTAGGCATGTTGGGTGTCAAATCATTCAACAAGCTTAATGTTTTTATATTTTTAGGGTTTTGTTGATCATAATGTAGAATTATAAAAAAATTAAATGGGGGGTTGGAACTTTTTAATTCCTCTTAATATTCTTTCTTTATTTGTTCATTTTTGTCAAATTAAATATTTTCCTGGCATGTTAGTTGTTAAAACACTTAAGAAGCTTATTGTTTTGATATTTTTAGGGTTTTGTTGATCATAATGTAGAATTATAAAAAAATTAAATGGGGGGTTGAACTTTTAAATTCCTCTTAATATTCTTTCTTTATTTGCTCATTTTTGTCAAATTAAATATTTTGCTGGCTTGTTGGTTGTCAAAACACTCAAGAAGCTTAATGTTTTAATATTTTTAGGGATTTGTTGAACATTATGTAGAATTCAGCTAATTTAAAGGGGGGGTTGAAATTTTTAAATTCCTCTTAATATTCTTTCTTTATTTGTTCATTTTTGTCAAATTAAATATTTTCCTGGCATGTTAGTTGTTAAAACACTTAAGAAGCTTATTGTTTTGATATTTTTAGGGTTTTGTTGATCATAATGTAGAATTATAAAAAAATTAAATGGGGGGTTGAACTTTTAAATTCCTCTTAATATTCTTTCTTTATTTGCTCATTTTTGTCAAATTAAATATTTTGCTGGCATGTTGGTTGTCAAAACACTCAAGAAGCTTAATGTTTTAATATTTTTAGGGTTTAGTTGATCATAATGTAGAATTATAAAAAAATTAAATGGGGGGTTGGAACTTTTAAATTCCTCTTAATATTCTATCTTTATTTGTTCATTTTTGTCAAATTAAATTTTTTTTAGGCATGTTGGGTGTCAAATCACTCAACAAGCTTAATGTTTTAATATTTTTAGGGATTTGTTGAACATTATGTAGAATTCAGCTAATTTAAAGGGGGGGTTGAAATTTTTAAATTCCTCTTAATATTCTTTCTTTATTTGTTCATTTTTGTCAAATTAAATATTTTCCTGGCATGTTGGGTGTCAAATCACTCAAAAGCTTAATGTTTTAATATTTTTAGGGTTTTATTGATCATAATGTAGAATTATAAAAAAATTAAATGGGGGGTTGAAACTTTTAAATTCCTCTTAATATTCTTTCTTTATTTGCTCATTTTTGTCAAATTAAATATTTTGCTGGCATGTTGGTTGTCAAAACTCTCAAGAAGCTTAATGTTTTAATATTTTTAGGGATTTGTTGAACATTAGGTAGAATTCAGCTAATTTAAAGGGGGGGTTGAAATTTTTAAATTCCTCTTAATATTCTTTCTTTATTTGCTCATTTTTGTCAAATTAAATATTTTGCTGGCATGTTGGTTGTCAAAACACTCAAGAAGCTTAATGTTTTAATATTTTTAGGGTTTTGTTGATCATAATGTAGAATTATAAAAAAATTAAATGGGGGGTTGGAACTTTTAAATTCCTCTAAATATTCTTTCTTTATTTGTTCATTTTTGTCAAATTAAATATTTTCGTGGCATGTTGGGTGTCAAATCACTCAAAAGCTTAATGTTTTAATATTTTTAGGGTATTGTTGAACATAATGTAGAATTATAAAAAAATTAAATGGGGGGTTGGAACTTTTAAATTCCTCTTAATATTCTTTCTTTATTTGTTCATTTTTGTCAAATTAAATATTTTGCTGGCATGTTAGTTGTTAAAACACTTATGAAGCTTATTGTTTTATTATTTTTAGGGTATTGTTGATCATAATGTAGAATTATAAAAAAATTAAATGGGGGGTTGAAACTTTTAAATTCCTCTTAATATTCTTTCTTTATTTACTCATTTTTGTCAAATTTAATATTTTGCTGGCATGTTAGTTGTTAAAACACTTAAGAAGCTTATTGTTTTATTATTTTTAGGGTTTTGTTGATCATAATGTAGAATTATAAAAAAATTAAAGGGGGGGTTGAAACTTTTAAATTCCTCTTAATATTCTTTCTTTATTTGCTCATTTTTGTCAAATTAAATATTTTGCTGGCATGTTGGTTGTCAAAACACTCAAGAAGCTTAATGTTTTAATATTTTTAGGGATTTGTTGAACATTATGTAGAATTCAGCTAATTTAAAGGGGGGGTTGAAATTTTTAAATTCCTCTTAATATTCTTTCTTTATTTGTTCATTTTTGTCAAATTAAATATTTTCCTGGCATGTTGGGTGTCAAATCACTCAAAAGCTTAATGTTTTAATATTTTTAGGGTTTTATTGATCATAATGTAGAATTATAAAAAAATTAAATGGGGGGTTGGAACTTTTAAATTCCTCTTAATATTCTTTCTTTATTTGCTCATTTTTGTCAAATTAAATTTTTTTTAGGCATGTTGGTTGTAAAAAACACTCAAGAAGCTTAATGTTTAAATATTTTTAGGGATTTGTTGAACATTATGTAGAATTCAGCTAATTTAAAGGGGGGGTTGAAATTTTTAAATTCCTCTTAATATTCTTTCTTTATTTGTTCATTTTTGTCAAATTAAATATTTTCCTGGCATGTTGGGTGTCAAATCACTCAAAAGCTTAATGTTTTAATATTTTTAGGGTTTTATTGATCATAATGTAGAATTATAAAAAAATTAAATGGGGGGTTGGAACTTTTAAATTCCTCTTAATATTCTTTCTTTATTTGCTCATTTTTATCAAATTAAATTTTTTTTAGGCATGTTGGGTGTCAAATCACTCAACAAGCTTAATGTTTTAATATTTTTAGGGATTTGTTGAACATTAGGTAGAATTCAGCTAATTTAAAGGGGGGGTTGAAATTTTTAAATTCCTCTTAATATTCTTTCTTTATTTGTTCATTTTTGTCAAATTAAATATTTTGCTGGCATGTTAGTTGTTAAAACACTTATGAAGCTTATTGTTTTATTATTTTTAGGGTATTGTTGATCATAATGTAGAATTATAAAAAAATTAAATGGGGGGTTGAAACTTTTAAATTCCTCTTAATATTCTTTCTTTATTTACTCATTTTTGTCAAATTTAATATTTTGCTGGCATGTTAGTTGTTAAAACACTTAAGAAGCTTATTGTTTTATTATTTTTAGGGTTTTGTTGATCATAATGTAGAATTATAAAAAAATTAAAGGGGGGGTTGAAACTTTTAAATTCCTCTTAATATTCTTTCTTTATTTGCTCATTTTTGTCAAATTAAATATTTTGCTGGCATGTTGGTTGTCAAAACACTCAAGAAGCTTAATGTTTTAATATTTTTAGGGATTTGTTGAACATTATGTAGAATTCAGCTAATTTAAAGGGGGGGTTGAAATTTTTAAATTCCTCTTAATATTCTTTCTTTATTTGTTCATTTTTGTCAAATTAAATATTTTCCTGGCATGTTGGGTGTCAAATCACTCAAAAGCTTAATGTTTTAATATTTTTAGGGTTTTATTGATCATAATGTAGAATTATAAAAAAATTTTATGGGGGGTTGGAACTTTTAAATTCCTCTTAATATTCTTTCTTTATTTGCTCATTTTTGTCAAATTAAATTTTTTTTAGGCATGTTGGGTGTCAAATCATTCAACAAGCTTAATGTTTTTATATTTTTAGGGTTTTGTTGATCATAATGTAGAATTATAAAAAAATTAAATGGGGGGTTGGAACTTTTTAATTCCTCTTAATATTCTTTCTTTATTTGTTCATTTTTGTCAAATTAAATATTTTCCTGGCATGTTAGTTGTTAAAACACTTAAGAAGCTTATTGTTTTGATATTTTTAGGGTTTTGTTGATCATAATGTAGAATTATAAAAAAATTAAATGGGGGGTTGAACTTTTAAATTCCTCTTAATATTCTTTCTTTATTTGCTCATTTTTGTCAAATTAAATATTTTGCTGGCTTGTTGGTTGTCAAAACACTCAAGAAGCTTAATGTTTTAATATTTTTAGGGATTTGTTGAACATTATGTAGAATTCAGCTAATTTAAAGGGGGGGTTGAAATTTTTAAATTCCTCTTAATATTCTTTCTTTATTTGTTCATTTTTGTCAAATTAAATATTTTCCTGGCATGTTAGTTGTTAAAACACTTAAGAAGCTTATTGTTTTGATATTTTTAGGGTTTTGTTGATCATAATGTAGAATTATAAAAAAATTAAATGGGGGGTTGAACTTTTAAATTCCTCTTAATATTCTTTCTTTATTTGCTCATTTTTGTCAAATTAAATATTTTGCTGGCATGTTGGTTGTCAAAACACTCAAGAAGCTTAATGTTTTAATATTTTTAGGGTTTAGTTGATCATAATGTAGAATTATAAAAAAATTAAATGGGGGGTTGGAACTTTTAAATTCCTCTTAATATTCTATCTTTATTTGTTCATTTTTGTCAAATTAAATTTTTTTTAGGCATGTTGGGTGTCAAATCACTCAACAAGCTTAATGTTTTAATATTTTTAGGGATTTGTTGAACATTATGTAGAATTCAGCTAATTTAAAGGGGGGGTTGAAATTTTTAAATTCCTCTTAATATTCTTTCTTTATTTGTTCATTTTTGTCAAATTAAATATTTTCCTGGCATGTTGGGTGTCAAATCACTCAAAAGCTTAATGTTTTAATATTTTTAGGGTTTTATTGATCATAATGTAGAATTATAAAAAAATTAAATGGGGGGTTGGAACTTTTAAATTCCTCTTAATATTCTTTCTTTATTTGCTCATTTTTGTCAAATTAAATATTTTGCTGGCATGTTGGTTGTCAAAACACTCAAGAAGCTTAATGTTTTAATATTTTTAGGGTTTTGTTGATCATAATGTAGAATTATAAAAAAATTAAATGGGGGGTTGAAACTTTTAAATTCCTCTTAATATTCTTTCTTTATTTGCTCATTTTTGTCAAATTAAATATTTTGCTGGCATGTTGGTTGTCAAAACTCTCAAGAAGCTTAATGTTTTAATATTTTTAGGGATTTGTTGAACATTAGGTAGAATTCAGCTAATTTAAAGGGGGGGTTGAAATTTTTAAATTCCTCTTAATATTCTTTCTTTATTTGCTCATTTTTGTCAAATTAAATATTTTGCTGGCATGTTGGTTGTCAAAACACTCAAGAAGCTTAATGTTTTAATATTTTTAGGGTTTTGTTGATCATAATGTAGAATTATAAAAAAATTAAATGGGGGGTTGGAACTTTTAAATTCCTCTAAATATTCTTTCGTTATTTGTTCATTTTTGTCAAATTAAATATTTTCGTGGCATGTTGGGTGTCAAATCACTCAAAAGCTTAATGTTTTAATATTTTTAGGGTTTTATTGATCATAATGTAGAATTATAAAAAAATTAAATGGGGGGTTGGAACTTCTAAATTCCTCTTAATATTCTTTCTTTATTTGCTCATTTTTGTCAAATTAAATATTTTGCTGGCATGTTGGTTGTCAAAACTCTCAAGAAGCTTAATGTTTTAATATTTTTAGGGATTTGTTGAACATTAGGTAGAATTCAGCTAATTTAAAGGGGGGGTTGAAATTTTTAAATTCCTCTTAATATTCTTTCTTTATTTGCTCATTTTTGTCAAATTAAATATTTTGCTGGCATGTTGGTTGTCAAAACACTCAAGAAGCTTAATGTTTTAATATTTTTAGGGTTTTGTTGATCATAATGTAGAATTATAAAAAAATTAAATGGGGGGTTGGAACTTTTAAATTCCTCTAAATATTCTTTCTTTATTTGTTCATTTTTGTCAAATTAAATATTTTCGTGGCATGTTGGGTGTCAAATCACTCAAAAGCTTAATGTTTTAATATTTTTAGGGTATTGTTGAACATAATGTAGAATTATAAAAAAATTAAATGGGGGGTTGGAACTTTTAAATTCCTCTTAATATTCTTTCTTTATTTGTTCATTTTTGTCAAATTAAATATTTTCCTGGCATGTTAGTTGTTAAAACACTTAAGAAGCTTATTGTTTTGATATTTTTAGGGTTTTGTTGATCATAATGTAGAATTATAAAAAAATTAAATGGGGGGTTGAACTTTTAAATTCCTCTTAATATTCTTTCTTTATTTGCTCATTTTTGTCAAATTAAATATTTTGCTGGCTTGTTGGTTGTCAAAACACTCAAGAAGCTTAATGTTTTAATATTTTTAGGGATTTGTTGAACATTATGTAGAATTCAGCTAATTTAAAGGGGGGGTTGAAATTTTTAAATTCCTCTTAATATTCTTTCTTTATTTGTTCATTTTTGTCAAATTAAATATTTTCCTGGCATGTTAGTTGTTAAAACACTTAAGAAGCTTATTGTTTTGATATTTTTAGGGTTTTGTTGATCATAATGTAGAATTATAAAAAAATTAAATGGGGGGTTGAACTTTTAAATTCCTCTTAATATTCTTTCTTTATTTGCTCATTTTTGTCAAATTAAATATTTTGCTGGCATGTTGGTTGTCAAAACACTCAAGAAGCTTAATGTTTTAATATTTTTAGGGTTTAGTTGATCATAATGTAGAATTATAAAAAAATTAAATGGGGGGTTGGAACTTTTAAATTCCTCTTAATATTCTATCTTTATTTGTTCATTTTTGTCAAATTAAATTTTTTTTAGGCATGTTGGGTGTCAAATCACTCAACAAGCTTAATGTTTTAATATTTTTAGGGATTTGTTGAACATTATGTAGAATTCAGCTAATTTAAAGGGGGGGTTGAAATTTTTAAATTCCTCTTAATATTCTTTCTTTATTTGTTCATTTTTGTCAAATTAAATATTTTCCTGGCATGTTGGGTGTCAAATCACTCAAAAGCTTAATGTTTTAATATTTTTAGGGTTTTATTGATCATAATGTAGAATTATAAAAAAATTAAATGGGGGGTTGGAACTTTTAAATTCCTCTTAATATTCTTTCTTTATTTGCTCATTTTTGTCAAATTAAATATTTTGCTGGCATGTTGGTTGTCAAAACACTCAAGAAGCTTAATGTTTTAATATTTTTAGGGTTTTGTTGATCATAATGTAGAATTATAAAAAAATTAAATGGGGGGTTGAAACTTTTAAATTCCTCTTAATATTCTTTCTTTATTTGCTCATTTTTGTCAAATTAAATATTTTGCTGGCATGTTGGTTGTCAAAACTCTCAAGAAGCTTAATGTTTTAATATTTTTAGGGATTTGTTGAACATTAGGTAGAATTCAGCTAATTTAAAGGGGGGGTTGAAATTTTTAAATTCCTCTTAATATTCTTTCTTTATTTGCTCATTTTTGTCAAATTAAATATTTTGCTGGCATGTTGGTTGTCAAAACACTCAAGAAGCTTAATGTTTTAATATTTTTAGGGTTTTGTTGATCATAATGTAGAATTATAAAAAAATTAAATGGGGGGTTGGAACTTTTAAATTCCTCTAAATATTCTTTCGTTATTTGTTCATTTTTGTCAAATTAAATATTTTCGTGGCATGTTGGGTGTCAAATCACTCAAAAGCTTAATGTTTTAATATTTTTAGGGTTTTATTGATCATAATGTAGAATTATAAAAAAATTAAATGGGGGGTTGGAACTTCTAAATTCCTCTTAATATTCTTTCTTTATTTGCTCATTTTTGTCAAATTAAATATTTTGCTGGCATGTTGGTTGTCAAAACTCTCAAGAAGCTTAATGTTTTAATATTTTTAGGGATTTGTTGAACATTAGGTAGAATTCAGCTAATTTAAAGGGGGGGTTGAAATTTTTAAATTCCTCTTAATATTCTTTCTTTATTTGCTCATTTTTGTCAAATTAAATATTTTGCTGGCATGTTGGTTGTCAAAACACTCAAGAAGCTTAATGTTTTAATATTTTTAGGGTTTTGTTGATCATAATGTAGAATTATAAAAAAATTAAATGGGGGGTTGGAACTTTTAAATTCCTCTAAATATTCTTTCTTTATTTGTTCATTTTTGTCAAATTAAATATTTTCGTGGCATGTTGGGTGTCAAATCACTCAAAAGCTTAATGTTTTAATATTTTTAGGGTATTGTTGAACATAATGTAGAATTATAAAAAAATTAAATGGGGGGTTGGAACTTTTAAATTCCTCTTAATATTCTTTCTTTATTTGTTCATTTTTGTCAAATTAAATATTTTGCTGGCATGTTAGTTGTTAAAACACTTATGAAGCTTATTGTTTTATTATTTTTAGGGTATTGTTGATCATAATGTAGAATTATAAAAAAATTAAATGGGGGGTTGAAACTTTTAAATTCCTCTTAATATTCTTTCTTTATTTACTCATTTTTGTCAAATTTAATATTTTGCTGGCATGTTAGTTGTTAAAACACTTAAGAAGCTTATTGTTTTATTATTTTTAGGGTTTTGTTGATCATAATGTAGAATTATAAAAAAATTAAAGGGGGGGTTGAAACTTTTAAATTCCTCTTAATATTCTTTCTTTATTTGCTCATTTTTGTCAAATTAAATATTTTGCTGGCATGTTGGTTGTCAAAACACTCAAGAAGCTTAATGTTTTAATATTTTTAGGGATTTGTTGAACATTATGTAGAATTCAGCTAATTTAAAGGGGGGGTTGAAATTTTTAAATTCCTCTTAATATTCTTTCTTTATTTGTTCATTTTTGTCAAATTAAATATTTTCCTGGCATGTTGGGTGTCAAATCACTCAAAAGCTTAATGTTTTAATATTTTTAGGGTTTTATTGATCATAATGTAGAATTATAAAAAAATTAAATGGGGGGTTGGAACTTTTAAATTCCTCTTAATATTCTTTCTTTATTTGCTCATTTTTGTCAAATTAAATTTTTTTTAGGCATGTTGGTTGTAAAAAACACTCAAGAAGCTTAATGTTTAAATATTTTTAGGGATTTGTTGAACATTATGTAGAATTCAGCTAATTTAAAGGGGGGGTTGAAATTTTTAAATTCCTCTTAATATTCTTTCTTTATTTGTTCATTTTTGTCAAATTAAATATTTTCCTGGCATGTTGGGTGTCAAATCACTCAAAAGCTTAATGTTTTAATATTTTTAGGGTTTTATTGATCATAATGTAGAATTATAAAAAAATTAAATGGGGGGTTGGAACTTTTAAATTCCTCTTAATATTCTTTCTTTATTTGCTCATTTTTATCAAATTAAATTTTTTTTAGGCATGTTGGGTGTCAAATCACTCAACAAGCTTAATGTTTTAATATTTTTAGGGATTTGTTGAACATTAGGTAGAATTCAGCTAATTTAAAGGGGGGGTTGAAATTTTTAAATTCCTCTTAATATTCTTTCTTTATTTGTTCATTTTTGTCAAATTAAATATTTTGCTGGCATGTTAGTTGTTAAAACACTTATGAAGCTTATTGTTTTATTATTTTTAGGGTATTGTTGATCATAATGTAGAATTATAAAAAAATTAAATGGGGGGTTGAAACTTTTAAATTCCTCTTAATATTCTTTCTTTATTTACTCATTTTTGTCAAATTTAATATTTTGCTGGCATGTTAGTTGTTAAAACACTTAAGAAGCTTATTGTTTTATTATTTTTAGGGTTTTGTTGATCATAATGTAGAATTATAAAAAAATTAAAGGGGGGGTTGAAACTTTTAAATTCCTCTTAATATTCTTTCTTTATTTGCTCATTTTTGTCAAATTAAATATTTTGCTGGCATGTTGGTTGTCAAAACACTCAAGAAGCTTAATGTTTTAATATTTTTAGGGATTTGTTGAACATTATGTAGAATTCAGCTAATTTAAAGGGGGGGTTGAAATTTTTAAATTCCTCTTAATATTCTTTCTTTATTTGTTCATTTTTGTCAAATTAAATATTTTCCTGGCATGTTGGGTGTCAAATCACTCAAAAGCTTAATGTTTTAATATTTTTAGGGTTTTATTGATCATAATGTAGAATTATAAAAAAATTTTATGGGGGGTTGGAACTTTTAAATTCCTCTTAATATTCTTTCTTTATTTGCTCATTTTTGTCAAATTAAATTTTTTTTAGGCATGTTGGGTGTCAAATCATTCAACAAGCTTAATGTTTTTATATTTTTAGGGTTTTGTTGATCATAATGTAGAATTATAAAAAAATTAAATGGGGGGTTGGAACTTTTTAATTCCTCTTAATATTCTTTCTTTATTTGTTCATTTTTGTCAAATTAAATATTTTCCTGGCATGTTAGTTGTTAAAACACTTAAGAAGCTTATTGTTTTGATATTTTTAGGGTTTTGTTGATCATAATGTAGAATTATAAAAAAATTAAATGGGGGGTTGAACTTTTAAATTCCTCTTAATATTCTTTCTTTATTTGCTCATTTTTGTCAAATTAAATATTTTGCTGGCTTGTTGGTTGTCAAAACACTCAAGAAGCTTAATGTTTTAATATTTTTAGGGATTTGTTGAACATTATGTAGAATTCAGCTAATTTAAAGGGGGGGTTGAAATTTTTAAATTCCTCTTAATATTCTTTCTTTATTTGTTCATTTTTGTCAAATTAAATATTTTCCTGGCATGTTAGTTGTTAAAACACTTAAGAAGCTTATTGTTTTGATATTTTTAGGGTTTTGTTGATCATAATGTAGAATTATAAAAAAATTAAATGGGGGGTTGAACTTTTAAATTCCTCTTAATATTCTTTCTTTATTTGCTCATTTTTGTCAAATTAAATATTTTGCTGGCATGTTGGTTGTCAAAACACTCAAGAAGCTTAATGTTTTAATATTTTTAGGGTTTAGTTGATCATAATGTAGAATTATAAAAAAATTAAATGGGGGGTTGGAACTTTTAAATTCCTCTTAATATTCTATCTTTATTTGTTCATTTTTGTCAAATTAAATTTTTTTTAGGCATGTTGGGTGTCAAATCACTCAACAAGCTTAATGTTTTAATATTTTTAGGGATTTGTTGAACATTATGTAGAATTCAGCTAATTTAAAGGGGGGGTTGAAATTTTTAAATTCCTCTTAATATTCTTTCTTTATTTGTTCATTTTTGTCAAATTAAATATTTTCCTGGCATGTTGGGTGTCAAATCACTCAAAAGCTTAATGTTTTAATATTTTTAGGGTTTTATTGATCATAATGTAGAATTATAAAAAAATTAAATGGGGGGTTGGAACTTTTAAATTCCTCTTAATATTCTTTCTTTATTTGCTCATTTTTGTCAAATTAAATATTTTGCTGGCATGTTGGTTGTCAAAACACTCAAGAAGCTTAATGTTTTAATATTTTTAGGGTTTTGTTGATCATAATGTAGAATTATAAAAAAATTAAATGGGGGGTTGAAACTTTTAAATTCCTCTTAATATTCTTTCTTTATTTGCTCATTTTTGTCAAATTAAATATTTTGCTGGCATGTTGGTTGTCAAAACTCTCAAGAAGCTTAATGTTTTAATATTTTTAGGGATTTGTTGAACATTAGGTAGAATTCAGCTAATTTAAAGGGGGGGTTGAAATTTTTAAATTCCTCTTAATATTCTTTCTTTATTTGCTCATTTTTGTCAAATTAAATATTTTGCTGGCATGTTGGTTGTCAAAACACTCAAGAAGCTTAATGTTTTAATATTTTTAGGGTTTTGTTGATCATAATGTAGAATTATAAAAAAATTAAATGGGGGGTTGGAACTTTTAAATTCCTCTAAATATTCTTTCGTTATTTGTTCATTTTTGTCAAATTAAATATTTTCGTGGCATGTTGGGTGTCAAATCACTCAAAAGCTTAATGTTTTAATATTTTTAGGGTTTTATTGATCATAATGTAGAATTATAAAAAAATTAAATGGGGGGTTGGAACTTCTAAATTCCTCTTAATATTCTTTCTTTATTTGCTCATTTTTGTCAAATTAAATTTTTTTTAGGCATGTTGGGTGTCAAATCACTCAACAAGCTTAATGTTTTAATATTTTTAGGGATTTGTTGAACATTAGGTAGAATTCAGCTAATTTAAAGGGGGGGTTGAAATTTTTAAATTCCTCTTAATATTCTTTCTTTATTTGTTCATTTTTGTCAAATTAAATATTTTGCTGGCATGTTAGTTGTTAAAACACTTAAGAAGCTTATTGTTTTATTATTTTTAGGGTTTTGTTGATCATAATGTAGAATTATAAAAAAATTAAAGGGGGGGTTGAAACTTTTAAATTCCTCTTAATATTCTTTCTTTATTTGCTCATTTTTGTCAAATTAAATATTTTCCTGGCATGTTATTTGTTAAAACACTTAAGATGCTTATTGTTTTGATATTTTTAGGGTTTTGTTGATCATAATGTAGAATTATAAAAAAATTAAATGGGGGGTTGAACTTTTAAATTCCTCTTAATATTCTTTCTTTATTTGCTCATTTTTGTCAAATTAAATATTTTCCTGGCATGTTAGTTGTTAAAACACTTAAGAAGCTTATTGTTCTATTATTTTTAGGGTATTGTTGAACATAATGTAGAATTATAAAAAAATTAAATGGGGGGTTGGAACTTTTAAATTCCTCTTAATATTCTTTCTTTATTTGTTCATTTTTGTCAAATTAAATATTTTGCTGGCATGTTAGTTGTTAAAACACTTATGAAGCTTATTGTTTTATTATTTTTAGGGTATTGTTGATCATAATGTAGAATTATAAAAAAATTAAATGGGGGGTTGAAACTTTTAAATTCCTCTTAATATTCTTTCTTTATTTACTCATTTTTGTCAAATTTAATATTTTGCTGGCATGTTGGTTGTCAAAACACTCAAGAAGCTTAATGTTTTAATATTTTTAGGGTTTAGTTGATCATAATGTAGAATTATAAAAAAATTAAATGGGGGGTTGGAACTTTTAAATTCCTCTTAATATTCTATCTTTATTTGTTCATTTTTGTCAAATTAAATTTTTTTTAGGCATGTTGGGTGTCAAATCACTCAACAAGCTTAATGTTTTAATATTTTTAGGGTTTTGTTGATCATAATGTAGAATTATAAAAAAATTAAATGGGGGGTTGGAACTTTTTAATTCCTCTTAATATTCTTTCTTTATTTGTTCATTTTTGTCAAATTAAATATTTTCCTGGCATGTTAGTTGTTAAAACACTTAAGATGCTTATTGTTTTGATATTTTTAGGGTTTTGTTGATCATAATGTAGAATTATAAAAAAATTAAATGGGGGGTTGAACTTTTAAATTCCTCTTAATATTCTTTCTTTATTTGCTCATTTTTGTCAAATTAAATATTTTCCTGGCATGTTAGTTGTTAAAACACTTAAGAAGCTTATTGTTTTATTATTTTTAGGGTTTTGTTGAACATAATGTAGAATTATAAAAAAATTAAATGGGGGGTTGGAACTTTTAAATTCCTCTTAATATTCTTTCTTTATTTGTTCATTTTTGTCAAATTAAATATTTTGCTGGCATGTTAGTTGTTAAAACACTTATGAAGCTTATTGTTTTATTATTTTTAGGGTATTGTTGATCATAATGTAGAATTATAAAAAAATTAAATGGGGGGTTGAAACTTTTAAATTCCTCTTAATATTCTTTCTTTATTTGCTCATTTTTGTCAAACTAAATATTTTGCTGGCATGTTGGTTGTCAAAACACTCAAGAAGCTTAATGTTTTAATATTTTTAGGGATTTGTTGAACATTATGTAGAATTCAGCTAATTTAAAGGGGGGGTTGAAATTTTTAAATTCCTCTTAATATTCTTTCTTTATTTGTTCATTTTTGTCAAATTAAATATTTTCCTGGCATGTTGGGTGTCAAATCACTCAAAAGCTTAATGTTTTAATATTTTTAGGGTTTTATTGATCATAATGTAGAATTATAAAAAAATTAAATGGGGGGTTGGAACTTTTAAATTCCTCTTAATATTCTTTCTTTATTTGCTCATTTTTGTCAAATTAAATATTTTGCTGGCATGTTGGTTGTCAAAACACTCAAGAAGCTTAATGTTTTAATATTTTTAGGGTTTTGTTGATCATAATGTAGAATTATAAAAAAATTAAATGGGGGGTTGAAACTTTTAAATTCCTCTTAATATTCTTTCTTTATTTGCTCATTTTTGTCAAATTAAATATTTTGCTGGCATGTTGGTTGTCAAAACTCTCAAGAAGCTTAATGTTTTAATATTTTTAGGGATTTGTTGAACATTAGGTAGAATTCAGCTAATTTAAAGGGGGGGTTGAAATTTTTAAATTCCTCTTAATATTCTTTCTTTATTTGCTCATTTTTGTCAAATTAAATATTTTGCTGGCATGTTGGTTGTCAAAACACTCAAGAAGCTTAATGTTTTAATATTTTTAGGGTTTTGTTGATCATAATGTAGAATTATAAAAAAATTAAATGGGGGGTTGGAACTTTTAAATTCCTCTAAATATTCTTTCTTTATTTGTTCATTTTTGTCAAATTAAATATTTTCGTGGCATGTTGGGTGTCAAATCACTCAAAAGCTTAATGTTTTAATATTTTTAGGGATTTATTGATCATAATGTAGAATTATAAAAAAATTAAATGGGGGGTTGGAACTTCTAAATTCCTCTTAATATTCTTTCTTTATTTGCTCATTTTTGTCAAATTAAATTTTTTTTAGGCATGTTGGGTGTCAAATCACTCAACAAGCTTAATGTTTTAATATTTTTAGGGATTTGTTGAACATTAGGTAGAATTCAGCTAATTTAAAGTGGGGGTTGAAATTTTTAAATTCCTCTTAATATTCTTTCTTTATTTGTTCATTTTTGTCAAATTAAATATTTTGCTGGCATGTTAGTTGTTAAAACACTTAAGAAGCTTATTGTTTTATTATTTTTAGGGTTTTGTTGATCATAATGTAGAATTATAAAAAAATTAAAGGGGGGGTTGAAACTTTTAAATTCCTCTTAATATTCTTTCTTTATTTGCTCATTTTTGTCAAATTAAATATTTTCCTGGCATGTTAGTTGTCAAAACTCTCAAGAAGCTTAATGTTTTAATATTTTTAGGGATTTGTTGAACATTAGGTAGAATTCAGCTAATTTAAAGGGGGGGTTGAAATTTTTAAATTCCTCTTAATATTCTTTCTTTATTTGCTCATTTTTGTCAAATTAAATATTTTGCTGGCATGTTGGTTGTCAAAACACTCAAGAAGCTTAATGTTTTAATATTTTTAGGGTTTTGTTGATCATAATGTAGAATTATAAAAAAATTAAATGGGGGGTTGGAACTTTTAAATTCCTCTAAATATTCTTTCGTTATTTGTTCATTTTTGTCAAATTAAATATTTTCGTGGCATGTTGGGTGTCAAATCACTCAAAAGCTTAATGTTTTAATATTTTTAGGGTTTTATTGATCATAATGTAGAATTATAAAAAAATTAAATGGGGGGTTGGAACTTCTAAATTCCTCTTAATATTCTTTCTTTATTTGCTCATTTTTGTCAAATTAAATTTTTTTTAGGCATGTTGGGTGTCAAATCACTCAACAAGCTTAATGTTTTAATATTTTTAGGGATTTGTTGAACATTAGGTAGAATTCAGCTAATTTAAAGGGGGGGTTGAAATTTTTAAATTCCTCTTAATATTCTTTCTTTATTTGTTCATTTTTGTCAAATTAAATATTTTGCTGGCATGTTAGTTGTTAAAACACTTAAGAAGCTTATTGTTTTATTATTTTTAGGGTTTTGTTGATCATAATGTAGAATTATAAAAAAATTAAAGGGGGGGTTGAAACTTTTAAATTCCTCTTAATATTCTTTCTTTATTTGCTCATTTTTGTCAAATTAAATATTTTCCTGGCATGTTATTTGTTAAAACACTTAAGATGCTTATTGTTTTGATATTTTTAGGGTTTTGTTGATCATAATGTAGAATTATAAAAAAATTAAATGGGGGGTTGAACTTTTAAATTCCTCTTAATATTCTTTCTTTATTTGCTCATTTTTGTCAAATTAAATATTTTCCTGGCATGTTAGTTGTTAAAACACTTAAGAAGCTTATTGTTCTATTATTTTTAGGGTATTGTTGAACATAATGTAGAATTATAAAAAAATTAAATGGGGGGTTGGAACTTTTAAATTCCTCTTAATATTCTTTCTTTATTTGTTCATTTTTGTCAAATTAAATATTTTGCTGGCATGTTAGTTGTTAAAACACTTATGAAGCTTATTGTTTTATTATTTTTAGGGTATTGTTGATCATAATGTAGAATTATAAAAAAATTAAATGGGGGGTTGAAACTTTTAAATTCCTCTTAATATTCTTTCTTTATTTACTCATTTTTGTCAAATTTAATATTTTGCTGGCATGTTGGTTGTCAAAACACTCAAGAAGCTTAATGTTTTAATATTTTTAGGGTTTAGTTGATCATAATGTAGAATTATAAAAAAATTAAATGGGGGGTTGGAACTTTTAAATTCCTCTTAATATTCTATCTTTATTTGTTCATTTTTGTCAAATTAAATTTTTTTTAGGCATGTTGGGTGTCAAATCACTCAACAAGCTTAATGTTTTAATATTTTTAGGGTTTTGTTGATCATAATGTAGAATTATAAAAAAATTAAATGGGGGGTTGGAACTTTTTAATTCCTCTTAATATTCTTTCTTTATTTGTTCATTTTTGTCAAATTAAATATTTTCCTGGCATGTTAGTTGTTAAAACACTTAAGATGCTTATTGTTTTGATATTTTTAGGGTTTTGTTGATCATAATGTAGAATTATAAAAAAATTAAATGGGGGGTTGAACTTTTAAATTCCTCTTAATATTCTTTCTTTATTTGCTCATTTTTGTCAAATTAAATATTTTCCTGGCATGTTAGTTGTTAAAACACTTAAGAAGCTTATTGTTTTATTATTTTTAGGGTTTTGTTGAACATAATGTAGAATTATAAAAAAATTAAATGGGGGGTTGGAACTTTTAAATTCCTCTTAATATTCTTTCTTTATTTGTTCATTTTTGTCAAATTAAATATTTTGCTGGCATGTTAGTTGTTAAAACACTTATGAAGCTTATTGTTTTATTATTTTTAGGGTATTGTTGATCATAATGTAGAATTATAAAAAAATTAAATGGGGGGTTGAAACTTTTAAATTCCTCTTAATATTCTTTCTTTATTTGCTCATTTTTGTCAAACTAAATATTTTGCTGGCATGTTGGTTGTCAAAACACTCAAGAAGCTTAATGTTTTAATATTTTTAGGGATTTGTTGAACATTATGTAGAATTCAGCTAATTTAAAGGGGGGGTTGAAATTTTTAAATTCCTCTTAATATTCTTTCTTTATTTGTTCATTTTTGTCAAATTAAATATTTTCCTGGCATGTTGGGTGTCAAATCACTCAAAAGCTTAATGTTTTAATATTTTTAGGGTTTTATTGATCATAATGTAGAATTATAAAAAAATTAAATGGGGGGTTGGAACTTTTAAATTCCTCTTAATATTCTTTCTTTATTTGCTCATTTTTGTCAAATTAAATATTTTGCTGGCATGTTGGTTGTCAAAACACTCAAGAAGCTTAATGTTTTAATATTTTTAGGGTTTTGTTGATCATAATGTAGAATTATAAAAAAATTAAATGGGGGGTTGAAACTTTTAAATTCCTCTTAATATTCTTTCTTTATTTGCTCATTTTTGTCAAATTAAATATTTTGCTGGCATGTTGGTTGTCAAAACTCTCAAGAAGCTTAATGTTTTAATATTTTTAGGGATTTGTTGAACATTAGGTAGAATTCAGCTAATTTAAAGGGGGGGTTGAAATTTTTAAATTCCTCTTAATATTCTTTCTTTATTTGCTCATTTTTGTCAAATTAAATATTTTGCTGGCATGTTGGTTGTCAAAACACTCAAGAAGCTTAATGTTTTAATATTTTTAGGGTTTTGTTGATCATAATGTAGAATTATAAAAAAATTAAATGGGGGGTTGGAACTTTTAAATTCCTCTAAATATTCTTTCTTTATTTGTTCATTTTTGTCAAATTAAATATTTTCGTGGCATGTTGGGTGTCAAATCACTCAAAAGCTTAATGTTTTAATATTTTTAGGGATTTATTGATCATAATGTAGAATTATAAAAAAATTAAATGGGGGGTTGGAACTTCTAAATTCCTCTTAATATTCTTTCTTTATTTGCTCATTTTTGTCAAATTAAATTTTTTTTAGGCATGTTGGGTGTCAAATCACTCAACAAGCTTAATGTTTTAATATTTTTAGGGATTTGTTGAACATTAGGTAGAATTCAGCTAATTTAAAGTGGGGGTTGAAATTTTTAAATTCCTCTTAATATTCTTTCTTTATTTGTTCATTTTTGTCAAATTAAATATTTTGCTGGCATGTTAGTTGTTAAAACACTTAAGAAGCTTATTGTTTTATTATTTTTAGGGTTTTGTTGATCATAATGTAGAATTATAAAAAAATTAAAGGGGGGGTTGAAACTTTTAAATTCCTCTTAATATTCTTTCTTTATTTGCTCATTTTTGTCAAATTAAATATTTTCCTGGCATGTTAGTTGTTAAAACACTTAAGATGCTTATTGTTTTGATATTTTTAGGGTTTTGTTGATCATAATGTAGAATTATAAAAAAATTAAATGGGGGGTTGAACTTTTAAATTCCTCTTAATATTCTTTCTTTATTTGCTCATTTTTGTCAAATTAAATATTTTCCTGGCATGTTAGTTGTTAAAACACTTAAGAAGCTTATTGTTCTATTATTTTTAGGGTATTGTTGAACATAATGTAGAATTATAAAAAAATTAAATGGGGGGTTGGAACTTTTAAATTCCTCTTAATATTCTTTCTTTATTTGTTCATTTTTGTCAAATTAAATATTTTGCTGGCATGTTAGTTGTTAAAACACTTATGAAGCTTATTGTTTTATTATTTTTAGGGTATTGTTGATCATAATGTAGAATTATAAAAAAATTAAATGGGGGGTTGAAACTTTTAAATTCCTCTTAATATTCTTTCTTTATTTACTCATTTTTGTCAAATTTAATATTTTGCTGGCATGTTAGTTGTTAAAACACTTAAGAAGCTTATTGTTTTATTATTTTTAGGGTTTTGTTGATCATAATGTAGAATTATAAAAAAATTAAAGGGGGGGTTGAAACTTTTAAATTCCTCTTAATATTCTTTCTTTATTTGCTCATTTTTGTCAAATTAAATATTTTGCTGGCATGTTGGTTGTCAAAACACTCAAGAAGCTTAATGTTTTAATATTTTTAGGGATTTGTTGAACATTATGTAGAATTCAGCTAATTTAAAGGGGGGGTTGAAATTTTTAAATTCCTCTTAATATTCTTTCTTTATTTGTTCATTTTTGTCAAATTAAATATTTTCCTGGCATGTTGGGTGTCAAATCACTCAAAAGCTTAATGTTTTAATATTTTTAGGGTTTTATTGATCATAATGTAGAATTATAAAAAAATTAAATGGGGGGTTGGAACTTTTAAATTCCTCTTAATATTCTTTCTTTATTTGCTCATTTTTGTCAAATTAAATTTTTTTTAGGCATGTTGGGTGTCAAATCACTCAACAAGCTTAATGTTTTAATATTTTTAGGGTTTTGTTGATCATAATGTAGAATTATAAAAAAATTAAATGGGGGGTTGGAACTTTTTAATTCCTCTTAATATTCTTTCTTTATTTGTTCATTTTTGTCAAATTAAATATTTTGCTGGCATGTTAGTTGTTAAAACACTTAAGAAGCTTATTGTTTTATTATTTTTAGGGTTTTTTTGATCATAATGTAGAATTATAAAAAAATTAAATGGGGGGTTGAAACTTTTAAATTCCTCTTAATATTCTTTCTTTATTTACTCATTTTTGTCAAATTAAATATTTTCCTGGCATGTTGGGTGTCAAATCACTCAAAAGCTTAATGTTTTTATATTTTTAGGGTTTTGTTGATCATAATGTAGAATTATAAAAAAATTAAATGGGGGGTTGGAACTTTTAAATTCCTCTTAATATTCTTTCTTTATTTGTTCATTTTTGTCAAATTAAATATTTTGCTGGCATGTTGGTTGTCAAAACACTCAAGAAGCTTAATGTTTTAATATTTTTAGGGTTTAGTTGATCATAATGTAGAATTATAAAAAAATTAAATGGGGGGTTGGAACTTTTAAATTCCTCTTAATATTCTATCTTTATTTGTTCATTTTTGTCAAATTAAATTTTTTTTAGACATGTTGGGTGTCAAATCACTCAACAAGCTTAATGTTTTAATATTTTTAGGGATTTGTTGAACATTAGGTAGAATTCAGCTAATTTAAAGGGGGGGTTGAAATTTTTAAATTCCTCTTAATATTCTTTCTTTATTTGCTCATTTTTGTCAAATTAAATATTTTGCTGGCATGTTGGTTGTCAAAACACTTAAGAAGCTTAATGTTTTAATATTTTTAGGGTTTTGTTGATCATAATGTAGAATTATAAAAAAATTAAATGGGGGGTTGGAACTTTTAAATTCCTCTAAATATTCTTTCTTTATTTGTTCATTTTTGTCAAATTAAATATTTTCGTGGCATGTTGGGTGTCAAATCACTCAAAAGCTTAATGTTTTAATATTTTTAGGGATTTATTGATCATAATGTAGAATTATAAAAAAATTAAATGGGGGGTTGGAACTTCTAAATTCCTCTTAATATTCTTTCTTTATTTGCTCATTTTTGTCAAATTAAATTTTTTTTAGGCATGTTGGGTGTCAAATCACTCAACAAGCTTAATGTTTTAATATTTTTAGGGATTTGTTGAACATTAGGTAGAATTCAGCTAATTTAAAGTGGGGGTTGAAATTTTTAAATTCCTCTTAATATTCTTTCTTTATTTGTTCATTTTTGTCAAATTAAATATTTTGCTGGCATGTTAGTTGTTAAAACACTTAAGAAGCTTATTGTTTTATTATTTTTAGGGTTTTGTTGATCATAATGTAGAATTATAAAAAAATTAAAGGGGGGGTTGAAACTTTTAAATTCCTCTTAATATTCTTTCTTTATTTGCTCATTTTTGTCAAATTAAATATTTTCCTGGCATGTTAGTTGTTAAAACACTTAAGATGCTTATTGTTTTGATATTTTTAGGGTTTTGTTGATCATAATGTAGAATTATAAAAAAATTAAATGGGGGGTTGAACTTTTAAATTCCTCTTAATATTCTTTCTTTATTTGCTCATTTTTGTCAAATTAAATATTTTCCTGGCATGTTAGTTGTTAAAACACTTAAGAAGCTTATTGTTCTATTATTTTTAGGGTATTGTTGAACATAATGTAGAATTATAAAAAAATTAAATGGGGGGTTGGAACTTTTAAATTCCTCTTAATATTCTTTCTTTATTTGTTCATTTTTGTCAAATTAAATATTTTGCTGGCATGTTAGTTGTTAAAACACTTATGAAGCTTATTGTTTTATTATTTTTAGGGTATTGTTGATCATAATGTAGAATTATAAAAAAATTAAATGGGGGGTTGAAACTTTTAAATTCCTCTTAATATTCTTTCTTTATTTACTCATTTTTGTCAAATTTAATATTTTGCTGGCATGTTAGTTGTTAAAACACTTAAGAAGCTTATTGTTTTATTATTTTTAGGGTTTTGTTGATCATAATGTAGAATTATAAAAAAATTAAAGGGGGGGTTGAAACTTTTAAATTCCTCTTAATATTCTTTCTTTATTTGCTCATTTTTGTCAAATTAAATATTTTGCTGGCATGTTGGTTGTCAAAACACTCAAGAAGCTTAATGTTTTAATATTTTTAGGGATTTGTTGAACATTATGTAGAATTCAGCTAATTTAAAGGGGGGGTTGAAATTTTTAAATTCCTCTTAATATTCTTTCTTTATTTGTTCATTTTTGTCAAATTAAATATTTTCCTGGCATGTTGGGTGTCAAATCACTCAAAAGCTTAATGTTTTAATATTTTTAGGGTTTTATTGATCATAATGTAGAATTATAAAAAAATTAAATGGGGGGTTGGAACTTTTAAATTCCTCTTAATATTCTTTCTTTATTTGCTCATTTTTGTCAAATTAAATTTTTTTTAGGCATGTTGGGTGTCAAATCACTCAACAAGCTTAATGTTTTAATATTTTTAGGGTTTTGTTGATCATAATGTAGAATTATAAAAAAATTAAATGGGGGGTTGGAACTTTTTAATTCCTCTTAATATTCTTTCTTTATTTGTTCATTTTTGTCAAATTAAATATTTTGCTGGCATGTTAGTTGTTAAAACACTTAAGAAGCTTATTGTTTTATTATTTTTAGGGTTTTTTTGATCATAATGTAGAATTATAAAAAAATTAAATGGGGGGTTGAAACTTTTAAATTCCTCTTAATATTCTTTCTTTATTTACTCATTTTTGTCAAATTAAATATTTTCCTGGCATGTTGGGTGTCAAATCACTCAAAAGCTTAATGTTTTTATATTTTTAGGGTTTTGTTGATCATAATGTAGAATTATAAAAAAATTAAATGGGGGGTTGGAACTTTTAAATTCCTCTTAATATTCTTTCTTTATTTGTTCATTTTTGTCAAATTAAATATTTTGCTGGCATGTTGGTTGTCAAAACACTCAAGAAGCTTAATGTTTTAATATTTTTAGGGTTTAGTTGATCATAATGTAGAATTATAAAAAAATTAAATGGGGGGTTGGAACTTTTAAATTCCTCTTAATATTCTATCTTTATTTGTTCATTTTTGTCAAATTAAATTTTTTTTAGACATGTTGGGTGTCAAATCACTCAACAAGCTTAATGTTTTAATATTTTTAGGGATTTGTTGAACATTAGGTAGAATTCAGCTAATTTAAAGGGGGGGTTGAAATTTTTAAATTCCTCTTAATATTCTTTCTTTATTTGCTCATTTTTGTCAAATTAAATATTTTGCTGGCATGTTGGTTGTCAAAACACTTAAGAAGCTTAATGTTTTAATATTTTTAGGGTTTTGTTGATCATAATGTAGAATTATAAAAAAATTAAATGGGGGGTTGGAACTTTTAAATTCCTCTAAATATTCTTTCTTTATTTGTTCATTTTTGTCAAATTAAATATTTTCGTGGCATGTTGGGTGTCAAATCACTCAAAAGCTTAATGTTTTAATATTTTTAGGGTTTTATTGATCATAATGTAGAATTATAAAAAAATTAAATGGGGGGTTGAAACTTTTAAATTCCTCTTAATATTCTTTCTTTATTTACTCATTTTTGTCAAATTTAATATTTTGCTGGCATGTTAGTTGTTAAAACACTTAAGAAGCTTATTGTTTTATTATTTTTAGGGTTTTGTTGATCATAATGTAGAATTATAAAAAAATTAAAGGGGGGGTTGAAACTTTTAAATTCCTCTTAATATTCTTTCTTTATTTGCTCATTTTTGTCAAATTAAATATTTTGCTGGCATGTTGGTTGTCAAAACACTCAAGAAGCTTAATGTTTTAATATTTTTAGGGATTTGTTGAACATTATGTAGAATTCAGCTAATTTAAAGGGGGGGTTGAAATTTTTAAATTCCTCTTAATATTCTTTCTTTATTTGTTCATTTTTGTCAAATTAAATATTTTCCTGGCATGTTGGGTGTCAAATCACTCAAAAGCTTAATGTTTTAATATTTTTAGGGTTTTATTGATCATAATGTAGAATTATAAAAAAATTAAATGGGGGGTTGGAACTTTTAAATTCCTCTTAATATTCTTTCTTTATTTGCTCATTTTTGTCAAATTAAATTTTTTTTAGGCATGTTGGGTGTCAAATCACTCAACAAGCTTAATGTTTTAATATTTTTAGGGTTTTGTTGATCATAATGTAGAATTATAAAAAAATTAAATGGGGGGTTGGAACTTTTTAATTCCTCTTAATATTCTTTCTTTATTTGTTCATTTTTGTCAAATTAAATATTTTGCTGGCATGTTAGTTGTTAAAACACTTAAGAAGCTTATTGTTTTATTATTTTTAGGGTTTTTTTGATCATAATGTAGAATTATAAAAAAATTAAATGGGGGGTTGAAACTTTTAAATTCCTCTTAATATTCTTTCTTTATTTACTCATTTTTGTCAAATTAAATATTTTCCTGGCATGTTGGGTGTCAAATCACTCAAAAGCTTAATGTTTTTATATTTTTAGGGTTTTGTTGATCATAATGTAGAATTATAAAAAAATTAAATGGGGGGTTGGAACTTTTAAATTCCTCTTAATATTCTTTCTTTATTTGTTCATTTTTGTCAAATTAAATATTTTGCTGGCATGTTGGTTGTCAAAACACTCAAGAAGCTTAATGTTTTAATATTTTTAGGGTTTAGTTGATCATAATGTAGAATTATAAAAAAATTAAATGGGGGGTTGGAACTTTTAAATTCCTCTTAATATTCTATCTTTATTTGTTCATTTTTGTCAAATTAAATTTTTTTTAGACATGTTGGGTGTCAAATCACTCAACAAGCTTAATGTTTTAATATTTTTAGGGATTTGTTGAACATTAGGTAGAATTCAGCTAATTTAAAGGGGGGGTTGAAATTTTTAAATTCCTCTTAATATTCTTTCTTTATTTGCTCATTTTTGTCAAATTAAATATTTTGCTGGCATGTTGGTTGTCAAAACACTTAAGAAGCTTAATGTTTTAATATTTTTAGGGTTTTGTTGATCATAATGTAGAATTATAAAAAAATTAAATGGGGGGTTGGAACTTTTAAATTCCTCTAAATATTCTTTCTTTATTTGTTCATTTTTGTCAAATTAAATATTTTCGTGGCATGTTGGGTGTCAAATCACTCAAAAGCTTAATGTTTTAATATTTTTAGGGTTTTATTGATCATAATGTAGAATTATAAAAAAATTAAATGGGGGGTTGGAACTTTTAAATTCCTCTTAATATTCTTTCTTTATTTGCTCATTTTTGTCAAATTAAATTTTTTTTAGGCATGTTGGGTGTCAAATCACTCAACAAGCTTAATGTTTTAATATTTTTAGGGTTTTGTTGATCATAATGTAGAATTATAAAAAAATTAAATGGGGGGTTGGAACTTTTTAATTCCTCTTAATATTCTTTCTTTATTTGTTCATTTTTGTCAAATTAAATATTTTCCTGGCATGTTAGTTGTTAAAACACTTAAGATGCTTATTGTTTTGATATTTTTAGGGTTTTGTTGATCATAATGTAGAATTATAAAAAAATTAAATGGGGGGTTGAACTTTTAAATTCCTCTTAATATTCTTTCTTTATTTGCTCATTTTTGTCAAATTAAATATTTTCCTGGCATGTTAGTTGTTAAAACACTTAAGAAGCTTATTGTTTTATTATTTTTAGGGTTTTGTTGAACATAATGTAGAATTATAAAAAAATTAAATGGGGGGTTGGAACTTTTAAATTCCTCTTAATATTCTTTCTTTATTTGTTCATTTTTGTCAAATTAAATATTTTGCTGGCATGTTAGTTGTTAAAACACTTATGAAGCTTATTGTTTTATTATTTTTAGGGTATTGTTGATCATAATGTAGAATTATAAAAAAATTAAATGGGGGGTTGAAACTTTTAAATTCCTCTTAATATTCTTTCTTTATTTGCTCATTTTTGTCAAACTAAATATTTTGCTGGCATGTTGGTTGTCAAAACACTCAAGAAGCTTAATGTTTTAATATTTTTAGGGATTTGTTGAACATTATGTAGAATTCAGCTAATTTAAAGGGGGGGTTGAAATTTTTAAATTCCTCTTAATATTCTTTCTTTATTTGTTCATTTTTGTCAAATTAAATATTTTCCTGGCATGTTGGGTGTCAAATCACTCAAAAGCTTAATGTTTTAATATTTTTAGGGTTTTATTGATCATAATGTAGAATTATAAAAAAATTAAATGGGGGGTTGGAACTTTTAAATTCCTCTTAATATTCTTTCTTTATTTGCTCATTTTTGTCAAATTAAATATTTTGCTGGCATGTTGGTTGTCAAAACACTCAAGAAGCTTAATGTTTTAATATTTTTAGGGTTTTGTTGATCATAATGTAGAATTATAAAAAAATTAAATGGGGGGTTGAAACTTTTAAATTCCTCTTAATATTCTTTCTTTATTTGCTCATTTTTGTCAAATTAAATATTTTGCTGGCATGTTGGTTGTCAAAACTCTCAAGAAGCTTAATGTTTTAATATTTTTAGGGATTTGTTGAACATTAGGTAGAATTCAGCTAATTTAAAGGGGGGGTTGAAATTTTTAAATTCCTCTTAATATTCTTTCTTTATTTGCTCATTTTTGTCAAATTAAATATTTTGCTGGCATGTTGGTTGTCAAAACACTCAAGAAGCTTAATGTTTTAATATTTTTAGGGTTTTGTTGATCATAATGTAGAATTATAAAAAAATTAAATGGGGGGTTGGAACTTCTAAATTCCTCTAAATATTCTTTCTTTATTTGCTCATTTTTGTCAAATTAAATTTTTTTTAGGCATGTTGGGTGTCAAATCACTCAACAAGCTTAATGTTTTAATATTTTTAGGGATTTGTTGAACATTAGGTAGAATTCAGCTAATTTAAAGTGGGGGTTGAAATTTTTAAATTCCTCTTAATATTCTTTCTTTATTTGTTCATTTTTGTCAAATTAAATATTTTGCTGGCATGTTAGTTGTTAAAACACTTAAGAAGCTTATTGTTTTATTATTTTTAGGGTTTTGTTGATCATAATGTAGAATTATAAAAAAATTAAAGGGGGGGTTGAAACTTTTAAATTCCTCTTAATATTCTTTCTTTATTTGCTCATTTTTGTCAAATTAAATATTTTCCTGGCATGTTAGTTGTTAAAACACTTAAGATGCTTATTGTTTTGATATTTTTAGGGTTTTGTTGATCATAATGTAGAATTATAAAAAAATTAAATGGGGGGTTGAACTTTTAAATTCCTCTTAATATTCTTTCTTTATTTGCTCATTTTTGTCAAATTAAATATTTTCCTGGCATGTTAGTTGTTAAAACACTTAAGAAGCTTATTGTTCTATTATTTTTAGGGTATTGTTGAACATAATGTAGAATTATAAAAAAATTAAATGGGGGGTTGGAACTTTTAAATTCCTCTTAATATTCTTTCTTTATTTGTTCATTTTTGTCAAATTAAATATTTTGCTGGCATGTTAGTTGTTAAAACACTTATGAAGCTTATTGTTTTATTATTTTTAGGGTATTGTTGATCATAATGTAGAATTATAAAAAAATTAAATGGGGGGTTGAAACTTTTAAATTCCTCTTAATATTCTTTCTTTATTTACTCATTTTTGTCAAATTTAATATTTTGCTGGCATGTTAGTTGTTAAAACACTTAAGAAGCTTATTGTTTTATTATTTTTAGGGTTTTGTTGATCATAATGTAGAATTATAAAAAAATTAAAGGGGGGGTTGAAACTTTTAAATTCCTCTTAATATTCTTTCTTTATTTGCTCATTTTTGTCAAATTAAATATTTTGCTGGCATGTTGGTTGTCAAAACACTCAAGAAGCTTAATGTTTTAATATTTTTAGGGATTTGTTGAACATTATGTAGAATTCAGCTAATTTAAAGGGGGGGTTGAAATTTTTAAATTCCTCTTAATATTCTTTCTTTATTTGTTCATTTTTGTCAAATTAAATATTTTCCTGGCATGTTGGGTGTCAAATCACTCAAAAGCTTAATGTTTTAATATTTTTAGGGTTTTATTGATCATAATGTAGAATTATAAAAAAATTAAATGGGGGGTTGGAACTTTTAAATTCCTCTTAATATTCTTTCTTTATTTGCTCATTTTTGTCAAATTAAATTTTTTTTAGGCATGTTGGGTGTCAAATCACTCAACAAGCTTAATGTTTTAATATTTTTAGGGTTTTGTTGATCATAATGTAGAATTATAAAAAAATTAAATGGGGGGTTGGAACTTTTTAATTCCTCTTAATATTCTTTCTATATTTGTTCATTTTTGTCAAATTAAATATTTTGCTGGCATGTTAGTTGTTAAAACACTTAAGAAGCTTATTGTTTTATTATTTTTAGGGTTTTTTTGATCATAATGTAGAATTATAAAAAAATTAAATGGGGGGTTGAAACTTTTAAATTCCTCTTAATATTCTTTCTTTATTTACTCATTTTTGTCAAATTAAATATTTTCCTGGCATGTTGGGTGTCAAATCACTCAAAAGCTTAATGTTTTTATATTTTTAGGGTTTTGTTGATCATAATGTAGAATTATAAAAAAATTAAATGGGGGGTTGGAACTTTTAAATTCCTCTTAATATTCTTTCTTTATTTGTTCATTTTTGTCAAATTAAATATTTTGCTGGCATGTTGGTTGTCAAAACACTCAAGAAGCTTAATGTTTTAATATTTTTAGGGTTTAGTTGATCATAATGTAGAATTATAAAAAAATTAAATGGGGGGTTGGAACTTTTAAATTCCTCTAAATATTCTTTCTTTATTTGTTCATTTTTGTCAAATTAAATATTTTCGTGGCATGTTGGGTGTCAAATCACTCAAAAGCTTAATGTTTTAATATTTTTAGGGTTTTATTGATCATAATGTAGAATTATAAAAAAATTAAATGGGGGGTTGAAACTTTTAAATTCCTCTTAATATTCTTTCTTTATTTACTCATTTTTGTCAAATTTAATATTTTGCTGGCATGTTAGTTGTTAAAACACTTAAGAAGCTTATTGTTTTATTATTTTTAGGGTTTTGTTGATCATAATGTAGAATTATAAAAAAATTAAAGGGGGGGTTGAAACTTTTAAATTCCTCTTAATATTCTTTCTTTATTTGCTCATTTTTGTCAAATTAAATATTTTGCTGGCATGTTGGTTGTCAAAACACTCAAGAAGCTTAATGTTTTAATATTTTTAGGGATTTGTTGAACATTATGTAGAATTCAGCTAATTTAAAGGGGGGGTTGAAATTTTTAAATTCCTCTTAATATTCTTTCTTTATTTGTTCATTTTTGTCAAATTAAATATTTTCCTGGCATGTTGGGTGTCAAATCACTCAAAAGCTTAATGTTTTAATATTTTTAGGGTTTTATTGATCATAATGTAGAATTATAAAAAAATTAAATGGGGGGTTGGAACTTTTAAATTCCTCTTAATATTCTTTCTTTATTTGCTCATTTTTGTCAAATTAAATTTTTTTTAGGCATGTTGGGTGTCAAATCACTCAACAAGCTTAATGTTTTAATATTTTTAGGGTTTTGTTGATCATAATGTAGAATTATAAAAAAATTAAATGGGGGGTTGGAACTTTTTAATTCCTCTTAATATTCTTTCTTTATTTGTTCATTTTTGTCAAATTAAATATTTTGCTGGCATGTTAGTTGTTAAAACACTTAAGAAGCTTATTGTTTTATTATTTTTAGGGTTTTTTTGATCATAATGTAGAATTATAAAAAAATTAAATGGGGGGTTGAAACTTTTAAATTCCTCTTAATATTCTTTCTTTATTTACTCATTTTTGTCAAATTAAATATTTTCCTGGCATGTTGGGTGTCAAATCACTCAAAAGCTTAATGTTTTTATATTTTTAGGGTTTTGTTGATCATAATGTAGAATTATAAAAAAATTAAATGGGGGGTTGGAACTTTTAAATTCCTCTTAATATTCTTTCTTTATTTGTTCATTTTTGTCAAATTAAATATTTTGCTGGCATGTTGGTTGTCAAAACACTCAAGAAGCTTAATGTTTTAATATTTTTAGGGTTTAGTTGATCATAATGTAGAATTATAAAAAAATTAAATGGGGGGTTGGAACTTTTAAATTCCTCTTAATATTCTATCTTTATTTGTTCATTTTTGTCAAATTAAATTTTTTTTAGACATGTTGGGTGTCAAATCACTCAACAAGCTTAATGTTTTAATATTTTTAGGGATTTGTTGAACATTAGGTAGAATTCAGCTAATTTAAAGGGGGGGTTGAAATTTTTAAATTCCTCTTAATATTCTTTCTTTATTTGCTCATTTTTGTCAAATTAAATATTTTGCTGGCATGTTGGTTGTCAAAACACTTAAGAAGCTTAATGTTTTAATATTTTTAGGGTTTTGTTGATCATAATGTAGAATTATAAAAAAATTAAATGGGGGGTTGGAACTTTTAAATTCCTCTAAATATTCTTTCTTTATTTGTTCATTTTTGTCAAATTAAATATTTTCGTGGCATGTTGGGTGTCAAATCACTCAAAAGCTTAATGTTTTAATATTTTTAGGGTTTTATTGATCATAATGTAGAATTATAAAAAAATTAAATGGGGGGTTGGAACTTTTAAATTCCTCTTAATATTCTTTCTTTATTTGCTCATTTTTGTCAAATTAAATTTTTTTTAGGCATGTTGGGTGTCAAATCACTCAACAAGCTTAATGTTTTAATATTTTTAGGGTTTTGTTGATCATAATGTAGAATTATAAAAAAATTAAATGGGGGGTTGAAACTTTTAAATTCCTCTTAATATTCTTTCTTTATTTACTCATTTTTGTCAAATTTAATATTTTGCTGGCATGTTAGTTGTTAAAACACTTAAGAAGCTTATTGTTTTATTATTTTTAGGGTTTTGTTGATCATAATGTAGAATTATAAAAAAATTAAAGGGGGGGTTGAAACTTTTAAATTCCTCTTAATATTCTTTCTTTATTTGTTCATTTTTGTCAAATTAAATTTTTTTTAGGCATGTTGGGTGTCAAATCACTCAACAAGCTTAATGTTTTAATATTTTTAGGGTTTTGTTGATCATAATGTAGAATTATAAAAAAATTAAATGGGGGGTTGGAACTTTTTAATTCCTCTTAATATTCTTTCTTTATTTGTTCATTTTTGTCAAATTAAATATTTTCCTGGCATGTTAGTTGTTAAAACACTTAAGATGCTTATTGTTTTGATATTTTTAGGGTTTTGTTGATCATAATGTAGAATTATAAAAAAATTAAATGGGGGGTTGAACTTTTAAATTCCTCTTAATATTCTTTCTTTATTTGCTCATTTTTGTCAAATTAAATATTTTCCTGGCATGTTAGTTGTTAAAACACTTAAGAAGCTTATTGTTTTATTATTTTTAGGGTTTTGTTGAACATAATGTAGAATTATAAAAAAATTAAATGGGGGGTTGGAACTTTTAAATTCCTCTTAATTGTCTTTCTTTATTTGTTCATTTTTGTCAAATTAAATATTTTGCTGGCATGTTAGTTGTTAAAACACTTATGAAGCTTATTGTTTTATTATTTTTAGGGTATTGTTGATCATAATGTAGAATTATAAAAAAATTAAATGGGGGGTTGAAACTTTTAAATTCCTCTTAATATTCTTTCTTTATTTGCTCATTTTTGTCAAACTAAATATTTTGCTGGCATGTTGGTTGTCAAAACACTCAAGAAGCTTAATGTTTTAATATTTTTAGGGATTTGTTGAACATTATGTAGAATTCAGCTAATTTAAAGGGGGGGTTGAAATTTTTAAATTCCTCTTAATATTCTTTCTTTATTTGTTCATTTTTGTCAAATTAAATATTTTCCTGGCATGTTGGGTGTCAAATCACTCAAAAGCTTAATGTTTTAATATTTTTAGGGTTTTATTGATCATAATGTAGAATTATAAAAAAATTAAATGGGGGTTGGAACTTTTAAATTCCTCTTAATATTCTTTCTTTATTTGCTCATTTTTGTCAAATTAAATATTTTGCTGGCATGTTGGTTGTCAAAACACTCAAGAAGCTTAATGTTTTAATATTTTTAGGGTTTTGTTGATCATAATGTAGAATTATAAAAAAATTAAATGGGGGGTTGAAACTTTTAAATTCCTCTTAATATTCTTTCTTTATTTGCTCATTTTTGTCAAATTAAATATTTTGCTGGCATGTTGGTTGTCAAAACTCTCAAGAAGCTTAATGTTTTAATATTTTTAGGGATTTGTTGAACATTAGGTAGAATTCAGCTAATTTAAAGGGGGGGTTGAAATTTTTAAATTCCTCTTAATATTCTTTCTTTATTTGCTCATTTTTGTCAAATTAAATATTTTGCTGGCATGTTGGTTGTCAAAACACTCAAGAAGCTTAATGTTTTAATATTTTTAGGGTTTTGTTGATCATAATGTAGAATTATAAAAAAATTAAATGGGGGGTTGGAACTTTTAAATTCCTCTAAATATTCTTTCTTTATTTGTTCATTTTTGTCAAATTAAATATTTTCGTGGCATGTTGGGTGTCAAATCACTCAAAAGCTTAATGTTTTAATATTTTTAGGGTTTTATTGATCATAATGTAGAATTATAAAAAAATTAAATGGGGGGTTGGAACTTCTAAATTCCTCTTAATATTCTTTCTTTATTTGCTCATTTTTGTCAAATTAAATTTTTTTTAGGCATGTTGGGTGTCAAATCACTCAACAAGCTTAATGTTTTAATATTTTTAGGGATTTGTTGAACATTAGGTAGAATTCAGCTAATTTAAAGGGGGGGTTGAAATTTTTAAATTCCTCTTAATATTCTTTCTTTATTTGTTCATTTTTGTCAAATTAAATATTTTGCTGGCATGTTAGTTGTTAAAACACTTAAGAAGCTTATTGTTTTATTATTTTTAGGGTTTTGTTGATCATAATGTAGAATTATAAAAAAATTAAAGGGGGGGTTGAAACTTTTAAATTCCTCTTAATATTCTTTCTTTATTTGCTCATTTTTGTCAAATTAAATATTTTCCTGGCATGTTAGTTGTTAAAACACTTAAGATGCTTATTGTTTTGATATTTTTAGGGTTTTGTTGATCATAATGTAGAATTATAAAAAAATTAAATGGGGGGTTGAACTTTTAAATTCCTCTTAATATTCTTTCTTTATTTGCTCATTTTTGTCAAATTAAATATTTTCCTGGCATGTTAGTTGTTAAAACACTTAAGAAGCTTAATGTTTTAATATTTTTAGGGTTTAGTTGATCATAATGTAGAATTATAAAAAAATTAAATGGGGGGTTGAAATTTTTAAATTCCTCTTAATATTCTTTCTTTATTTGTTCATTTTTGTCAAATTAAATATTTTCCTGGCATGTTGGGTGTCAAATCACTCAAAAGCTTAATGTTTTAATATTTTTAGGGTTTTATTGATCATAATGTAGAATTATAAAAAAATTAAATGGGGGGTTGGAACTTTTAAATTCCTCTTAATATTCTTTCTTTATTTGCTCCTTTTTGTCAAATTAAATTTTTTTTAGGCATGTTGGGTGTCAAATCACTCAACAAGCTTAATGTTTTAATATTTTTAGGGTTTTGTTGATCATAATGTAGAATTATAAAAAAATTAAATGGGGGGTTGGAACTTTTTAATTCCTCTTAATATTCTTTCTTTATTTGTTCATTTTTGTCAAATTAAATATTTTGCTGGCATGTTAGTTGTTAAAACACTTAAGAAGCTTATTGTTTTATTATTTTTAGGGTTTTTTTGATCATAATGTAGAATTATAAAAAAATTAAATGGGGGGTTGGAACTTTTAAATTCCTCTTAATATTCTTTCTTTATTTGTTCATTTTTGTCAAATTAAATATTTTGCTGGCATGTTAGTTGTTAAAACACTTATGAAGCTTATTGTTTTATTATTTTTAGGGTATTGTTGATCATAATGTAGAATTATAAAAAAATTAAATGGGGGGTTGAAACTTTTAAATTCCTCTTAATATTCTTTCTTTATTTGCTCATTTTTGTCAAACTAAATATTTTGCTGGCATGTTGGTTGTCAAAACACTCAAGAAGCTTAATGTTTTAATATTTTTAGGGATTTGTTGAACATTATGTAGAATTCAGCTAATTTAAAGGGGGGGTTGAAATTTTTAAATTCCTCTTAATATTCTTTCTTTATTTGTTCATTTTTGTCAAATTAAATATTTTCCTGGCATGTTGGGTGTCAAATCACTCAAAAGCTTAATGTTTTAATATTTTTAGGGTTTTATTGATCATAATGTAGAATTATAAAAAAATTAAATGGGGGGTTGGAACTTTTAAATTCCTCTTAATATTCTTTCTTTATTTGCTCATTTTTGTCAAATTAAATATTTTGCTGGCATGTTGGTTGTCAAAACACTCAAGAAGCTTAATGTTTTAATATTTTTAGGGTTTTGTTGATCATAATGTAGAATTATAAAAAAATTAAATGGGGGGTTGAAACTTTTAAATTCCTCTTAATATTCTTTCTTTATTTGCTCATTTTTGTCAAATTAAATATTTTGCTGGCTTGTTGGTTGTCAAAACTCTCAAGAAGCTTAATGTTTTAATATTTTTAGGGATTTGTTGAACATTAGGTAGAATTCAGCTAATTTAAAGGGGGGGTTGAAATTTTTAAATTCCTCTTAATATTCTTTCTTTATTTGCTCATTTTTGTCAAATTAAATATTTTGCTGGCATGTTGGTTGTCAAAACACTCAAGAAGCTTAATGTTTTAATATTTTTAGGGTTTTGTTGATCATAATGTAGAATTATAAAAAAATTAAATGGGGGGTTGGAACTTTTAAATTCCTCTAAATATTCTTTCTTTATTTGTTCATTTTTGTCAAATTAAATATTTTCGTGGCATGTTGGGTGTCAAATCACTCAAAAGCTTAATGTTTTAATATTTTTAGGGTTTTATTGATCATAATGTAGAATTATAAAAAAATTAAATGGGGGGTTGGAACTTCTAAATTCCTCTTAATATTCTTTCTTTATTTGCTCATTTTTGTCAAATTAAATTTTTTTTAGGCATGTTGGGTGTCAAATCACTCAACAAGCTTAATGTTTTAATATTTTTAGGGATTTGTTGAACATTAGGTAGAATTCAGCTAATTTAAAGGGGGGGTTGAAATTTTTAAATTCCTCTTAATATTCTTTCTTTATTTGTTCATTTTTGTCAAATTAAATATTTTGCTGGCATGTTAGTTGTTAAAACACTTAAGAAGCTTATTGTTTTATTATTTTTAGGGTTTTGTTGATCATAATGTAGAATTATAAAAAAATTAAAGGGGGGGTTGAAACTTTTAAATTCCTCTTAATATTCTTTCTTTATTTGCTCATTTTTGTCAAATTAAATATTTTCCTGGCATGTTAGTTGTTAAAACACTTAAGATGCTTATTGTTTTGATATTTTTAGGGTTTTGTTGATCATAATGTAGAATTATAAAAAAATTAAATGGGGGGTTGAACTTTTAAATTCCTCTTAATATTCTTTCTTTATTTGCTCATTTTTGTCAAATTAAATATTTTCCTGGCATGTTAGTTGTTAAAACACTTAAGAAGCTTATTGTTCTATTATTTTTAGGGTATTGTTGAACATAATGTAGAATTATAAAAAAATTAAATGGGGGGTTGGAACTTTTAAATTCCTCTTAATATTCTTTCTTTATTTGTTCATTTTTGTCAAATTAAATATTTTGCTGGCATGTTAGTTGTTAAAACACTTATGAAGCTTATTGTTTTATTATTTTTAGGGTATTGTTGATCATAATGTAGAATTATAAAAAAATTAAATGGGGGGTTGAAACTTTTAAATTCCTCTTAATATTCTTTCTTTATTTACTCATTTTTGTCAAATTTAATATTTTGCTGGCATGTTAGTTGTTAAAACACTTAAGAAGCTTATTGTTTTATTATTTTTAGGGTTTTGTTGATCATAATGTAGAATTATAAAAAAATTAAAGGGGGGGTTGAAACTTTTAAATTCCTCTTAATATTCTTTCTTTATTTGCTCATTTTTGTCAAATTAAATATTTTGCTGGCATGTTGGTTGTCAAAACACTCAAGAAGCTTAATGTTTTAATATTTTTAGGGATTTGTTGAACATTATGTAGAATTCAGCTAATTTAAAGGGGGGGTTGAAATTTTTAAATTCCTCTTAATATTCTTTCTTTATTTGTTCATTTTTGTCAAATTAAATATTTTCCTGGCATGTTGGGTGTCAAATCACTCAAAAGCTTAATGTTTTAATATTTTTAGGGTTTTATTGATCATAATGTAGAATTATAAAAAAATTAAATGGGGGGTTGGAACTTTTAAATTCCTCTTAATATTCTTTCTTTATTTGCTCCTTTTTGTCAAATTAAATTTTTTTTAGGCATGTTGGGTGTCAAATCACTCAACAAGCTTAATGTTTTAATATTTTTAGGGTTTTGTTGATCATAATGTAGAATTATAAAAAAATTAAATGGGGGGTTGGAACTTTTTAATTCCTCTTAATATTCTTTCTTTATTTGTTCATTTTTGTCAAATTAAATATTTTGCTGGCATGTTAGTTGTTAAAACACTTAAGAAGCTTATTGTTTTATTATTTTTAGGGTTTTTTTGATCATAATGTAGAATTATAAAAAAATTAAATGGGGGGTTGAAACTTTTAAATTCCTCTTAATATTCTTTCTTTATTTACTCATTTTTGTCAAATTAAATATTTTCCTGGCATGTTGGGTGTCAAATCACTCAAAAGCTTAATGTTTTTATATTTTTAGGGTTTTGTTGATCATAATGTAGAATTATAAAAAAATTAAATGGGGGGTTGGAACTTTTAAATTCCTCTTAATATTCTTTCTTTATTTGTTCATTTTTGTCAAATTAAATATTTTGCTGGCATGTTGGTTGTCAAAACACTCAAGAAGCTTAATGTTTTAATATTTTTAGGGTTTAGTTGATCATAATGTAGAATTATAAAAAAATTAAATGGGGGGTTGGAACTTTTAAATTCCTCTTAATATTCTATCTTTATTTGTTCATTTTTGTCAAATTAAATTTTTTTTAGACATGTTGGGTGTCAAATCACTCAACAAGCTTAATGTTTTAATATTTTTAGGGATTTGTTGAACATTAGGTAGAATTCAGCTAATTTAAAGGGGGGGTTGAAATTTTTAAATTCCTCTTAATATTCTTTCTTTATTTGCTCATTTTTGTCAAATTAAATATTTTGCTGGCATGTTGGTTGTCAAAACACTCAAGAAGCTTAATGTTTTAATATTTTTAGGGTTTTGTTGATCATAATGTAGAATTATAAAAAAATTAAATGGGGGGTTGGAACTTTTAAATTCCTCTAAATATTCTTTCTTTATTTGTTCATTTTTGTCAAATTAAATATTTTCGTGGCATGTTGGGTGTCAAATCACTCAAAAGCTTAATGTTTTAATATTTTTAGGGTTTTATTGATCATAATGTAGAATTATAAAAAAATTAAATGGGGGGTTGGAACTTTTAAATTCCTCTTAATATTCTTTCTTTATTTGCTCATTTTTGTCAAATTAAATTTTTTTTAGGCATGTTGGGTGTCAAATCACTCAACAAGCTTAATGTTTTAATATTTTTAGGGTTTTGTTGATCATAATGTAGAATTATAAAAAAATTAAATGGGGGGTTGAAACTTTTAAATTCCTCTTAATATTCTTTCTTTATTTACTCATTTTTGTCAAATTTAATATTTTGCTGGCATGTTAGTTGTTAAAACACTTAAGAAGCTTATTGTTTTATTATTTTTAGGGTTTTGTTGATCATAATGTAGAATTATAAAAAAATTAAAGGGGGGGTTGAAACTTTTAAATTCCTCTTAATATTCTTTCTTTATTTGCTCATTTTTGTCAAATTAAATATTTTGCTGGCATGTTAGTTGTTAAAACACTTAAGAAGCTTATTGTTTTATTATTTTTAGGGTTTTGTTGATCATAATGTAGAATTATAAAAAAATTAAATGGGGGGTTGGAACTTTTAAATTCCTCTAAATATTCTTTCTTTATTTGTTCATTTTTGTCAAATTAAATATTTTCGTGGCATGTTGGGTGTCAAATCACTCAAAAGCTTAATGTTTTAATATTTTTAGGGTTTTATTGATCATAATGTAGAATTATAAAAAAATTAAAGGGGGGGTTGAAACTTTTAAATTCCTCTTAATATTCTTTCTTTATTTGCTCATTTTTGTCAAATTAAATATTTTGCTGGCATGTTAGTTGTTAAAACACTTAAGAAGCTTATTGTTTTATTATTTTTAGGGTTTTGTTGATCATAATGTAGAATTATAAAAAAATTAAAGGGGGGGTTGAAACTTTTAAATTCCTCTTAATATTCTTTCTTTATTTGCTCATTTTTGTCAAATTAAATATTTTGCTGGCATGTTGGTTGTCAAAACACTCAAGAAGCTTAATGTTTTAATATTTTTAGGGATTTGTTGAACATTATGTAGAATTCAGCTAATTTAAAGGGGGGTTGAAATTTTTAAATTCCTCTTAATATTCTTTCTTTATTTGTTCATTTTTGTCAAATTAAATTTTTTTTAGACATGTTGGGTGTCAAATCACTCAACAAGCTTAATGTTTTAATATTTTTAGGGATTTGTTGAACATTAGGTAGAATTCAGCTAATTTAAAGGGGGGGTTGAAATTTTTAAATTCCTCTTAATATTCTTTCTTTATTTGCTCATTTTTGTCAAATTAAATATTTTGCTGGCATGTTGGTTGTCAAAACACTCAAGAAGCTTAATGTTTTAATATTTTTAGGGTTTTGTTGATCATAATGTAGAATTATAAAAAAATTAAATGGGGGGTTGGAACTTTTAAATTCCTCTAAATATTCTTTCTTTATTTGTTCATTTTTGTCAAATTAAATATTTTCGTGGCATGTTGGGTGTCAAATCACTCAAAAGCTTAATGTTTTAATATTTTTAGGGTTTTATTGATCATAATGTAGAATTATAAAAAAATTAAATGGGGGGTTGGAACTTTTAAATTCCTCTTAATATTCTTTCTTTATTTGCTCATTTTTGTCAAATTAAATTTTTTTTAGGCATGTTGGGTGTCAAATCACTCAACAAGCTTAATGTTTTAATATTTTTAGGGTTTTGTTGATCATAATGTAGAATTATAAAAAAATTAAATGGGGGGTTGAAACTTTTAAATTCCTCTTAATATTCTTTCTTTATTTACTCATTTTTGTCAAATTTAATATTTTGCTGGCATGTTAGTTGTTAAAACACTTAAGAAGCTTATTGTTTTATTATTTTTAGGGTTTTGTTGATCATAATGTAGAATTATAAAAAAATTAAAGGGGGGGTTGAAACTTTTAAATTCCTCTTAATATTCTTTCTTTATTTGCTCATTTTTGTCAAATTAAATATTTTGCTGGCATGTTAGTTGTTAAAACACTTAAGAAGCTTATTGTTTTATTATTTTTAGGGTTTTGTTGATCATAATATAGAATTATAAAAAAATTAAAGGGGGGGTTGAAACTTTTAAATTCCTCTTAATATTCTTTCTTTATTTGCTCATTTTTGTCAAATTAAATATTTTGCTGGCATGTTGGTTGTCAAAACACTCAAGAAGCTTAATGTTTTAATATTTTTAGGGATTTGTTGAACATTATGTAGAATTCAGCTAATTTAAAGGGGGGTTGAAATTTTTAAATTCCTCTTAATATTCTTTCTTTATTTGTTCATTTTTGTCAAATTAAATATTTTCCTGGCATGTTGGGTGTCAAATCACTCAAAAGCTTAATGTTTTAATATTTTTAGGGTTTTATTGATCATAATGTAGAATTATAAAAAAATTAAATGGGGGGTTGGAACTTTTAAATTCCTCTTAATATTCTTTCTTTATTTGCTCATTTTTGTCAAATTAAATTTTTTTTAGGCATGTTGGGTGTCAAATCACTCAACAAGCTTAATGTTTTAATATTTTTAGGGTTTTGTTGATCATAATGTAGAATTATAAAAAAATTAAATGGGGGGTTGGAACTTTTAAATTCCTCTAAATATTCTTTCTTTATTTGTTCATTTTTGTCAAATTAAATATTTTGCTGGCATGTTAGTTGTTAAAACACTTAAGAAGCTTATTGTTTTATTATTTTTAGGGTTTTGTTGATCATAATGTAGAATTATAAAAAAATTAAATGGGGGGTTGAAACTTTTAAATTCCTCTTAATATTCTTTCTTTATTTACTCATTTTTGTCAAATTAAATATTTTCCTGGCATGTTGGGTGTCAAATCACTCAAAAGCTTAATGTTTTTATATTTTTAGGGTTTTGTTGATCATAATGTAGAATTATAAAAAAATTAAATGGGGGGTTGGAACTTTTAAATTCCTCTTAATATTCTTTCTTTATTTGTTCATTTTTGTCAAATTAAATATTTTGCTGGCATGTTGGTTGTCAAAACACTCAAGAAGCTTAATGTTTTAATATTTTTAGGGTTTAGTTGATCATAATGTAGAATTATAAAAAAATTAAATGGGGGGTTGGAACTTTTAAATTCCTCTTAATATTCTATCTTTATTTGTTCATTTTTGTCAAATTAAATTTTTTTTAGACATGTTGGGTGTCAAATCACTCAACAAGCTTAATGTTTTAATATTTTTAGGGATTTGTTGAACATTAGGTAGAATTCAGCTAATTTAAAGGGGGGGTTGAAATTTTTAAATTCCTCTTAATATTCTTTCTTTATTTGCTCATTTTTGTCAAATTAAATATTTTGCTGGCATGTTGGTTGTCAAAACACTCAAGAAGCTTAATGTTTTAATATTTTTAGGGTTTTGTTGATCATAATGTAGAATTATAAAAAAATTAAATGGGGGGTTGGAACTTTTAAATTCCTCTAAATATTCTTTCTTTATTTGTTCATTTTTGTCAAATTAAATATTTTCGTGGCATGTTGGGTGTCAAATCACTCAAAAGCTTAATGTTTTAATATTTTTAGGGTTTTATTGATCATAATGTAGAATTATAAAAAAATTAAATGGGGGGTTGGAACTTTTAAATTCCTCTTAATATTCTTTCTTTATTTGCTCATTTTTGTCAATTTAAATTTTTTTTAGGCATGTTGGGTGTCAAATCACTCAACAAGCTTAATGTTTTAATATTTTTAGGGTTTTGTTGATCATAATGTAGAATTATAAAAAAATTAAATGGGGGGTTGAAACTTTTAAATTCCTCTTAATATTCTTTCTTTATTTACTCATTTTTGTCAAATTTAATATTTTGCTGGCATGTTAGTTGTTAAAACACTTAAGAAGCTTATTGTTTTATTATTTTTAGGGTTTTGTTGATCATAATGTAGAATTATAAAAAAATTAAAGGGGGGGTTGAAACTTTTAAATTCCTCTTAATATTCTTTCTTTATTTGCTCATTTTTGTCAAATTAAATATTTTGCTGGCATGTTAGTTGTTAAAACACTTAAGAAGCTTATTGTTTTATTATTTTTAGGGTTTTGTTGATCATAATGTAGAATTATAAAAAAATTAAATGGGGGGTTGGAACTTTTAAATTCCTCTAAATATTCTTTCTTTATTTGTTCATTTTTGTCAAATTAAATATTTTCGTGGCATGTTGGGTGTCAAATCACTCAAAAGCTTAATGTTTTAATATTTTTAGGGTTTTATTGATCATAATGTAGAATTATAAAAAAATTAAAGGGGGGGTTGAAACTTTTAAATTCCTCTTAATATTCTTTCTTTATTTGCTCATTTTTGTCAAATTAAATATTTTGCTGGCATGTTAGTTGTTAAAACACTTAAGAAGCTTATTGTTTTATTATTTTTAGGGTTTTGTTGATCATAATGTAGAATTATAAAAAAATTAAAGGGGGGGTTGAAACTTTTAAATTCCTCTTAATATTCTTTCTTTATTTGCTCATTTTTGTCAAATTAAATATTTTGCTGGCATGTTGGTTGTCAAAACACTCAAGAAGCTTAATGTTTTAATATTTTTAGGGATTTGTTGAACATTATGTAGAATTCAGCTAATTTAAAGGGGGGTTGAAATTTTTAAATTCCTCTTAATATTCTTTCTTTATTTGTTCATTTTTGTCAAATTAAATTTTTTTTAGACATGTTGGGTGTCAAATCACTCAACAAGCTTAATGTTTTAATATTTTTAGGGATTTGTTGAACATTAGGTAGAATTCAGCTAATTTAAAGGGGGGGTTGAAATTTTTAAATTCCTCTTAATATTCTTTCTTTATTTGCTCATTTTTGTCAAATTAAATATTTTGCTGGCATGTTGGTTGTCAAAACACTCAAGAAGCTTAATGTTTTAATATTTTTAGGGTTTTGTTGATCATAATGTAGAATTATAAAAAAATTAAATGGGGGGTTGGAACTTTTAAATTCCTCTAAATATTCTTTCTTTATTTGTTCATTTTTGTCAAATTAAATATTTTCGTGGCATGTTGGGTGTCAAATCACTCAAAAGCTTAATGTTTTAATATTTTTAGGGTTTTATTGATCATAATGTAGAATTATAAAAAAATTAAATGGGGGGTTGGAACTTTTAAATTCCTCTTAATATTCTTTCTTTATTTGCTCATTTTTGTCAAATTAAATTTTTTTTAGGCATGTTGGGTGTCAAATCACTCAACAAGCTTAATGTTTTAATATTTTTAGGGTTTTGTTGATCATAATGTAGAATTATAAAAAAATTAAATGGGGGGTTGAAACTTTTAAATTCCTCTTAATATTCTTTCTTTATTTACTCATTTTTGTCAAATTTAATATTTTGCTGGCATGTTAGTTGTTAAAACACTTAAGAAGCTTATTGTTTTATTATTTTTAGGGTTTTGTTGATCATAATGTAGAATTATAAAAAAATTAAAGGGGGGGTTGAAACTTTTAAATTCCTCTTAATATTCTTTCTTTATTTGCTCATTTTTGTCAAATTAAATATTTTGCTGGCATGTTAGTTGTTAAAACACTTAAGAAGCTTATTGTTTTATTATTTTTAGGGTTTTGTTGATCATAATATAGAATTATAAAAAAATTAAAGGGGGGGTTGAAACTTTTAAATTCCTCTTAATATTCTTTCTTTATTTGCTCATTTTTGTCAAATTAAATATTTTGCTGGCATGTTGGTTGTCAAAACACTCAAGAAGCTTAATGTTTTAATATTTTTAGGGATTTGTTGAACATTATGTAGAATTCAGCTAATTTAAAGGGGGGTTGAAATTTTTAAATTCCTCTTAATATTCTTTCTTTATTTGTTCATTTTTGTCAAATTAAATATTTTCCTGGCATGTTGGGTGTCAAATCACTCAAAAGCTTAATGTTTTAATATTTTTAGGGTTTTATTGATCATAATGTAGAATTATAAAAAAATTAAATGGGGGGTTGGAACTTTTAAATTCCTCTTAATATTCTTTCTTTATTTGCTCATTTTTGTCAAATTAAATTTTTTTTAGGCATGTTGGGTGTCAAATCACTCAACAAGCTTAATGTTTTAATATTTTTAGGGTTTTGTTGATCATAATGTAGAATTATAAAAAAATTAAATGGGGGGTTGGAACTTTTAAATTCCTCTAAATATTCTTTCTTTATTTGTTCATTTTTGTCAAATTAAATATTTTGCTGGCATGTTAGTTGTTAAAACACTTAAGAAGCTTATTGTTTTATTATTTTTAGGGTTTTGTTGATCATAATGTAGAATTATAAAAAAATTAAATGGGGGGTTGAAACTTTTAAATTCCTCTTAATATTCTTTCTTTATTTACTCATTTTTGTCAAATTAAATATTTTCCTGGCATGTTGGGTGTCAAATCACTCAAAAGCTTAATGTTTTTATATTTTTAGGGTTTTGTTGATCATAATGTAGAATTATAAAAAAATTAAATGGGGGGTTGGAACTTTTAAATTCCTCTTAATATTCTTTCTTTATTTGTTCATTTTTGTCAAATTAAATATTTTGCTGGCATGTTGGTTGTCAAAACACTCAAGAAGCTTAATGTTTTAATATTTTTAGGGTTTAGTTGATCATAATGTAGAATTATAAAAAAATTAAATGGGGGGTTGGAACTTTTAAATTCCTCTTAATATTCTATCTTTATTTGTTCATTTTTGTCAAATTAAATTTTTTTTAGACATGTTGGGTGTCAAATCACTCAACAAGCTTAATGTTTTAATATTTTTAGGGATTTGTTGAACATTAGGTAGAATTCAGCTAATTTAAAGGGGGGGTTGAAATTTTTAAATTCCTCTTAATATTCTTTCTTTATTTGCTCATTTTTGTCAAATTAAATATTTTGCTGGCATGTTGGTTGTCAAAACACTCAAGAAGCTTAATGTTTTAATATTTTTAGGGTTTTGTTGATCATAATGTAGAATTATAAAAAAATTAAATGGGGGGTTGGAACTTTTAAATTCCTCTAAATATTCTTTCTTTATTTGTTCATTTTTGTCAAATTAAATATTTTCGTGGCATGTTGGGTGTCAAATCACTCAAAAGCTTAATGTTTTAATATTTTTAGGGTTTTATTGATCATAATGTAGAATTATAAAAAAATTAAATGGGGGGTTGGAACTTTTAAATTCCTCTTAATATTCTTTCTTTATTTGCTCATTTTTGTCAAATTAAATTTTTTTTAGGCATGTTGGGTGTCAAATCACTCAACAAGCTTAATGTTTTAATATTTTTAGGGTTTTGTTGATCATAATGTAGAATTATAAAAAAATTAAATGGGGGGTTGAAACTTTTAAATTCCTCTTAATATTCTTTCTTTATTTACTCATTTTTGTCAAATTTAATATTTTGCTGGCATGTTAGTTGTTAAAACACTTAAGAAGCTTATTGTTTTATTATTTTTAGGGTTTTGTTGATCATAATGTAGAATTATAAAAAAATTAAAGGGGGGGTTGAAACTTTTAAATTCCTCTTAATATTCTTTCTTTATTTGCTCATTTTTGTCAAATTAAATATTTTGCTGGCATGTTGGGTGTCAAATCACTCAAAAGCTTAATGTTTTAATATTTTTAGGGTTTTATTGATCATAATGTAGAATTATAAAAAAATTAAAGGGGGGGTTGAAACTTTTAAATTCCTCTTAATATTCTTTCTTTATTTGCTCATTTTTGTCAAATTAAATATTTTGCTGGCATGTTAGTTGTTAAAACACTTAAGAAGCTTATTGTTTTATTATTTTTAGGGTTTTGTTGATCATAATGTAGAATTATAAAAAAATTAAAGGGGGGGTTGAAACTTTTAAATTCCTCTTAATATTCTTTCTTTATTTGCTCATTTTTGTCAAATTAAATATTTTGCTGGCATGTTGGTTGTCAAAACACTCAAGAAGCTTAATGTTTTAATATTTTTAGGGATTTGTTGAACATTATGTAGAATTCAGCTAATTTAAAGGGGGGTTGAAATTTTTAAATTCCTCTTAATATTCTTTCTTTATTTGTTCATTTTTGTCAAATTAAATTTTTTTTAGACATGTTGGGTGTCAAATCACTCAACAAGCTTAATGTTTTAATATTTTTAGGGATTTGTTGAACATTAGGTAGAATTCAGCTAATTTAAAGGGGGGGTTGAAATTTTTAAATTCCTCTTAATATTCTTTCTTTATTTGCTCATTTTTGTCAAATTAAATATTTTGCTGGCATGTTGGTTGTCAAAACACTCAAGAAGCTTAATGTTTTAATATTTTTAGGGTTTTGTTGATCATAATGTAGAATTATAAAAAAATTAAATGGGGGGTTGGAACTTTTAAATTCCTCTAAATATTCTTTCTTTATTTGTTCATTTTTGTCAAATTAAATATTTTGCTGGCATGTTAGTTGTTAAAACACTTAAGAAGCTTATTGTTTTATTATTTTTAGGGTTTTGTTGATCATAATGTAGAATTATAAAAAAATTAAAGGGGGGGTTGAAACTTTTAAATTCCTCTTAATATTCTTTCTTTATTTGCTCATTTTTGTCAAATTAAATATTTTGCTGGCATGTTGGTTGTCAAAACACTCAAGAAGCTTAATGTTTTAATATTTTTAGGGATTTGTTGAACATTATGTAGAATTCAGCTAATTTAAAGGGGGGTTGAAATTTTTAAATTCCTCTTAATATTCTTTCTTTATTTGTTCATTTTTGTCAAATTAAATATTTTCCTGGCATGTTGGGTGTCAAATCACTCAAAAGCTTAATGTTTTAATATTTTTAGGGTTTTATTGATCATAATGTAGAATTATAAAAAAATTAAATGGGGGGTTGGAACTTTTAAATTCCTCTTAATATTCTTTCTTTATTTGCTCATTTTTGTCAAATTAAATTTTTTTTAGGCATGTTGGGTGTCAAATCACTCAACAAGCTTAATGTTTTAATATTTTTAGGGTTTTGTTGATCATAATGTAGAATTATAAAAAAATTAAATGGGGGGTTGAAACTTTTAAATTCCTCTTAATATTCTTTCTTTATTTACTCATTTTTGTCAAATTTAATATTTTGCTGGCATGTTAGTTGTTAAAACACTTAAGAAGCTTATTGTTTTATTATTTTTAGGGTTTTGTTGATCATAATGTAGAATTATAAAAAAATTAAAGGGGGGGTTGAAACTTTTAAATTCCTCTTAATATTCTTTCTTTTTTTGCTCATTTTTGTCAAATTAAATATTTTGCTGGCATGTTAGTTGTTAAAACACTTAAGAAGCTTATTGTTTTATTATTTTTAGGGTTTTGTTGATCATAATGTAGAATTATAAAAAAATTAAAGGGGGGGTTGAAACTTTTAAATTCCTCTTAATATTCTTTCTTTATTTGCTCATTTTTGTCAAATTAAATATTTTGCTGGCATGTTGGTTGTCAAAACACTCAAGAAGCTTAATGTTTTAATATTTTTAGGGATTTGTTGAACATTATGTAGAATTCAGCTAATTTAAAGGGGGGTTGAAATTTTTAAATTCCTCTTAATATTCTTTCTTTATTTGTTCATTTTTGTCAAATTAAATATTTTCCTGGCATGTTGGGTGTCAAATCACTCAAAAGCTTAATGTTTTAATATTTTTAGGGTTTTATTGATCATAATGTAGAATTATAAAAAAATTAAATGGGGGGTTGGAACTTTTAAATTCCTCTTAATATTCTTTCTTTATTTGCTCATTTTTGTCAAATTAAATATTTTCCTGGCATGTTGGGTGTCAAAACACTCAAGAAGCTTAATGTTTTAATATTTTTAGGGTTTAGTTGATCATAATGTAGAATTATAAAAAAATTAAATGGGGGGTTGGAACTTTTAAATTCCTCTTAATATTCTATCTTTATTTGTTCATTTTTGTCAAATTAAATTTTTTTTAGACATGTTGGGTGTCAAATCACTCAACAAGCTTAATGTTTTAATATTTTTAGGGATTTGTTGAACATTAGGTAGAATTCAGCTAATTTAAAGGGGGGGTTGAAATTTTTAAATTCCTCTTAATATTCTTTCTTTATTTGCTCATTTTTGTCAAATTAAATATTTTGCTGGCATGTTGGTTGTCAAAACACTCAAGAAGCTTAATGTTTTAATATTTTTAGGGTTTTGTTGATCATAATGTAGAATTATAAAAAAATTAAATGGGGGGTTGGAACTTTTAAATTCCTCTAAATATTCTTTCTTTATTTGTTCATTTTTGTCAAATTAAATATTTTCGTGGCATGTTGGGTGTCAAATCACTCAAAAGCTTAATGTTTTAATATTTTTAGGGTTTTATTGATCATAATGTAGAATTATAAAAAAATTAAATGGGGGGTTGGAACTTTTAAATTCCTCTTAATATTCTTTCTTTATTTGCTCATTTTTGTCAAATTAAATTTTTTTTAGGCATGTTGGGTGTCAAATCACTCAACAAGCTTAATGTTTTAATATTTTTAGGGTTTTGTTGATCATAATGTAGAATTATAAAAAAATTAAATGGGGGGTTGAAACTTTTAAATTCCTCTTAATATTCTTTCTTTATTTACTCATTTTTGTCAAATTTAATATTTTGCTGGCATGTTAGTTGTTAAAACACTTAAGAAGCTTATTGTTTTATTATTTTTAGGGTTTTGTTGATCATAATGTAGAATTATAAAAAAATTAAAGGGGGGGTTGAAACTTTTAAATTCCTCTTAATATTCTTTCTTTATTTGCTCATTTTTGTCAAATTAAATATTTTGCTGGCATGTTAGTTGTTAAAACACTTAAGAAGCTTATTGTTTTATTATTTTTAGGGTTTTGTTGATCATAATGTAGAATTATAAAAAAATTAAAGGGGGGGTTGAAACTTTTAAATTCCTCTTAATATTCTTTCTTTATTTGCTCATTTTTGTCAAATTAAATATTTTGCTGGCATGTTGGTTGTCAAAACACTCAAGAAGCTTAATGTTTTAATATTTTTAGGGATTTGTTGAACATTATGTAGAATTCAGCTAATTTAAAGGGGGGTTGAAATTTTTAAATTCCTCTTAATATTCTTTCTTTATTTGTTCATTTTTGTCAAATTAAATATTTTCCTGGCATGTTGGGTGTCAAATCACTCAAAAGCTTTATGTTTTAATATTTTTAGGGTTTTATTGATCATAATGTAGAATTATAAAAAAATTAAATGGGGGGTTGGAACTTTTAAATTCCTCTTAATATTCTTTCTTTATTTGCTCATTTTTGTCAAATTAAATTTTTTTTAGGCATGTTGGGTGTCAAATCACTCAACAAGCTTAATGTTTTAATATTTTTAGGGTTTTGTTGATCATAATGTAGAATTATAAAAAAATTAAATGGGGGGTTGGAACTTTTAAATTCCTCTAAATATTCTTTCTTTATTTGTTCATTTTTGTCAAATTAAATTTTTTTTAGACATGTTGGGTGTCAAATCACTCAACAAGCTTAATGTTTTAATATTTTTAGGGATTTGTTGAACATTAGGTAGAATTCAGCTAATTTAAAGGGGGGGTTGAAATTTTTAAATTCCTCTTAATATTCTTTCTTTATTTGCTCATTTTTGTCAAATTAAATTTTTTTTAGGCATGTTGGGTGTCAAATCACTCAACAAGCTTAATGTTTTAATATTTTTAGGGTTTTGTTGATCATAATGTAGAATTATAAAAAAATTAAATGGGGGGTTGAAACTTTTAAATTCCTCTTAATATTCTTTCTTTATTTACTCATTTTTGTCAAATTTAATATTTTGCTGGCATGTTAGTTGTTAAAACACTTAAGAAGCTTATTGTTTTATTATTTTTAGGGTTTTGTTGATCATAATGTAGAATTATAAAAAAATTAAAGGGGGGGTTGAAACTTTTAAATTCCTCTTAATATTCTTTCTTTATTTGCTCATTTTTGTCAAATTAAATATTTTGCTGGCATGTTAGTTGTTAAAACACTTAAGAAGCTTATTGTTTTATTATTTTTAGGGTTTTGTTGATCATAATGTAGAATTATAAAAAAATTAAATGGGGGGTTGAAACTTTTAAATTCCTCTTAATATTCTTTCTTTATTTACTCATTTTTGTCAAATTAAATATTTTCCTGGCATGTTGGGTGTCAAATCACTCAAAAGCTTAATGTTTTTATATTTTTAGGGTTTTGTTGATCATAATGTAGAATTATAAAAAAATTAAATGGGGGGTTGGAACTTTTAAATTCCTCTTAATATTCTTTCTTTATTTGTTCATTTTTGTCAAATTAAATATTTTGCTGGCATGTTGGTTGTCAAAACACTCAAGAAGCTTAATGTTTTAATATTTTTAGGGTTTAGTTGATCATAATGTAGAATTATAAAAAAATTAAATGGGGGGTTGGAACTTTTAAATTCCTCTTAATATTCTATCTTTATTTGTTCATTTTTGTCAAATTAAATTTTTTTTAGGCATGTTGGGTGTCAAATCACTCAACAAGCTTAATGTTTTAATATTTTTAGGGTTTTGTTGATCATAATGTAGAATTATAAAAAAATTAAATGGGGGGTTGAAATTTTTAAATTCCTCTTAATATTCTTTCTTTATTTGTTCATTTTTGTCAAATTAAATATTTTGCTGGCATGTTAGTTGTTAAAACACTTAAGAAGCTTATTGTTTTATTATTTTTAGGGTTTTGTTGATCATAATATAGAATTATAAAAAAATTAAATGGGGGGTTGAAACTTTTAAATTCCTCTTAATATTCTTTCTTTATTTACTCATTTTTGTCAAATTAAATATTTTCCTGGCATGTTGGGTGTCAAATCACTCAAAAGCTTAATGTTTTTATATTTTTAGGGTTTTGTTGATCATAATGTAGAATTATAAAAAAATTAAATGGGGGGTTGGAACTTTTAAATTCCTCTTAATATTCTTTCTTTATTTGCTCATTTTTGTCAAATTAAATTTTTTTTAGGCATGTTGGGTGTCAAATCACTCAACAAGCTTAATGTTTTAATATTTTTAGGGTTTTGTTGATCATAATGTAGAATTATAAAAAAATTAAATGGGGGGTTAAAATTTTTAAATTCCTCTTAATATTCTTTCTTTATTTGTTCATTTTTGTCAAATTAAATATTTTGCTGGCATGTTAGTTGTTAAAACACTTAAGAAGCTTTTTGTTTTATTATTTTTAGGGTTTTGTTGATCATAATGTAGAATTATAAAAAAATTAAATGGGGGGTTGAAACTTTTAAATTCCTCTTAATATTCTTTCTTTATTTACTCATTTTTGTCAAATTAAATATTTTCCTGGCATGTTGGGTGTCAAATCACTCAAAAGCTTAATGTTTTTATATTTTTAGGGTTTTGTTGATCATAATGTAGAATTATAAAAAAATTAAATGGGGGGTTGGAACTTTTAAATTCCTCTTAATATTCTTTCTTTATTTACTCATTTTTGTCAAATTAATTATTTTCCTGGCATGTTGGGTGTCAAATCACTCAAAAGCTTAATGTTTTAATATTTTTAGGGTTTAGTTGATCATAATGTAGAATTCAGCTAATTTAAAGGGGGGGTTGAAATTTTTAAATTCCTCTTAATATTCTTTCTTTATTTGTTCATTTTTGTCAAATTAAATATTTTCCTGGCATGTTGGGTGTCAAATCACTCAAAAGCTTAATGTTTTAATATTTTTAGGGTTTTATTGATCATAATGTAGAATTATAAAAAAATTAAATGGGGGGTTGGAACTTTTAAATTCCTCTTAATATTCTTTCTTTATTTGCTCATTTTTGTCAAATTAAATTTTTTTTAGGCATGTTGGGTGTCAAATCACTCAACAAGCTTAATGTTTTAATATTTTTAGGGTTTTGTTGATCATAATGTAGAATTATAAAAAAATTAAATGGGGGGTTGGAACTTTTAAATTCCTCTTAATATTCTTTCTTTATTTGTTCATTTTTGTCAAATTAAATATTTTGCTGGCATGTTGGTTGTCAAAACACTCAAGAAGCTTAATGTTTTAATATTTTTAGGGTTTAGTTGATCATAATGTAGAATTATAAAAAAATTAAATGGGGGGTTGGAACTTTTAAATTCCTCTTAATATTCTATCTTTATTTGTTCATTTTTGTCAAATTAAATTTTTTTTAGACATGTTGGGTGTCAAATCACTCAACAAGCTTAATGTTTTAATATTTTTAGGGATTTGTTGAACATTAGGTAGAATTCAGCTAATTTAAAGGGGGGGTTGAAATTTTTAAATTCCTCTTAATATTCTTTCTTTATTTGCTCATTTTTGTCAAATTGAATATTTTGCTGGCATGTTGGTTGTCAAAACACTCAAGAAGCTTAATGTTTTAATATTTTTAGGGTTTTGTTGATCATAATGTAGAATTATAAAAAAATTAAATGGGGGGTTGGAACTTTTAAATTCCTCTAAATATTCTTTCTTTATTTGTTCATTTTTGTCAAATTAAATATTTTCGTGGCATGTTGGGTGTCAAATCACTCAAAAGCTTAATGTTTTAATATTTTTAGGGTTTTATTGATCATAATGTAGAATTATAAAAAAATTAAATGGGGGGTTGGAACTTTTAAATTCCTCTTAATATTCTTTCTTTATTTGCTCATTTTTGTCAAATTAAATTTTTTTTAGGCATGTTGGGTGTCAAATCACTCAACAAGCTTAATGTTTTAATATTTTTAGGGTTTTGTTGATCATAATGTAGAATTATAAAAAAATTAAATGGGGGGTTGAAACTTTTAAATTCCTCTTAATATTCTTTCTTTATTTACTCATTTTTGTCAAATTTAATATTTTGCTGGCATGTTAGTTGTTAAAACACTTAAGAAGCTTATTGTTTTATTATTTTTAGGGTTTTGTTGATCATAATGTAGAATTATAAAAAAATTAATGGGGGGGTTGAAACTTTTAAATTCCTCTTAATATTCTTTCTTTATTTGCTCATTTTTGTCAAATTAAATATTTTGCTGGCATGTTAGTTGTTAAAACACTTAAGAAGCTTATTGTTTTATTATTTTTAGGGTTTTGTTGATCATAATGTAGAATTATAAAAAAATTAAAGGGGGGGTTGAAACTTTTAAATTCCTCTTAATATTCTTTCTTTATTTGCTCATTTTTGTCAAATTAAATATTTTGCTGGCATGTTAGTTGTTAAAACACTTAAGAAGCTTATTGTTTTATTATTTTTAGGGTTTTGTTGATCATAATGTAGAATTATAAAAAAATTAAATGGGGGGTTGAAACTTTTAAATTCCTCTTAATATTCTTTCTTTATTTACTCATTTTTGTCAAATTAAATATTTTCCTGGCATGTTGGGTGTCAAATCACTCAAAAGCTTAATGTTTTTATATTTTTAGGGTTTTGTTGATCATAATGTAGAATTATAAAAAAATTAAATGGGGGGTTGGAACTTTTAAATTCCTCTTAATATTCTTTCTTTATTTGTTCATTTTTGTCAAATTAAATATTTTGCTGGCATGTTGGTTGTCAAAACACTCAAGAAGCTTAATGTTTTAATATTTTTAGGGTTTAGTTGATCATAATGTAGAATTATAAAAAAATTAAATGGGGGGTTGGAACTTTTAAATTCCTCTTAATATTCTATCTTTATTTGTTCATTTTTGTCAAATTAAATTTTTTTTAGACATGTTGGGTGTCAAATCACTCAACAAGCTTAATGTTTTAATATTTTTAGGGATTTGTTGAACATTAGGTAGAATTCAGCTAATTTAAAGGGGGGGTTGAAATTTTTAAATTCCTCTTAATATTCTTTCTTTATTTGCTCATTTTTGTCAAATTAAATATTTTGCTGGCATGTTGGTTGTCAAAACACTCAAGAAGCTTAATGTTTTAATATTTTTAGGGTTTTGTTGATCATAATGTAGAATTATAAAAAAATTAAATGGGGGGTTGGAACTTTTAAATTCCTCTAAATATTCTTTCTTTATTTGTTCATTTTTGTCAAATTAAATATTTTCGTGGCATGTTGGGTGTCAAATCACTCAAAAGCTTAATGTTTTAATATTTTTAGGGTTTTATTGATCATAATGTAGAATTATAAAAAAATTAAATGGGGGGTTGGAACTTTTAAATTCCTCTTAATATTCTTTCTTTATTTGCTCATTTTTGTCAAATTAAATTTTTTTTAGGCATGTTGGGTGTCAAATCACTCAACAAGCTTAATGTTTTAATATTTTTAGGGTTTTGTTGATCATAATGTAGAATTATAAAAAAATTAAATGGGGGGTTGAAACTTTTAAATTCCTCTTAATATTCTTTCTTTATTTACTCATTTTTGTCAAATTTAATATTTTGCTGGCATGTTAGTTGTTAAAACACTTAAGAAGCTTATTGTTTTATTATTTTTAGGGTTTTGTTGATCATAATGTAGAATTATAAAAAAATTAAAGGGGGGGTTGAAACTTTTAAATTCCTCTTAATATTCTTTCTTTATTTGCTCATTTTTGTCAAATTAAATATTTTGCTGGCATGTTAGTTGTTAAAACACTTAAGAAGCTTATTGTTTTATTATTTTTAGGGTTTTGTTGATCATAATGTAGAATTATAAAAAAATTAAAGGGGGGGTTGAAACTTTTAAATTCCTCTTAATATTCTTTCTTTATTTGCTCATTTTTGTCAAATTAAATATTTTCGTGGCATGTTGGGTGTCAAATCACTCAAAAGCTTAATGTTTTAATATTTTTAGGGTTTTATTGATCATAATGTAGAATTATAAAAAAATTAAATGGGGGGTTGGAACTTTTAAATTCCTCTTAATATTCTTTCTTTATTTGCTCATTTTTGTCAAATTAAATTTTTTTTAGGCATGTTGGGTGTCAAATCACTCAACAAGCTTAATGTTTTAATATTTTTAGGGTTTTGTTGATCATAATGTAGACTTATAAAAAAATTAAATGGGGGGTTGAAACTTTTAAATTCCTCTTAATATTCTTTCTTTATTTACTCATTTTTGTCAAATTTAATATTTTGCTGGCATGTTAGTTGTTAAAACACTTAAGAAGCTTATTGTTTTATTATTTTTAGGGTTTTGTTGATCATAATGTAGAATTATAAAAAAATTAAAGGGGGGGTTGAAACTTTTAAATTCCTCTTAATATTCTTTCTTTATTTGCTCATTTTTGTCAAATTAAATATTTTGCTGGCATGTTTGTTGTTAAAACACTTAAGAAGCTTATTGTTTTATTATTTTTAGGGTTTTGTTGATCATAATGTAGAATTATAAAAAAATTAAAGGGGGGGTTGAAACTTTTAAATTCCTCTTAATATTCTTTCTTTATTTGCTCATTTTTGTCAAATTAAATATTTTGCTGGCATGTTGGTTGTCAAAACACTCAAGAAGCTTAATGTTTTAATATTTTTAGGGATTTGTTGAACATTATGTAGAATTCAGCTAATTTAAAGGGGGGTTGAAATTTTTAAATTCCTCTTAATATTCTTTCTTTATTTGTTCATTTTTGTCAAATTAAATATTTTCCTGGCATGTTGGGTGTCAAATCACTCAAAAGCTTAATGTTTTAATATTTTTAGGGTTTTATTGATCATAATGTAGAATTATAAAAAAATTAAATGGGGGGTTGGAACTTTTAAATTCCTCTTAATATTCTTTCTTTATTTGCTCATTTTTGTCAAATTAAATTTTTTTTAGGCATGTTGGGTGTCAAATCACTCAACAAGCTTAATGTTTTAATATTTTTAGGGTTTTGTTGATCATAATGTAGAATTATAAAAAAATTAAATGGGGGGTTGGAACTTTTAAATTCCTCTTAATATTCTTTCTTTATTTGCTCATTTTTGTCAAATTAAATTTTTTTTAGGCATGTTAGTTGTTAAAACACTTAAGAAGCTTATTGTTTTATTATTTTTAGGGTTTTGTTGATCATAATGTAGAATTATAAAAAAATTAAAGGGGGGGTTGAAACTTTTAAATTCCTCTTAATATTCTTTCTTTATTTGCTCATTTTTGTCAAATTAAATATTTTGCTGGCATGTTAGTTGTTAAAACACTTAAGAAGCTTATTGTTTTATTATTTTTAGGGTTTTGTTGATCATAATGTAGAATTATAAAAAAATTAAAGGGGGGGTTGAAACTTTTAAATTCCTCTTAATATTCTTTCTTTATTTGCTCATTTTTGTCAAATTAAATATTTTGCTGGCATGTTGGTTGTCAAAACACTCAAGAAGCTTAATGTTTTAATATTTTTAGGGATTTGTTGAACATTATGTAGAATTCAGCTAATTTAAAGGGGGGGTTGAAATTTTTAAATTCCTCTTAATATTCTTTCTTTATTTGTTCATTTTTGTCAAATTAAATATTTTCCTGGCATGTTGGGTGTCAAATCACTCAAAAGCTTAATGTTTTTATATTTTTAGGGTTTTGTTGATCATAATGTAGAATTATAAAAAAATTAAAGGGGGGGTTGAAACTTTTAAATTCCTCTTAATATTCTTTCTTTATTTGCTCATTTTTGTCAAATTAAATATTTTGCTGGCATGTTAGTTGTTAAAACACTTAAGAAGCTTATTGTTTTATTATTTTTAGGGTTTTGTTGATCATAATGTAGAATTATAAAAAAATTAAAGGGGGGGTTGAAACTTTTAAATTCCTCTTAATATTCTTTCTTTATTTGCTCATTTTTGTCAAATTAAATATTTTGCTGGCATGTTGGTTGTCAAAACACTCAAGAAGCTTAATGTTTTAATATTTTTAGGGATTTGTTGAACATTATGTAGAATTCAGCTAATTTAAAGGGGGGGTTGAAATTTTTAAATTCCTCTTAATATTCTTTCTTTATTTGTTCATTTTTGTCAAATTAAATATTTTCCTGGCATGTTGGGTGTCAAATCACTCAAAAGCTTAATGTTTTTATATTTTTAGGGTTTTGTTGATCATAATGTAGAATTATAAAAAAATTAAATGGGGGGTTGGAACTTTTAAATTCCTCTTAATATTCTTTCTTTATTTGTTCATTTTTGTCAAATTAAATATTTTGCTGGCATGTTGGTTGTCAAAACACTCAAGAAGCTTAATGTTTTAATATTTTTAGGGTTTTGTTGATCATAATGTAGAATTATAAAAAAATTAAATGGGGGGTTGGAACTTTTAAATTCCTCTTAATATTCTTTCTTTATTTGCTCATTTTTGTCAAATTAAATATTATGCTGGCATGTTGGTTGTCAAAACACTTAAGAAGCTTATTGTTTTGATATTTTTGGGGTTTTGTTGATGATAATGTAGAATTATAAAAAAATTAAATGGGGGGTTGAACTTTTAAATTCCTCTTAATATTCTTTCTTTATTTGCTCATTTTTGTCAAATTAAATATTTTCCAGGCATGTTAGTTGTCAAAACACTCAAGAAGCTTAATGTTTTAATAATTTTAGGGATTTGTTGAACATTAGGTAGAACTCAGCTAATTTAAAGGAGGGGTTGAAATTTTTAAATTCCCCTTAATATTCTTTCTTTATTTGTTCATTTTTGTCAAATTAAATATTTTGCTGGCATGTTAGTTGTTAAAACACTTAAGAAGCTTATTGTTTTATTATTTTTAGGGTTTTGTTGATCATAATGTAGAATTCAGCTAATTTAAAGGGGGGGTTGAAATTTTTAAATTCCTCTTAATATTCTTTCTTTATTTGTTCATTTTTGTCAAATTAAATATTTTCCTGGCATGTTAGTTGTTAAAACACTTAAGAAGCTTATTGTTTTGATATTTTTAGGGTTTTGTTGATCATAATGTAGAATTATAAAAAAATTAAATGGGGGGTTGAACTTTTAAATTCCTCTTAATATTCTTTCTTTATTTGCTCATTTTTGTCAAATTAAATATTTTGCTGGCATGTTGGTTGTCAAAACACTCAAGAAGCTTAATGTTTTAATATTTTTAGGGTTTAGTTGATCATAATGTAGAATTATAAAAAAATTATATGGGGGGTTGGAACTTTTAAATTCCTCTTAATATTCTTTCTTTATTTGTTCATTTTTGTCAAATTAAATTTTTTTTAGGCATGTTGGGTGTCAAATCACTCAACAAGCTTAATGTTTTAATATTTTTAGGGATTTGTAGAACATTAGGTAGAATTTAGCTAATTTAAAGGGGGGGTTGAAATTTTTAAATTCCTCTTAATATTCTTTCTTTATTTGTTCATTTTTGTCAAATTAAATATTTTGCTGGCATGTTAGTTGTTAAAACACTTAAGAAGCTTATTGTTTTATTATTTTTAGGGTTTTGTTGATCATAATGTAGAATTATAAAAAAATTAAAGGGGGGGTTGAAACTTTTAAATTCCTCTTAATATTCTTTCTTTATTTGTTCATTTTTGTCAAATTAAATTTTTTTTAGACATGTTGGGTGTCAAATCACTCAACAAGCTTAATGTTTTAATATTTTTAGGGATTTGTTGAACATTAGGTAGAATTCAGCTAATTTAAAGGGGGGGTTGAAATTTTTAAATTCCTCTTAATATTCTTTCTTTATTTGCTCATTTTTGTCAAATTAAATATTTTGCTGGCATGTTGGTTGTCAAAACACTCAAGAAGCTTAATGTTTTAATATTTTTAGGGTTTTGTTGATCATAATGTAGAATTATAAAAAAATTAAATGGGGGGTTGGAACTTTTAAATTCCTCTAAATATTCTTTCTTTATTTGTTCATTTTTGTCAAATTAAATATTTTCGTGGCATGTTGGGTGTCAAATCACTCAAAAGCTTAATGTTTTAATATTTTTAGGGTTTTGTTGATCATAATGTAGAATTATAAAAAAATTAAATGGGGGGTTGAAACTTTTAAATTCCTCTTAATATTCTTTCTTTATTTACTCATTTTTGTCAAATTTAATATTTTGCTGGCATGTTAGTTGTTAAAACACTTAAGAAGCTTATTGTTTTATTATTTTTAGGGTTTTGTTGATCATAATGTAGAATTATAAAAAAATTAAAGGGGGGGTTGAAACTTTTAAATTCCTCTTAATATTCTTTCTTTATTTGCTCATTTTTGTCAAATTAAATATTTTGCTGGCATGTTAGTTGTTAAAACACTTAAGAAGCTTATTGTTTTATTATTTTTAGGGTTTTGTTGATCATAATGTAGAATTATAAAAAAATTAAAGGGGGGGTTGAAACTTTTAAATTCCTCTTAATATTCTTTCTTTATTTGCTCATTTTTGTCAAATTAAATATTTTGCTGGCATGTTGGTTGTCAAAACACTCAAGAAGCTTAATGTTTTAATATTTTTAGGGATTTGTTGAACATTATGTAGAATTCAGCTAATTTAAAGGGGGGGTTGAAATTTTTAAATTCCTCTTAATATTCTTTCTTTATTTGTTCATTTTTGTCAAATTAAATATTTTCCTGGCATGTTGGGTGTCAAATCACTCAAAAGCTTAATGTTTTTATATTTTTAGGGTTTTGTTGATCATAATGTAGAATTATAAAAAAATTAAATGGGGGGTTGGAACTTTTAAATTCCTCTTAATATTCTTTCTTTATTTGTTCATTTTTGTCAAATTAAATATTTTGCTGGCATGTTGGTTGTCAAAACACTCAAGAAGCTTAATGTTTTAATATTTTTAGGGTTTTGTTGATCATAATGTAGAATTATAAAAAAATTAAATGGGGGGTTGGAACTTTTAAATTCCTCTTAATATTCTTTCTTTATTTGCTCATTTTTGTCAAATTAAATATTTTGCTGGCATGTTGGTTGTCAAAACACTTAAGAAGCTTATTGTTTTGATATTTTTGGGGTTTTGTTGATGATAATGTAGAATTATAAAAAAATTAAATGGGGGGTTGAACTTTTAAATTCCTCTTAATATTCTTTCTTTATTTGCTCATTTTTGTCAAATTAAATATTTTCCAGGCATGTTAGTTGTCAAAACACTCAAGAAGCTTAATGTTTTAATAATTTTAGGGATTTGTTGAACATTAGGTAGAACTCAGCTAATTTAAAGGAGGGGTTGAAATTTTTAAATTCCCCTTAATATTCTTTCTTTATTTGTTCATTTTTGTCAAATTAAATATTTTGCTGGCATGTTAGTTGTTAAAACACTTAAGAAGCTTATTGTTTTATTATTTTTAGGGTTTTGTTGATCATAATGTAGAATTCAGCTAATTTAAAGGGGGGGTTGAAATTTTTAAATTCCTCTTAATATTCTTTCTTTATTTGTTCATTTTTGTCAAATTAAATATTTTCCTGGCATGTTAGTTGTTAAAACACTTAAGAAGCTTATTGTTTTGATATTTTTAGGGTTTTGTTGATCATAATGTAGAATTATAAAAAAATTAAATGGGGGGTTGAACTTTTAAATTCCTCTTAATATTCTTTCTTTATTTGCTCATTTTTGTCAAATTAAATATTTTGCTGGCATGTTGGTTGTCAAAACACTCAAGAAGCTTAATGTTTTAATATTTTTAGGGTTTAGTTGATCATAATGTAGAATTATAAAAAAATTATATGGGGGGTTGGAACTTTTAAATTCCTCTTAATATTCTTTCTTTATTTGTTCATTTTTGTCAAATTAAATTTTTTTTAGGCATGTTGGGTGTCAAATCACTCAACAAGCTTAATGTTTTAATATTTTTAGGGATTTGTAGAACATTAGGTAGAATTTAGCTAATTTAAAGGGGGGGTTGAAATTTTTAAATTCCTCTTAATATTCTTTCTTTATTTGTTCATTTTTGTCAAATTAAATATTTTGCTGGCATGTTAGTTGTTAAAACACTTAAGAAGCTTATTGTTTTATTATTTTTAGGGTTTTGTTGATCATAATGTAGAATTATAAAAAAATTAAAGGGGGGGTTGAAACTTTTAAATTCCTCTTAATATTCTTTCTTTATTTGTTCATTTTTGTCAAATTAAATTTTTTTTAGGCATGTTGGGTGTCAAATCACTCAACAAGCTTAATGTTTTAATATTTTTAGGGATTTGTAGAACATTAGGTAGAATTTAGCTAATTTAAAGGGGGGGTTGAAATTTTTAAATTCCTCTTAATATTCTTTCTTTATTTGTTCATTTTTGTCAAATTAAATATTTTGCTGGCATGTTAGTTGTTAAAACACTTAAGAAGCTTATTGTTTTATTATTTTTAGGGTTTTGTTGATCATAATGTAGAATTATAAAAAAATTAAAGGGGGGGTTGAAACTTTTAAATTCCTCTTAATATTCTTTCTTTATTTGTTCATTTTTGTCAAATTAAATTTTTTTTAGACATGTTGGGTGTCAAATCACTCAACAAGCTTAATGTTTTAATATTTTTAGGGATTTGTTGAACATTAGGTAGAATTCAGCTAATTTAAAGGGGGGGTTGAAATTTTTAAATTCCTCTTAATATTCTTTCTTTATTTGCTCATTTTTGTCAAATTAAATATTTTGCTGGCATGTTGGTTGTCAAAACACTCAAGAAGCTTAATGTTTTAATATTTTTAGGGTTTTGTTGATCATAATGTAGAATTATAAAAAAATTAAATGGGGGGTTGGAACTTTTAAATTCCTCTAAATATTCTTTCTTTATTTGTTCATTTTTGTCAAATTAAATATTTTCGTGGCATGTTGGGTGTCAAATCACTCAAAAGCTTAATGTTTTAATATTTTTAGGGTTTTATTGATCATAATGTAGAATTATAAAAAAATTAAATGGGGGGTTGGAACTTTTAAATTCCTCTTAATATTCTTTCTTTATTTGCTCATTTTTGTCAAATTAAATTTTTTTTAGGCATTTTGGGTGTCAAATCACTCAACAAGCTTAATGTTTTAATATTTTTAGGGTTTTGTTGATCATAATGTAGAATTATAAAAAAATTAAATGGGGGGTTGAAACTTTTAAATTCCTCTTAATATTCTTTCTTTATTTACTCATTTTTGTCAAATTTAATATTTTGCTGGCATGTTAGTTGTTAAAACACTTAAGAAGCTTATTGTTTTATTATTTTTAGGGTTTTGTTGATCATAATGTAGAATTATAAAAAAATTAAAGGGGGGGTTGAAACTTTTAAATTCCTCTTAATATTCTTTCTTTATTTGCTCATTTTTGTCAAATTAAATATTTTGCTGGCATGTTAGTTGTTAAAACACTTAAGAAGCTTATTGTTTTATTATTTTTAGGGTTTTGTTGATCATAATGTAGAATTATAAAAAAATTAAAGGGGGGGTTGAAACTTTTAAATTCCTCTTAATATTCTTTCTTTATTTGCTCATTTTTGTCAAATTAAATATTTTGCTGGCATGTTGGTTGTCAAAACACTCAAGAAGCTTAATGTTTTAATATTTTTAGGGATTTGTTGAACATTATGTAGAATTCAGCTAATTTAAAGGGGGGGTTGAAATTTTTAAATTCCTCTTAATATTCTTTCTTTATTTGTTCATTTTTGTCAAATTAAATATTTTCCTGGCATGTTGGGTGTCAAATCACTCAAAAGCTTAATGTTTTTATATTTTTAGGGTTTTGTTGATCATAATGTAGAATTATAAAAAAATTAAATGGGGGGTTGGAACTTTTAAATTCCTCTTAATATTCTTTCTTTATTTGTTCATTTTTGTCAAATTAAATATTTTGCTGGCATGTTGGTTGTCAAAACACTCAAGAAGCTTAATGTTTTAATATTTTTAGGGTTTTGTTGATCATAATGTAGAATTATAAAAAAATTAAATGGGGGGTTGGAACTTTTAAATTCCTCTTAATATTCTTTCTTTATTTGCTCATTTTTGTCAAATTAAATATTTTGCTGGCATGTTGGTTGTCAAAACACTTAAGAAGCTTATTGTTTTGATATTTTTGGGGTTTTGTTGATGATAATGTAGAATTATAAAAAAATTAAATGGGGGGTTGAACTTTTAAATTCCTCTTAATATTCTTTCTTTATTTGCTCATTTTTGTCAAATTAAATATTTTCCAGGCATGTTAGTTGTCAAAACACTCAAGAAGCTTAATGTTTTAATAATTTTAGGGATTTGTTGAACATTAGGTAGAACTCAGCTAATTTAAAGGAGGGGTTGAAATTTTTAAATTCCCCTTAATATTCTTTCTTTATTTGTTCATTTTTGTCAAATTAAATATTTTGCTGGCATGTTAGTTGTTAAAACACTTAAGAAGCTTATTGTTTTATTATTTTTAGGGTTTTGTTGATCATAATGTAGAATTCAGCTAATTTAAAGGGGGGGTTGAAATTTTTAAATTCCTCTTAATATTCTTTCTTTATTTGTTCATTTTTGTCAAATTAAATATTTTCCTGGCATGTTAGTTGTTAAAACACTTAAGAAGCTTATTGTTTTGATATTTTTAGGGTTTTGTTGATCATAATGTAGAATTATAAAAAAATTAAATGGGGGGTTGAACTTTTAAATTCCTCTTAATATTCTTTCTTTATTTGCTCATTTTTGTCAAATTAAATATTTTGCTGGCATGTTGGTTGTCAAAACACTCAAGAAGCTTAATGTTTTAATATTTTTAGGGTTTAGTTGATCATAATGTAGAATTATAAAAAAATTATATGGGGGGTTGGAACTTTTAAATTCCTCTTAATATTCTTTCTTTATTTGTTCATTTTTGTCAAATTAAATTTTTTTTAGGCATGTTGGGTGTCAAATCACTCAACAAGCTTAATGTTTTAATATTTTTAGGGATTTGTAGAACATTAGGTAGAATTTAGCTAATTTAAAGGGGGGGTTGAAATTTTTAAATTCCTCTTAATATTCTTTCTTTATTTGTTCATTTTTGTCAAATTAAATATTTTGCTGGCATGTTAGTTGTTAAAACACTTAAGAAGCTTATTGTTTTATTATTTTTAGGGTTTTGTTGATCATAATGTAGAATTATAAAAAAATTAAAGGGGGGGTTGAAACTTTTAAATTCCTCTTAATATTCTTTCTTTATTTGTTCATTTTTGTCAAATTAAATTTTTTTTAGACATGTTGGGTGTCAAATCACTCAACAAGCTTAATGTTTTAATATTTTTAGGGATTTGTTGAACATTAGGTAGAATTCAGCTAATTTAAAGGGGGGGTTGAAATTTTTAAATTCCTCTTAATATTCTTTCTTTATTTGCTCATTTTTGTCAAATTAAATATTTTGCTGGCATGTTGGTTGTCAAAACACTCAAGAAACTTAATGTTTTAATATTTTTAGGGTTTTGTTGATCATAATGTAGAATTATAAAAAAATTAAATGGGGGGTTGGAACTTTTAAATTCCTCTTAATATTCTTTCTTTATTTGCTCATTTTTGTCAAATTAAATTTTTTTTAGGCATGTTGGGTGTCAAATCACTCAACAAGCTTAATGTTTTAATATTTTTAGGGTTTTGTTGATCATAATGTAGAATTATAAAAAAATTAAATGGGGGGTTGAAACTTTTAAATTCCTCTTAATATTCTTTCTTTATTTACTCATTTTTGTCAAATTTAATATTTTGCTGGCATGTTAGTTGTTAAAACACTTAAGAAGCTTAATGTTTTTATATTTTTAGGGTTTTGTTGATCATAATGTAGAATTATAAAAAAATTAAATGGGGGGTTGGAACTTTTAAATTCCTCTTAATATTCTTTCTTTATTTGTTCATTTTTGTCAAATTAAATATTTTGCTGGCATGTTGGTTGTCAAAACACTCAACAAGCTTAATGTTTTAATATTTTTAGGGTTTTGTTGATCATAATGTAGAATTATAAAAAAATTAAATGGGGGGTTGAAACTTTTAAATTCCTCTTAATATTCTTTCTTTATTTACTCATTTTTGTCAAATTTAATATTTTGCTGGCATGTTAGTTGTTAAAACACTTAAGAAGCTTATTGTTTTATTATTTTTAGGGTTTTGTTGATCATAATGTAGAATTATAAAAAAATTAAAGGGGGGGTTGAAACTTTTAAATTCCTCTTAATATTCTTTCTTTATTTGCTCATTTTTGTCAAATTAAATATTTTGCTGGCATGTTAGTTGTTAAAACACTTAAGAAGCTTATTGTTTTATTATTTTTAGGGTTTTGTTGATCATAATGTAGAATTATAAAAAAATTAAAGGGGGGGTTGAAACTTTTAAATTCCTCTTAATATTCTTTCTTTATTTGCTCATTTTTGTCAAATTAAATATTTTGCTGGCATGTTGGTTGTCAAAACACTCAAGAAGCTTAATGTTTTAATATTTTTAGGGATTTGTTGAACATTATGTAGAATTCAGCTAATTTAAAGGGGGGTTGAAATTTTTAAATTCCTCTTAATATTCTTTCTTTATTTGTTCATTTTTGTCAAATTAAATATTTTCCTGGCATGTTGGGTGTCAAATCACTCAAAAGCTTAATGTTTTAATATTTTTAGGGTTTTATTGATCATAATGTAGAATTATAAAAAAATTAAATGGGGGGTTGGAACTTTTAAATTCCTCTTAATATTCTTTCTTTATTTGCTCATTTTTGTCAAATTAAATTTTTTTTAGGCATGTTGGGTGTCAAATCACTCAACAAGCTTAATGTTTTAATATTTTTAGGGTTTTGTTGATCATAATGTAGAATTATAAAAAAATTAAATGGGGGGTTGGAACTTTTAAATTCCTCTTAATATTCTTTCTTTATTTGCTCATTTTTGTCAAATTAAATTTTTTTTAGGCATGTTGGGTGTCAAATCACTCAACAAGCTTAATGTTTTAATATTTTTAGGGTTTTGTTGATCATAATGTAGAATTATAAAAAAATTAAATGGGGGGTTGAAACTTTTAAATTCCTCTTAATATTCTTTCTTTATTTACTCATTTTTGTCAAATTTAATATTTTGCTGGCATGTTAGTTGTTAAAACACTTAAGAAGCTTATTGTTTTATTATTTTTATGGTTTTGTTGATCATAATGTAGAATTATAAAAAAATTAAAGGGGGGGTTGAAACTTTTAAATTCCTCTTAATATTCTTTCTTTATTTGCTCATTTTTGTCAAATTAAATATTTTGCTGGCATGTTAGTTGTTAAAACACTTAAGAAGCTTATTGTTTTATTATTTTTAGGGTTTTGTTGATCATAATGTAGAATTATAAAAAAATTAAAGGGGGGGTTGAAACTTTTAAATTCCTCTTAATATTCTTTCTTTATTTGCTCATTTTTGTCAAATTAAATATTTTGCTGGCATGTTGGTTGTCAAAACACTCAAGAAGCTTAATGTTTTAATATTTTTAGGGATTTGTTGAACATTATGTAGAATTCAGCTAATTTAAAGGGGGGGTTGAAATTTTTAAATTCCTCTTAATATTCTTTCTTTATTTGTTCATTTTTGTCAAATTAAATATTTTCCTGGCATGTTGGGTGTCAAATCACTCAAAAGCTTAATGTTTTTATATTTTTAGGGTTTTGTTGATCATAATGTAGAATTATAAAAAAATTAAATGGGGGGTTGGAACTTTTAAATTCCTCTTAATATTCTTTCTTTATTTGTTCATTTTTGTCAAATTAAATATTTTGCTGGCATGTTGGTTGTCAAAACACTCAAGAAGCTTAATGTTTTAATATTTTTAGGGTTTTGTTGATCATAATGTAGAATTATAAAAAAATTAAATGGGGGGTTGGAACTTTTAAATTCCTCTTAATATTCTTTCTTTATTTGCTCATTTTTGTCAAATTAAATATTTTGCTGGCATGTTGGTTGTCAAAACACTTAAGAAGCTTATTGTTTTGATATTTTTGGGGTTTTGTTGATGATAATGTAGAATTATAAAAAAATTAAATGGGGGGTTGAACTTTTAAATTCCTCTTAATATTCTTTCTTTATTTGCTCATTTTTGTCAAATTAAATATTTTCCAGGCATGTTAGTTGTCAAAACACTCAAGAAGCTTAATGTTTTAATAATTTTAGGGATTTGTTGAACATTAGGTAGAACTCAGCTAATTTAAAGGAGGGGTTGAAATTTTTAAATTCCCCTTAATATTCTTTCTTTATTTGTTCATTTTTGTCAAATTAAATATTTTGCTGGCATGTTAGTTGTTAAAACACTTAAGAAGCTTATTGTTTTATTATTTTTAGGGTTTTGTTGATCATAATGTAGAATTCAGCTAATTTAAAGGGGGGGTTGAAATTTTTAAATTCCTCTTAATATTCTTTCTTTATTTGTTCATTTTTGTCAAATTAAATATTTTCCTGGCATGTTAGTTGTTAAAACACTTAAGAAGCTTATTGTTTTGATATTTTTAGGGTTTTGTTGATCATAATGTAGAATTATAAAAAAATTAAATGGGGGGTTGAACTTTTAAATTCCTCTTAATATTCTTTCTTTATTTGCTCATTTTTGTCAAATTAAATATTTTGCTGGCATGTTGGTTGTCAAAACACTCAAGAAGCTTAATGTTTTAATATTTTTAGGGTTTAGTTGATCATAATGTAGAATTATAAAAAAATTATATGGGGGGTTGGAACTTTTAAATTCCTCTTAATATTCTTTCTTTATTTGTTCATTTTTGTCAAATTAAATTTTTTTTAGGCATGTTGGGTGTCAAATCACTCAACAAGCTTAATGTTTTAATATTTTTAGGGATTTGTAGAACATTAGGTAGAATTTAGCTAATTTAAAGGGGGGGTTGAAATTTTTAAATTCCTCTTAATATTCTTTCTTTATTTGTTCATTTTTGTCAAATTAAATATTTTGCTGGCATGTTAGTTGTTAAAACACTTAAGAAGCTTATTGTTTTATTATTTTTAGGGTTTTGTTGATCATAATGTAGAATTATAAAAAAATTAAAGGGGGGGTTGAAACTTTTAAATTCCTCTTAATATTCTTTCTTTATTTGCTCATTTTTGTCAAATTAAATATTTTCCTGGCATGTTAGTTGTTAAAACACTTAAGATGCTTATTGTTTTGATATTTTTAGGGTTTTGTTGATCATAATGTAGAATTATAAAAAAATTAAATGGGGGGTTGAACTTTTAAATTCCTCTTAATATTCTTTCTTTATTTGCTCATTTTTGTCAAATTAAATATTTTCCTGGCATGTTAGTTGTTAAAACACTTAAGAAGCTTATTGTTCTATTATTTTTAGGGTATTGTTGAACATAATGTAGAATTATAAAAAAATTAAATGGGGGGTTGGAACTTTTAAATTCCTCTTAATATTCTTTCTTTATTTGTTCATTTTTGTCAAATTAAATATTTTGCTGGCATGTTAGTTGTTAAAACACTTATGAAGCTTATTGTTTTATTATTTTTAGGGTATTGTTGATCATAATGTAGAATTATAAAAAAATTAAATGGGGGGTTGAAACTTTTAAATTCCTCTTAATATTCTTTCTTTATTTACTCATTTTTGTCAAATTTAATATTTTGCTGGCATGTTAGTTGTTAAAACACTTAAGAAGCTTATTGTTTTATTATTTTTAGGGATTTGTTGAACATTATGTAGAATTCAGCTAATTTAAAGGGGGGGTTGAAATTTTTAAATTCCTCTTAATATTCTTTCTTTATTTGTTCATTTTTGTCAAATTAAATATTTTCCTGGCATGTTGGGTGTCAAATCACTCAAAAGCTTAATGTTTTAATATTTTTAGGGTTTTATTGATCATAATGTAGAATTATAAAAAAATTAAATGGGGGGTTGGAACTTTTAAATTCCTCTTAATATTCTTTCTTTATTTGCTCATTTTTGTCAAATTAAATTTTTTTTAGGCATGTTGGGTGTCAAATCACTCAACAAGCTTAATGTTTTAATATTTTTAGGGTTTTGTTGATCATAATGTAGAATTATAAAAAAATTAAATGGGGGGTTGGAACTTTTTAATTCCTCTTAATATTCTTTCTTTATTTGTTCATTTTTGTCAAATTAAATATTTTGCTGGCATGTTAGTTGTTAAAACACTTAAGAAGCTTATTGTTTTATTATTTTTAGGGTTTTGTTGATCATAATGTAGAATTATAAAAAAATTAAATGGGGGGTTGAAACTTTTAAATTCCTCTTAATATTCTTTCTTTATTTACTCATTTTTGTCAAATTAAATATTTTCCTGGCATGTTGGGTGTCAAATCACTCAAAAGCTTAATGTTTTTATATTTTTAGGGTTTTGTTGATCATAATGTAGAATTATAAAAAAATTAAATGGGGGGTTGGAACTTTTAAATTCCTCTTAATATTCTTTCTTTATTTGTTCATTTTTGTCAAATTAAATATTTTGCTGGCATGTTGGTTATCAAAACACTCAAGAAGCTTAATGTTTTAATATTTTTAGGGTTTAGTTGATCATAATGTAGAATTATAAAAAAATTAAATGGGGGGTTGGAACTTTTAAATTCCTCTTAATATTCTATCTTTATTTGTTCATTTTTGTCAAATTAAATTTTTTTTAGACATGTTGGGTGTCAAATCACTCAACAAGCTTAATGTTTTAATATTTTTAGGGATTTGTTGAACATTAGGTAGAATTCAGCTAATTTAAAGGGGGGGTTGAAATTTTTAAATTCCTCTTAATATTCTTTCTTTATTTGTTCATTTTTGTCAAATTAAATTTTTTTTAGACATGTTGGGTGTCAAATCACTCAACAAGCTTAATGTTTTAATATTTTTAGGGATTTGTTGAACATTAGGTAGAATTCAGCTAATTTAAAGGGGGGGTTGAAATTTTTAAATTCCTCTTAATATTCTTTCTTTATTTGCTCATTTTTGTCAAATTAAATATTTTGCTGGCATGTTGGTTGTCAAAACACTCAAGAAGCTTAATGTTTTAAAATTTTTAGGGTTTTGTTGATCATAATGTAGAATTATAAAAAAATTAAATGGGGGGTTGGAACTTTTAAATTCCTCTAAATATTCTTTCTTTATTTGTTCATTTTTGTCAAATTAAATATTTTCGTGGCATGTTGGGTGTCAAATCACTCAAAAGCTTAATGTTTTAATATTTTTAGGGTTTTATTGATCATAATGTAGAATTATAAAAAAATTAAATGGGGGGTTGGAACTTTTAAATTCCTCTTAATATTCTTTCTTTATTTGCTCATTTTTGTCAAATTAAATTTTTTTTAGGCATGTTGGGTGTCAAATCACTCAACAAGCTTAATGTTTTAATATTTTTAGGGTTTTGTTGTTCATAATGTAGAATTATAAAAAAATTAAATGGGGGGTTGAAACTTTTAAATTCCTCTTAATATTCTTTCTTTATTTACTCATTTTTGTCAAATTTAATATTTTGCTGGCATGTTAGTTGTTAAAACACTTAAGAAGCTTATTGTTTTATTATTTTTAGGGTTTTGTTGATCATAATGTAGAAATATAAAAAAATTAAAGGGGGGGTTGAAACTTTTAAATTCCTCTTAATATTCTTTCTTTATTTGCTCATTTTTGTCAAATTAAATATTTTGCTGGCATGTTAGTTGTTAAAACACTTAAGAAGCTTATTGTTTTATTATTTTTAGGGTTTTGTTGATCATAATGTAGAATTATAAAAAAATTAAAGGGGGGGTTGAAACTTTTAAATTCCTCTTAATATTCTTTCTTTATTTGCTCATTTTTGTCAAATTAAATATTTTGCTGGCATGTTAGTTGTTAAAACACTTAAGAAGCTTATTGTTTTATTATTTTTAGGGTTTTGTTGATCATAATGTAGAATTATAAAAAAATTAAATGGGGGGTTGAAACTTTTAAATTCCTCTTAATATTCTTTCTTTATTTACTCATTTTTGTCAAATTAAATATTTTCCTGGCATGTTGGGTGTCAAATCACTCAAAAGCTTAATGTTTTTATATTTTTAGGGTTTTGTTGATCATAATGTAGAATTATAAAAAAATTAAATGGGGGGTTGGAACTTTTAAATTCCTCTTAATATTCTTTCTTTATTTGTTCATTTTTGTCAAATTAAATATTTTGCTGGCATGTTGGTTGTCAAATCACTCAACAAGCTTAATGTTTTAATATTTTTAGGGATTTGTTGAACATTAGGTAGAATTCAGCTAATTTAAAGGGGGGGGTGAAATTTTTAAATTCCTCTTAATATTCTTTCTTTATTTGCTCATTTTTGTCAAATTAAATATTTTGCTGGCATGTTGGTTGTCAAAACACTCAAGAAGCTTAATGTTTTAATATTTTTAGGGTTTTGTTGATCATAATGTAGAATTATAAAAAAATTAAATGGGGGGTTGGAACTTTTAAATTCCTCTAAATATTCTTTCTTTATTTGTTCATTTTTGTCAAATTAAATATTTTCGTGGCATGTTGGGTGTCAAATCACTCAAAAGCTTAATGTTTTAATATTTTTAGGGTTTTATTGATCATAATGTAGAATTATAAAAAAATTAAATGGGGGGTTGGAACTTTTAAATTCCTCTTAATATTCTTTCTTTATTTGCTCATTTTTGTCAAATTAAATTTTTTTTAGGCATGTTGGGTGTCAAATCACTCAACAAGCTTAATGTTTTAATATTTTTAGGGTTTTGTTGATCATAATGTAGAATTATAAAAAAATTAAATGGGGGGTTGAAACTTTTAAATTCCTCTTAATATTCTTTCTTTATTTACTCATTTTTGTCAAATTTAATATTTTGCTGGCATGTTAGTTGTTAAAACACTTAAGAAGCTTATTGTTTTATTATTTTTAGGGTTTTGTTGATCATAATGTAGAATTATAAAAAAATTAAAGGGGGGGTTGAAACTTTTAAATTCCTCTTAATATTCTTTCTTTATTTGCTCATTTTTGTCAAATTAAATATTTTGCTGGCATGTTAGTTGTTAAAACACTTAAGAAGCTTATTGTTTTATTATTTTTAGGGTTTTGTTGATCATAATGTAGAATTATAAAAAAATTAAAGGGGGGGTTGAAACTTTTAAATTCCTCTTAATATTCTTTCTTTATTTGCTCATTTTTGTCAAATTAAATATTTTGCTGGCATGTTGGTTGTCAAAACACTCAAGAAGCTTAATGTTTTAATATTTTTAGGGATTTGTTGAACATTATGTAGAATTCAGCTAATTTAAAGGGGGGTTGAAATTTTTAAATTCCTCTTAATATTCTTTCTTTATTTGTTCATTTTTGTCAAATTAAATATTTTCCTGGCATGTTGGGTGTCAAATCACTCAAAAGCTTAATGTTTTTATATTTTTAGGGTTTTGTTGATCATAATGTAGAATTATAAAAAAATTAAATGGGGGGTTGGAACTTTTAAATTCCTCTTAATATTCTTTCTTTATTTGTTCATTTTTGTCAAATTAAATATTTTCCTGGCATGTTGGGTGTCAAATCACTCAAAAGCTTAATGTTTTTATATTTTTAGGGTTTTGTTGATCATAATGTAGAATTATAAAAAAATTAAATGGGGGGTTGGAACTTTTAAATTCCTCTTAATATTCTTTCTTTATTTGTTCATTTTTGTCAAATTAAATATTTTGCTGGCATGTTGGTTGTCAAAACACTCAAGAAGCTTAATGTTTTAATATTTTTAGGGTTTTGTTGATCATAATGTAGAATTATAAAAAAATTAAATGGGGGGTTGGAACTTTTAAATTCCTCTTAATATTCTTTCTTTATTTGCTCATTTTTGTCAAATTAAATATTTTGCTGGCATGTTGGTTGTCAAAACACTTAAGAAGCTTATTGTTTTGATATTTTTGGGGTTTTGTTGATGATAATGTAGAATTATAAAAAAATTAAATGGGGGGTTGAACTTTTAAATTCCTCTTAATATTCTTTCTTTATTTGCTCATTTTTGTCAAATTAAATATTTTCCAGGCATGTTAGTTGTCAAAACACTCAAGAAGCTTAATGTTTTAATAATTTTAGGGATTTGTTGAACATTAGGTAGAACTCAGCTAATTTAAAGGAGGGGTTGAAATTTTTAAATTCCCCTTAATATTCTTTCTTTATTTGTTCATTTTTGTCAAATTAAATATTTTGCTGGCATGTTAGTTGTTAAAACACTTAAGAAGCTTATTGTTTTATTATTTTTAGGGTTTTGTTGATCATAATGTAGAATTCAGCTAATTTAAAGGGGGGGTTGAAATTTTTAAATTCCTCTTAATATTCTTTCTTTATTTGTTCATTTTTGTCAAATTAAATATTTTCCTGGCATGTTAGTTGTTAAAACACTTAAGAAGCTTATTGTTTTGATATTTTTAGGGTTTTGTTGATCATAATGTAGAATTATAAAAAAATTAAATGGGGGGTTGAACTTTTAAATTCCTCTTAATATTCTTTCTTTATTTGCTCATTTTTGTCAAATTAAATATTTTGCTGGCATGTTGGTTGTCAAAACACTCAAGAAGCTTAATGTTTTAATATTTTTAGGGTTTAGTTGATCATAATGTAGAATTATAAAAAAATTATATGGGGGGTTGGAACTTTTAAATTCCTCTTAATATTCTTTCTTTATTTGTTCATTTTTGTCAAATTAAATTTTTTTTAGGCATGTTGGGTGTCAAATCACTCAACAAGCTTAATGTTTTAATATTTTTAGGGATTTGTAGAACATTAGGTAGAATTTAGCTAATTTAAAGGGGGGGTTGAAATTTTTAAATTCCTCTTAATATTCTTTCTTTATTTGTTCATTTTTGTCAAATTAAATATTTTGCTGGCATGTTAGTTGTTAAAACACTTAAGAAGCTTATTGTTTTATTATTTTTAGGGTTTTGTTGATCATAATGTAGAATTATAAAAAAATTAAAGGGGGGGTTGAAACTTTTAAATTCCTCTTAATATTCTTTCTTTATTTGCTCATTTTTGTCAAATTAAATATTTTCCTGGCATGTTAGTTGTTAAAACACTTAAGATGCTTATTGTTTTGATATTTTTAGGGTTTTGTTGATCATAATGTAGAATTATAAAAAAATTAAATGGGGGGTTGAACTTTTAAATTCCTCTTAATATTCTTTCTTTATTTGCTCATTTTTGTCAAATTAAATATTTTCCTGGCATGTTAGTTGTTAAAACACTTAAGAAGCTTATTGTTCTATTATTTTTAGGGTATTGTTGAACATAATGTAGAATTATAAAAAAATTAAATGGGGGGTTGGAACTTTTAAATTCCTCTTAATATTCTTTCTTTATTTGTTCATTTTTGTCAAATTAAATATTTTGCTGGCATGTTAGTTGTTAAAACACTTATGAAGCTTATTGTTTTATTATTTTTAGGGTATTGTTGATCATAATGTAGAATTATAAAAAAATTAAATGGGGGGTTGAAACTTTTAAATTCCTCTTAATATTCTTTCTTTATTTACTCATTTTTGTCAAATTTAATATTTTGCTGGCATGTTAGTTGTTAAAACACTTAAGAAGCTTATTGTTTTATTATTTTTAGGGATTTGTTGAACATTATGTAGAATTCAGCTAATTTAAAGGGGGGGTTGAAATTTTTAAATTCCTCTTAATATTCTTTCTTTATTTGTTCATTTTTGTCAAATTAAATATTTTCCTGGCATGTTGGGTGTCAAATCACTCAAAAGCTTAATGTTTTAATATTTTTAGGGTTTTATTGATCATAATGTAGAATTATAAAAAAATTAAATGGGGGGTTGGAACTTTTAAATTCCTCTTAATATTCTTTCTTTATTTGCTCATTTTTGTCAAATTAAATTTTTTTTAGGCATGTTGGGTGTCAAATCACTCAACAAGCTTAATGTTTTAATATTTTTAGGGTTTTGTTGATCATAATGTAGAATTATAAAAAAATTAAATGGGGGGTTGGAACTTTTTAATTCCTCTTAATATTCTTTCTTTATTTGTTCATTTTTGTCAAATTAAATATTTTGCTGGCATGTTAGTTGTTAAAACACTTAAGAAGCTTATTGTTTTATTATTTTTAGGGTTTTGTTGATCATAATGTAGAATTATAAAAAAATTAAATGGGGGGTTGAAACTTTTAAATTCCTCTTAATATTCTTTCTTTATTTACTCATTTTTGTCAAATTAAATATTTTCCTGGCATGTTGGGTGTCAAATCACTCAAAAGCTTAATGTTTTTATATTTTTAGGGTTTTGTTGATCATAATGTAGAATTATAAAAAAATTAAATGGGGGGTTGGAACTTTTAAATTCCTCTTAATATTCTTTCTTTATTTGTTCATTTTTGTCAAATTAAATATTTTGCTGGCATGTTGGTTATCAAAACACTCAAGAAGCTTAATGTTTTAATATTTTTAGGGTTTAGTTGATCATAATGTAGAATTATAAAAAAATTAAATGGGGGGTTGGAACTTTTAAATTCCTCTTAATATTCTATCTTTATTTGTTCATTTTTGTCAAATTAAATTTTTTTTAGACATGTTGGGTGTCAAATCACTCAACAAGCTTAATGTTTTAATATTTTTAGGGATTTGTTGAACATTAGGTAGAATTCAGCTAATTTAAAGGGGGGGTTGAAATTTTTAAATTCCTCTTAATATTCTTTCTTTATTTGTTCATTTTTGTCAAATTAAATTTTTTTTAGACATGTTGGGTGTCAAATCACTCAACAAGCTTAATGTTTTAATATTTTTAGGGATTTGTTGAACATTAGGTAGAATTCAGCTAATTTAAAGGGGGGGTTGAAATTTTTAAATTCCTCTTAATATTCTTTCTTTATTTGCTCATTTTTGTCAAATTAAATATTTTGCTGGCATGTTGGTTGTCAAAACACTCAAGAAGCTTAATGTTTTAATATTTTTAGGGTTTTGTTGATCATAATGTAGAATTATAAAAAAATTAAATGGGGGGTTGGAACTTTTAAATTCCTCTAAATATTCTTTCTTTATTTGTTCATTTTTGTCAAATTAAATATTTTCGTGGCATGTTGGGTGTCAAATCACTCAAAAGCTTAATGTTTTAATATTTTTAGGGTTTTATTGATCATAATGTAGAATTATAAAAAAATTAAATGGGGGGTTGGAACTTTTAAATTCCTCTTAATATTCTTTCTTTATTTGCTCATTTTTGTCAAATTAAATTTTTTTTAGGCATGTTGGGTGTCAAATCACTCAACAAGCTTAATGTTTTAATATTTTTAGGGTTTTGTTGTTCATAATGTAGAATTATAAAAAAATTAAATGGGGGGTTGAAACTTTTAAATTCCTCTTAATATTCTTTCTTTATTTACTCATTTTTGTCAAATTTAATATTTTGCTGGCATGTTAGTTGTTAAAACACTTAAGAAGCTTATTGTTTTATTATTTTTAGGGTTTTGTTGATCATAATGTAGAAATATAAAAAAATTAAAGGGGGGGTTGAAACTTTTAAATTCCTCTTAATATTCTTTCTTTATTTGCTCATTTTTGTCAAATTAAATATTTTGCTGGCATGTTAGTTGTTAAAACACTTAAGAAGCTTATTGTTTTATTATTTTTAGGGTTTTGTTGATCATAATGTAGAATTATAAAAAAATTAAAGGGGGGGTTGAAACTTTTAAATTCCTCTTAATATTCTTTCTTTATTTGCTCATTTTTGTCAAATTAAATATTTTGCTGGCATGTTAGTTGTTAAAACACTTAAGAAGCTTATTGTTTTATTATTTTTAGGGTTTTGTTGATCATAATGTAGAATTATAAAAAAATTAAATGGGGGGTTGAAACTTTTAAATTCCTCTTAATATTCTTTCTTTATTTACTCATTTTTGTCAAATTAAATATTTTCCTGGCATGTTGGGTGTCAAATCACTCAAAAGCTTAATGTTTTTATATTTTTAGGGTTTTGTTGATCATAATGTAGAATTATAAAAAAATTAAATGGGGGGTTGGAACTTTTAAATTCCTCTTAATATTCTTTCTTTATTTGTTCATTTTTGTCAAATTAAATATTTTGCTGGCATGTTGGTTGTCAAATCACTCAACAAGCTTAATGTTTTAATATTTTTAGGGATTTGTTGAACATTAGGTAGAATTCAGCTAATTTAAAGGGGGGGGTGAAATTTTTAAATTCCTCTTAATATTCTTTCTTTATTTGCTCATTTTTGTCAAATTAAATATTTTGCTGGCATGTTGGTTGTCAAAACACTCAAGAAGCTTAATGTTTTAATATTTTTAGGGTTTTGTTGATCATAATGTAGAATTATAAAAAAATTAAATGGGGGGTTGGAACTTTTAAATTCCTCTAAATATTCTTTCTTTATTTGTTCATTTTTGTCAAATTAAATATTTTCGTGGCATGTTGGGTGTCAAATCACTCAAAAGCTTAATGTTTTAATATTTTTAGGGTTTTATTGATCATAATGTAGAATTATAAAAAAATTAAATGGGGGGTTGGAACTTTTAAATTCCTCTTAATATTCTTTCTTTATTTGCTCATTTTTGTCAAATTAAATTTTTTTTAGGCATGTTGGGTGTCAAATCACTCAACAAGCTTAATGTTTTAATATTTTTAGGGTTTTGTTGATCATAATGTAGAATTATAAAAAAATTAAATGGGGGGTTGAAACTTTTAAATTCCTCTTAATATTCTTTCTTTATTTACTCATTTTTGTCAAATTTAATATTTTGCTGGCATGTTAGTTGTTAAAACACTTAAGAAGCTTATTGTTTTATTATTTTTAGGGTTTTGTTGATCATAATGTAGAATTATAAAAAAATTAAAGGGGGGGTTGAAACTTTTAAATTCCTCTTAATATTCTTTCTTTATTTGCTCATTTTTGTCAAATTAAATATTTTGCTGGCATGTTAGTTGTTAAAACACTTAAGAAGCTTATTGTTTTATTATTTTTAGGGTTTTGTTGATCATAATGTAGAATTATAAAAAAATTAAAGGGGGGGTTGAAACTTTTAAATTCCTCTTAATATTCTTTCTTTATTTGCTCATTTTTGTCAAATTAAATATTTTGCTGGCATGTTGGTTGTCAAAACACTCAAGAAGCTTAATGTTTTAATATTTTTAGGGATTTGTTGAACATTATGTAGAATTCAGCTAATTTAAAGGGGGGTTGAAATTTTTAAATTCCTCTTAATATTCTTTCTTTATTTGTTCATTTTTGTCAAATTAAATATTTTCCTGGCATGTTGGGTGTCAAATCACTCAAAAGCTTAATGTTTTAATATTTTTAGGGTTTTATTGATCATAATGTAGAATTATAAAAAAATTAAATGGGGGGTTGGAACTTTTAAATTCCTCTTAATATTCTTTCTTTATTTGCTCATTTTTGTCAAATTAAATTTTTTTTAGGCATGTTGGGTGTCAAATCACTCAACAAGCTTAATGTTTTAATATTTTTAGGGTTTTGTTGATCATAATGTAGAATTATAAAAAAATTAAATGGGGGGTTGGAACTTTTAAATTCCTCTTAATATTCTTTCTTTATTTGCTCATTTTTGTCAAATTAAATTTTTTTTAGGCATGTTGGGTGTCAAATCACTCAACAAGCTTAATGTTTTAATATTTTTAGGGTTTTGTTGATCATAATGTAGAATTATAAAAAAATTAAATGGGGGGTTGAAACTTTTAAATTCCTCTTAATATTCTTTCTTTATTTACTCATTTTTGTCAAATTTAATATTTTGCTGGCATGTTAGTTGTTAAAACACTTAAGAAGCTTATTGTTTTATTATTTTTAGGGTTTTGTTGATCATAATGTAGAATTATAAAAAAATTAAAGGGGGGGTTGAAACTTTTAAATTCCTCTTAATATTCTTTCTTTATTTGCTCATTTTTGTCAAATTAAATATTTTGCTGGCATGTTAGTTGTTAAAACACTTAAGAAGCTTATTGTTTTATTATTTTTAGGGTTTTGTTGATCATAATGTAGAATTATAAAAAAATTAAATGGGGGGTTGAAACTTTTAAATTCCTCTTAATATTCTTTCTTTATTTACTCATTTTTGTCAAATTAAATATTTTCCTGGCATGTTGGGTGTCAAATCACTCAAAAGCTTAATGTTTTTATATTTTTAGGGTTTTGTTGATCATAATGTAGAATTATAAAAAAATTAAATGGGGGGTTGGAACTTTTAAATTCCTCTTAATATTCTTTCTTTATTTGCTCATTTTTGTCAAATTAAATATTTTGCTGGCATGTTGGTTGTCAAAACACTCAAGAAGCTTAATGTTTTAATATTTTTAGGGTTTAGTTGATCATAATGTAGAATTATAAAAAAATTAAATGGGGGGTTGGAACTTTTAAATTCCTCTTAATATTCTATCTTTATTTGTTCATTTTTGTCAAATTAAATTTTTTTTAGGCATGTTGGGTGTCAAATCACTCAACAAGCTTAATGTTTTAATATTTTTAGGGATTTGTAGAACATTAGGTAGAATTCAGCTTATTTAAAGGGGGGGTTGAAATTTTTAAATTCCTCTTAATATTCTTTCTTTATTTGCTCATTTTTGTCAAATTAAATATTTTGCTGGCATGTTGGTTGTCAAAACACTCAAGAAGCTTAATGTTTTAATATTTTTAGGGTTTTGTTGATCATAATGTAGAATTATAAAAAAATTAAATGGGGGGTTGAAACTTTTAAATTCCTCTTAATATTCTTTCTTTATTTGCTCATTTTTGTCAAATTAAATATTTTGCTGGCATGTTGGTTGTCAAAACTCTCAAGAAGCTTAATGTTTTAATATTTTTAGGGATTTGTTGAACATTAGGTAGAATTCAGCTAATTTAAAGGGGGGGTTGAAATTTTTAAATTCCTCTTAATATTCTTTCTTTATTTGCTCATTTTTGTCAAATTAAATATTTTGCTGGCATGTTGGTTGTCAAAACACTCAAGAAGCTTAATGTTTTAATATTTTTAGGGTTTTGTTGATCATAATGTAGAATTATAAAAAAATTAAATGGGGGGTTGGAACTTTTAAATTCCTCTAAATATTCTTTCTTTATTTGTTCATTTTTGTCAAATTAAATATTTTCGTGGCATGTTGGGTGTCAAATCACTCAAAAGCTTAATGTTTTAATATTTTTAGGGTTTTATTGATCATAATGTAGAATTATAAAAAAATTAAATGGGGGGTTGGAACTTTTAAATTCCTCTTAATATTCTTTCTTTATTTGCTCATTTTTGTCAAATTAAATTTTTTTTAGGCATGTTGGGTGTCAAATCACTCAACAAGCTTAATGTTTTAATATTTTTAGGGTTTTGTTGATCATAATGTAGAATTATAAAAAAATTAAATGGGGGGTTGAAACTTTTAAATTCCTCTTAATATTCTTTCTTTATTTACTCATTTTTGTCAAATTTAATATTTTGCTGGCATGTTAGTTGTTAAAACACTTAAGAAGCTTATTGTTTTATTATTTTTAGGGTTTTGTTGATCATAATGTAGAATTATAAAAAAATTAAAGGGGGGGTTGAAACTTTTAAATTCCTCTTAATATTCTTTCTTTATTTGCTCATTTTTGTCAAATTAAATATTTTGCTGGCATGTTGGTTGTCAAAACACTCAAGAAGCTTAATGTTTTAATATTTTTAGGGTTTTGTTGATCATAATGTAGAATTATAAAAAAATTAAATGGGGGGTTGAAACTTTTAAATTCCTCTTAATATTCTTTCTTTATTTGCTCATTTTTGTCAAATTAAATATTTTGCTGGCATGTTGGTTGTCAAAACTCTGAAGAAGCTTAATGTTTTAATATTTTTAGGGATTTGTTGAACATTAGGTAGAATTCAGCTAATTTAAAGGGGGGGTTGAAATTTTTAAATTCCTCTTAATATTCTTTCTTTATTTGCTCATTTTTGTCAAATTAAATATTTTGCTGGCATGTTGGTTGTCAAAACACTCAAGAAGCTTAATGTTTTAATATTTTTAGGGTTTTGTTGATCATAATGTAGAATTATAAAAAAATTAAATGGGGGGTTGGAACTTTTAAATTCCTCTAAATATTCTTTCTTTATTTGTTCATTTTTGTCAAATTAAATATTTTCGTGGCATGTTGGGTGTCAAATCACTCAAAAGCTTAATGTTTTAATATTTTTAGGGTTTTATTGATCATAATGTAGAATTATAAAAAAATTAAATGGGGGGTTGGAACTTTTAAATTCCTCTTAATATTCTTTCTTTATTTGCTCATTTTTGTCAAATTAAATTTTTTTTAGGCATGTTGGGTGTCAAATCACTCAACAAGCTTAATGTTTTAATATTTTTAGGGTTTTGTTGATCATAATGTAGAATTATAAAAAAATTAAATGGGGGGTTGAAACTTTTAAATTCCTCTTAATATTCTTTCTTTATTTACTCATTTTTGTCAAATTTAATATTTTGCTGGCATGTTAGTTGTTAAAACACTTAAGAAGCTTATTGTTTTATTATTTTTAGGGTTTTGTTGATCATAATGTAGAATTATAAAAAAATTAAAGGGGGGGTTGAAACTTTTAAATTCCTCTTAATATTCTTTCTTTATTTGCTCATTTTTGTCGAATTAAATATTTTGCTGGCATGTTAGTTGTTAAAACACTTAAGAAGCTTATTGTTTTATTATTTTTAGGGTTTTGTTGATCATAATGTAGAATTATAAAAAAATTAAAGGGGGGGTTGAATCTTTTAAATTCCTCTTAATATTCTTTCTTTATTTGCTCATTTTTGTCAAATTAAATATTTTGCTGGCATGTTGGTTGTCAAAACACTCAAGAAGCTTAATGTTTTAATATTTTTAGGGATTTGTTGAACATTATGTAGAATTCAGCTAATTTAAAGGGGGGTTGAAATTTTTAAATTCCTCTTAATATTCTTTCTTTATTTGTTCATTTTTGTCAAATTAAATATTTTCCTGGCATGTTGGGTGTCAAATCACTCAAAAGCTTAATGTTTTAATATTTTTAGGGTTTTATTGATCATAATGTAGAATTATAAAAAAATTAAATGGGGGGTTGGAACTTTTAAATTCCTCTTAATATTCTTTCTTTATTTGCTCATTTTTGTCAAATTAAATTTTTTTTAGGCATGTTGGGTGTCAAATCACTCAACAAGCTTAATGTTTTAATATTTTTAGGGTTTTGTTGATCATAATGTAGAATTATAAAAAAATTAAATGGGGGGTTGGAACTTTTAAATTCCTCTTAATATTCTTTCTTTATTTGCTCATTTTTGTCAAATTAAATTTTTTTTAGGCATGTTGGGTGTCAAATCACTCAACAAGCTTAATGTTTTAATATTTTTAGGGTTTTGTTGATCATAATGTAGAATTATAAAAAAATTAAATGGGGGGTTGAAACTTTTAAATTCCTCTTAATATTCTTTCTTTATTTACTCATTTTTGTCAAATTTAATATTTTGCTGGCATGTTAGTTGTTAAAACACTTAAGAAGCTTATTGTTTTATTATTTTTAGGGTTTTGTTGATCATAATGTAGAATTATAAAAAAATTAAAGGGGGGGTTGAAACTTTTAAATTCCTCTTAATATTCTTTCTTTATTTGCTCATTTTTGTCAAATTAAATATTTTGCTGGCATGTTAGTTGTTAAAACACTTAAGAAGCTTATTGTTTTATTATTTTTAGGGTTTTGTTGATCATAATGTAGAATTATAAAAAAATTAAAGGGGGGGTTGAAACTTTTAAATTCCTCTTAATATTCTTTCTTTATTTGCTCATTTTTGTCAAATTAAATATTTTGCTGGCATGTTGGTTGTCAAAACACTCAAGAAGCTTAATGTTTTAATATTTTTAGGGATTTGTTGAACATTATGTAGAATTCAGCTAATTTAAAGGGGGGGTTGAAATTTTTAAATTCCTCTTAATATTCTTTCTTTATTTGTTCATTTTTGTCAAATTAAATATTTTCCTGGCATGTTGGGTGTCAAATCACTCAAAAGCTTAATGTTTTAATATTTTTAGGGTTTTATTGATCATAATGTAGAATTATAAAAAAATTAAATGGGGGGTTGGAACTTTTAAATTCCTCTTAATATTCTTTCTTTATTTGCTCATTTTTGTCAAATTAAATTTTTTTTAGGCATGTTGGGTGTCAAATCACTCAACAAGCTTAATGTTTTAATATTTTTAGGGTTTTGTTGATCATAATGTAGAATTATAAAAAAATTAAATGGGGGGTTGAAATTTTTAAATTCCTCTTAATATTCTTTCTTTATTTGTTCATTTTTGTTAAATTAAATATTTTGCTGGCATGTTGGGTGTCAAATCACTCAAAAGCTTAATGTTTTAATATTTTTAGGGTTTTATTGATCATAATGTAGAATTATAAAAAAATTAAATGGGGGGTTGGAACTTTTAAATTCCTCTTAATATTCTTTCTTTATTTGCTCATTTTTGTCAAATTAAATTTTTTTTAGGCATGTTGGGTGTCAAATCACTCAACAAGCTTAATGTTTTAATATTTTTAGGGTTTTGTTGATCATAATGTAGAATTATAAAAAAATTAAATGGGGGGTTGAAACTTTTAAATTCCTCTTAATATTCTTTCTTTATTTACTCATTTTTGTCAAATTAAATATTTTGCTGGCATGTTAGTTGTTAAAACACTTAAGAAGCTTATTGTTTTATTATTTTTAGGGTTTTGTTGATCATAATGTAGAATTATAAAAAAATTAAAGGGGGGGTTGAATCTTTTAAATTCCTCTTAATATTCTTTCTTTATTTGCTCATTTTTGTCAAATTAAATATTTTGCTGGCATGTTGGTTGTCAAAACACTCAAGAAGCTTAATGTTTTAATATTTTTAGGGATTTGTTGAACATTATGTAGAATTCAGCTAATTTAAAGGGGGGTTGAAATTTTTAAATTCCTCTTAATATTCTTTCTTTATTTGTTCATTTTTGTCAAATTAAATATTTTCCTGGCATGTTGGGTGTCAAATCACTCAAAAGCTTAATGTTTTAATATTTTTAGGGTTTTATTGATCATAATGTAGAATTATAAAAAAATTAAATGGGGGGTTGGAACTTTTAAATTCCTCTTAATATTCTTTCTTTATTTGCTCATTTTTGTCAAATTAAATTTTTTTTAGGCATGTTGGGTGTCAAATCACTCAACAAGCTTAATGTTTTAATATTTTTAGGGTTTTGTTGATCATAATGTAGAATTATAAAAAAATTAAATGGGGGGTTGGAACTTTTAAATTCCTCTTAATATTCTTTCTTTATTTGCTCATTTTTGTCAAATTAAATTTTTTTTAGGCATGTTGGGTGTCAAATCACTCAACAAGCTTAATGTTTTAATATTTTTAGGGTTTTGTTGATCATAATGTAGAATTATAAAAAAATTAAATGGGGGGTTGAAACTTTTAAATTCCTCTTAATATTCTTTCTTTATTTACTCATTTTTGTCAAATTTAATATTTTGCTGGCATGTTAGTTGTTAAAACACTTAAGAAGCTTATTGTTTTATTATTTTTAGGGTTTTGTTGATCATAATGTAGAATTATAAAAAAATTAAAGGGGGGGTTGAAACTTTTAAATTCCTCTTAATATTCTTTCTTTATTTGCTCATTTTTGTCAAATTAAATATTTTGCTGGCATGTTAGTTGTTAAAACACTTAAGAAGCTTATTGTTTTATTATTTTTAGGGTTTTGTTGATCATAATGTAGAATTATAAAAAAATTAAAGGGGGGGTTGAAACTTTTAAATTCCTCTTAATATTCTTTCTTTATTTGCTCATTTTTGTCAAATTAAATATTTTGCTGGCATGTTGGTTGTCAAAACACTCAAGAAGCTTAATGTTTTAATATTTTTAGGGATTTGTTGAACATTATGTAGAATTCAGCTAATTTAAAGGGGGGGTTGAAATTTTTAAATTCCTCTTAATATTCTTTCTTTATTTGTTCATTTTTGTCAAATTAAATATTTTCCTGGCATGTTGGGTGTCAAATCACTCAAAAGCTTAATGTTTTAATATTTTTAGGGTTTTATTGATCATAATGTAGAATTATAAAAAAATTAAATGGGGGGTTGGAACTTTTAAATTCCTCTTAATATTCTTTCTTTATTTGCTCATTTTTGTCAAATTAAATTTTTTTTAGGCATGTTGGGTGTCAAATCACTCAACAAGCTTAATGTTTTAATATTTTTAGGGTTTTGTTGATCATAATGTAGAATTATAAAAAAATTAAATGGGGGGTTGAAATTTTTAAATTCCTCTTAATATTCTTTCTTTATTTGTTCATTTTTGTTAAATTAAATATTTTGCTGGCATGTTAGTTGTTAAAACACTTAAGAAGCTTATTGTTTTATTATTTTTAGGGTTTTGTTGATCATAATGTAGAATTATAAAAAAATTAAATGGGGGGTTGAAACTTTTAAATTCCTCTTAATATTCTTTCTTTATTTACTCATTTTTGTCAAATTAAATATTTTCCTGGCATGTTGGGTGTCAAATCACTCAAAAGCTTAATGTTTTTATATTTTTAGGGTTTTGTTGATCATAATGTAGAATTATAAAAAAATTAAATGGGGGGTTGGAACTTTTAAATTCCTCTTAATATTCTTTCTTTATTTGCTCATTTTTGTCAAATTAAATATTTTGCTGGCATGTTGGTTGTCAAAACACTCAAGAAGCTTAATGTTTTAATATTTTTAGGGTTTAGTTGATCATAATGTAGAATTATAAAAAAATTAAATGGGGGGTTGGAACTTTTAAATTCCTCTTAATATTCTATCTTTATTTGTTCATTTTTGTCAAATTAAATTTTTTTTAGGCATGTTGGATGTCAAATCACTCAACAAGCTTAATGTTTTAATATTTTTAGGGATTTGTAGAACATTAGGTAGAATTCAGCTTATTTAAAGGGGGGGTTGAAATTTTTAAATTCCTCTTAATATTCTTTCTTTATTTGCTCATTTTTGTCAAATTAAATATTTTGCTGGCATGTTGGTTGTCAAAACACTCAAGAAGCTTAATGTTTTAATATTTTTAGGGTTTTGTTGATCATAATGTAGAATTATAAAAAAATTAAATGGGGGGTTGAAACTTTTAAATTCCTCTTAATATTCTTTCTTTATTTGCTCATTTTTGTCAAATTAAATATTTTGCTGGCATGTTGGTTGTCAAAACTCTCAAGAAGCTTAATGTTTTAATATTTTTAGGGATTTGTTGAACATTAGGTAGAATTCAGCTAATTTAAAGGGGGGGTTGAAATTTTTAAATTCCTCTTAATATTCTTTCTTTATTTGCTCATTTTTGTCAAATTAAATATTTTGCTGGCATGTTGGTTGTCAAAACACTCAAGAAGCTTTATGTTTTAATATTTTTAGGGTTTTGTTGATCATAATGTAGAATTATAAAAAAATTAAATGGGGGGTTGGAACTTTTAAATTCCTCTAAATATTCTTTCTTTATTTGTTCATTTTTGTCAAATTAAATATTTTCGTGGCATGTTGGGTGTCAAATCACTCAAAAGCTTAATGTTTTAATATTTTTAGGGTTTTATTGATCATAATGTAGAATTATAAAAAAATTAAATGGGGGGTTGGAACTTTTAAATTCCTCTTAATATTCTTTCTTTATTTGCTCATTTTTGTCAAATTAAATTTTTTTTAGGCATGTTGGGTGTCAAATCACTCAACAAGCTTAATGTTTTAATATTTTTAGGGTTTTGTTGATCATAATGTAGAATTATAAAAAAATTAAATGGGGGGTTGGAACTTTTTAATTCCTCTTAATATTCTTTCTTTATTTGTTCATTTTTGTCAAATTAAATATTTTCCTGGCATGTTAGTTGTTAAAACACTTAAGATGCTTATTGTTTTGATATTTTTAGGGTTTTGTTGATCATAATGTAGAATTATAAAAAAATTAAATGGGGGGTTGAACTTTTAAATTCCTCTTAATATTCTTTCTTTATTTGCTCATTTTTGTCAAATTAAATATTTTCCTGGCATGTTAGTTGTTAAAACACTTAAGAAGCTTATTGTTTTATTATTTTTAGGGTTTTGTTGAACATAATTTAGAATTATAAAAAAATTAAATGGGGGGTTGGAACTTTTAAATTCCTCTTAATATTCTTTCTTTATTTGTTCATTTTTGTCAAATTAAATATTTTGCTGGCATGTTAGTTGTTAAAACACTTATGAAGCTTATTGTTTTATTATTTTTAGGGTATTGTTGATCATAATGTAGAATTATAAAAAAATTAAATGGGGGGTTGAAACTTTTAAATTCCTCTTAATATTCTTTCTTTATTTACTCATTTTTGTCAAATTTAATATTTTGCTGGCATGTTAGTTGTTAAAACACATAAGAAGCTTATTGTTTTATTATTTTTAGGGTTTTGTTGATCATAATGTAGAATTATAAAAAAATTAAAGGGGGGGTTGAAACTTTTAAATTCCTCTTAATATTCTTTCTTTATTTGCTCATTTTTGTCAAATTAAATATTTTGCTGGCATGTTAGTTGTTAAAACACTTAAGAAGCTTATTGTTTTATTATTTTTAGGGTTTTGTTGATCATAATGTAGAATTATAAAAAAATTAAATGGGGGGTTGAAACTTTTAAATTCCTCTTAATATTCTTTCTTTATTTACTCATTTTTGTCAAATTAAATATTTTCCTGGCATGTTGGGTGTCAAATCACTCAAAAGCTTAATGTTTTTATATTTTTAGGGATTTGTTGAACATTATGTAGAATTCAGCTAATTTAAAGGGAGGGTTGAAATATTTAAATTCCTATTAATATTCTTTCTTTATTTGTTCATTTTTGTCAAATTAAATATTTTCCTGGCATGTTGGGTGTCAAATCACTCAAAAGCTTAATGTTTTAATATTTTTAGGGTTTTATTGATCATAATGTAGAATTATAAAAAAATTAAATGGGGGGTTGGAACTTTTAAATTCCTCTTAATATTCTTTCTTTATTTGCTCATTTTTGTCAAATTAAATTTTTTTTAGGCATGTTGGGTGTCAAATCACTCAACAAGCTTAATGTTTTAATATTTTTAGGGTTTTGTTGATCATAATGTAGAATTATAAAAAAATTAAATGGGGGGTTAAAATTTTTAAATTCCTCTTAATATTCTTTCTTTATTTGTTCATTTTTGTCAAATTAAATATTTTGCTGGCATGTTAGTTGTTAAAACACTTAAGAAGCTTTTTGTTTTATTATTTTTAGGGTTTTGTTGATCATAATGTAGAATTATAAAAAAATTAAATGGGGGGTTGAAACTTTTAAATTCCTCTTAATATTCTTTCTTTATTTACTCATTTTTGTCAAATTAAATATTTTCCTGGCATGTTGGGTGTCAAATCACTCAAAAGCTTAATGTTTTTATATTTTTAGGGTTTTGTTGATCATAATGTAGAATTATAAAAAAATTAAATGGGGGGTTGGAACTTTTAAATTCCTCTTAATATTCTTTCTTTATTTGTTCATTTTTGTCAAATTAAATATTTTGCTGGCATGTTGGTTGTCAAAACACTCAAGAAGCTTAATGTTTTAATATTTTTAGGGTTTTGTTGATCATAATGTAGAATTATAAAAAAATTAAATGGGGGGTTGGAACTTTTAAATTCCTCTTAATATTCTTTCTTTATTTGCTCATTTTTGTCAAATTAAATATTTTGCTGGCATGTTGGTTGTCAAAACACTTAAGAAGCTTATTGTTTTGATATTTTTAGGGTTTTGTTGATGATAATGTAGAATTATAAAAAAATTAAATGGGGGGTTGAACTTTTAAATTCCTCTTAATATTCTTTCTTTATTTGCTCATTTTTGTCAAATTAAATATTTTCCAGGCATGTTAGTTGTCAAAACACTCAAGAAGCTTAATGTTTTAATAATTTTAGGGATTTGTTGAACATTAGGTAGAACTCAGCTAATTTAAAGGAGGGGTTGAAATTTTTAAATTCCCCTTAATATTCTTTCTTTATTTGTTCATTTTTGTCAAATTAAATATTTTGCTGGCATGTTAGTTGTTAAAACACTTAAGAAGCTTATTGTTTTATTATTTTTAGGGTTTTGTTGATCATAATGTAGAATTCAGCTAATTTAAAGGGGGGGTTGAAATTTTTAAATTCCTCTTAATATTCTTTCTTTATTTGTTCATTTTTGTCAAATTAAATATTTTCCTGGCATGTTAGTTGTTAAAACACTTAAGAAGCTTATTGTTTTGATATTTTTAGGGTTTTGTTGATCATAATGTAGAATTATAAAAAAATTAAATGGGGGGTTGAACTTTTAAATTCCTCTTAATATTCTTTCTTTATTTGCTCATTTTTGTCAAATTAAATATTTTGCTGGCATGTTGGTTGTCAAAACACTCAAGAAGCTTATTATTTTATTATTTTTAGGGTTTTGTTGATCATAATGTAGAATTATAAAAAAATTAAAGGGGGGGTTGAAACTTTTAAATTCCTCTTAATATTCTTTCTTTATTTGCTCATTTTTGTCAAATTAAATATTTTGCTGGCATGTTGGTTATCAAAACACTCAAGAAGCTTAATGTTTTAATATTTTTAGGGATTTGTTGAACATTATGTAGAATTCAGCTAATTTAAAGGGGGGTTGAAATTTTTAAATTCCTCTTAATATTCTTTCTTTATTTGTTCATTTTTGTCAAATTAAATATTTTCCTGGCATGTTGGGTGTCAAATCACTCAAAAGCTTAATGTTTTAATATTTTTAGGGTTTTATTGATCATAATGTAGAATTATAAAAAAATTAAATGGGGGGTTGGAACTTTTAAATTCCTCTTAATATTCTTTCTTTATTTGCTCATTTTTGTCAAATTAAATTTTTTTTAGGCATGTTGGGTGTCAAATCACTCAACAAGCTTAATGTTTTAATATTTTTAGGGTTTTGTTGATCATAATGTAGAATTATAAAAAAATTAAATGGGGGGTTGGAACTTTTAAATTCCTCTTAATATTCTTTCTTTATTTGCTCATTTTTGTCAAATTAAATTTTTTTTAGGCATGTTGGGTGTCAAATCACTCAACAAGCTTAATGTTTTAATATTTTTAGGGTTTTGTTGATCATAATGTAGAATTATAAAAAAATTAAATGGGGGGTTGAAACTTTTAAATTCCTCTTAATATTCTTTCTTTATTTACTCATTTTTGTCAAATTTAATATTTTGCTGGCATGTTAGTTGTTAAAACACTTAAGAAGCTTATTGTTTTATTATTTTTAGGGTTTTGTTGATCATAATGTAGAATTATAAAAAAATTAAAGGGGGGGTTGAAACTTTTAAATTCCTCTTAATATTCTTTCTTTATTTGCTCATTTTTGTCAAATTAAATATTTTGCTGGCATGTTAGTTGTTAAAACACTTAAGAAGCTTATTGTTTTATTATTTTTAGGGTTTTGTTGATCATAATGTAGAATTATAAAAAAATTAAAGGGGGGGTTGAAACTTTTAAATTCCTCTTAATATTCTTTCTTTATTTGCTCATTTTTGTCAAATTAAATATTTTGCTGGCATGTTGGTTGTCAAAACACTCAAGAAGCTTAATGTTTTAATATTTTTAGGGATTTGTTGAACATTATGTAGAATTCAGCTAATTTAAAGGGGGGGTTGAAATTTTTAAATTCCTCTTAATATTCTTTCTTTATTTGTTCATTTTTGTCAAATTAAATATTTTCCTGGCATGTTGGGTGTCAAATCACTCAAAAGCTTAATGTTTTAATATTTTTAGGGTTTTATTGATCATAATGTAGAATTATAAAAAAATTAAATGGGGGGTTGGAACTTTTAAATTCCTCTTAATATTCTTTCTTTATTTGCTCATTTTTGTCAAATTAAATTTTTTTTAGGCATGTTGGGTGTCAAATCACTCAACAAGCTTAATGTTTTAATATTTTTAGGGTTTTGTTGATCATAATGTAGAATTATAAAAAAATTAAATGGGGGGTTGAAATTTTTAAATTCCTCTTAATATTCTTTCTTTATTTGTTCATTTTTGTCAAATTAAATATTTTGCTGGCATGTTAGTTGTTAAAACACTTAAGAAGCTTATTGTTTTATTATTTTTAGGGTTTTGTTGATCATAATGTAGAATTATAAAAAAATTAAATGGGGGGTTGAAACTTTTAAATTCCTCTTAATATTCTTTCTTTATTTACTCATTTTTGTCAAATTAAATATTTTCCTGGCATGTTGGGTGTCAAATCACTCAAAAGCTTAATGTTTTTATATTTTTAGGGTTTTGTTGATCATAATGTAGAATTATAAAAAAATTAAATGGGGGGTTGGAACTTTTAAATTCCTCTTAATATTCTTTCTTTATTTGTTCATTTTTGTCAAATTAAATTTTTTTTAGGCATGTTGGGTGTCAAATCACTCAACAAGCTTAATGTTTTAATATTTTTAGGGATTTGTAGAACATTAGGTAGAATTCAGCTTATTTAAAGGGGGGGTTGAAATTTTTAAATTCCTCTTAATATTCTTTCTTTATTTGCTCATTTTTGTCAAATTAAATATTTTGCTGGCATGTTGGTTGTCAAAACACTCAAGAAGCTTAATGTTTTAATATTTTTAGGGTTTTGTTGATCATAATGTAGAATTATAAAAAAATTAAATGGGGGGTTGAAACTTTTAAATTCCTCTTAATATTCTTTCTTTATTTGCTCATTTTTGTCAAATTAAATATTTTGCTGGCATGTAGGTTGTCAAAACTCTCAAGAAGCTTAATGTTTTAATATTTTTAGGGATTTGTTGAACATTAGGTAGAATTCAGCTAATTTAAAGGGGGGGTTGAAATTTTTAAATTCCTCTTAATATTCTTTCTTTATTTGCTCATTTTTGTCAAATTAAATATTTTGCTGGCATGTTGGTTGTCAAAACACTCAAGAAGCTTAATGTTTTAATATTTTTAGGGTTTTGTTGATCATAATGTAGAATTATAAAAAAATTAAATGGGGGGTTGGAACTTTTAAATTCCTCTAAATATTCTTTCTTTATTTGTTCATTTTTGTCAAATTAAATATTTTCGTGGCATGTTGGGTGTCAAATCACTCAAAAGCTTAATGTTTTAATATTTTTAGGGTTTTGTTGATCATAATGTAGAATTATAAAAAAATTAAATGGGGGGTTGGAACTTTTTAATTCCTCTTAATATTCTTTCTTTATTTGTTCATTTTTGTCAAATTAAATATTTTCCTGGCATGTTAGTTGTTAAAACACTTAAGATGCTTATTGTTTTGATATTTTTAGGGTTTTGTTGATCATAATGTAGAATTATAAAAAAATTAAATGGGGGGTTGAACTTTTAAATTCCTCTTAATATTCTTTCTTTATTTGCTCATTTTTGTCAAATTAAATATTTTCCTGGCATGTTAGTTGTTAAAACACTTAAGAAGCTTATTGTTTTATTATTTTTAGGGTTTTGTTGAACATAATTTAGAATTATAAAAAAATTAAATGGGGGGTTGGAACTTTTAAATTCCTCTTAATATTCTTTCTTTATTTGTTCATTTTTGTCAAATTAAATATTTTGCTGGCATGTTAGTTGTTAAAACACTTATGAAGCTTATTGTTTTATTATTTTTAGGGTATTGTTGATCATAATGTAGAATTATAAAAAAATTAAATGGGGGGTTGAAACTTTTAAATTCCTCTTAATATTCTTTCTTTATTTACTCATTTTTGTCAAATTTAATATTTTGCTGGCATGTTAGTTGTTAAAACACATAAGAAGCTTATTGTTTTATTATTTTTAGGGTTTTGTTGATCATAATGTAGAATTATAAAAAAATTAAAGGGGGGGTTGAAACTTTTAAATTCCTCTTAATATTCTTTCTTTATTTGCTCATTTTTGTCAAATTAAATATTTTGCTGGCATGTTAGTTGTTAAAACACTTAAGAAGCTTATTGTTTTATTATTTTTAGGGTTTTGTTGATCATAATGTAGAATTATAAAAAAATTAAATGGGGGGTTGAAACTTTTAAATTCCTCTTAATATTCTTTCTTTATTTACTCATTTTTGTCAAATTAAATATTTTCCTGGCATGTTGGGTGTCAAATCACTCAAAAGCTTAATGTTTTTATATTTTTAGGGATTTGTTGAACATTATGTAGAATTCAGCTAATTTAAAGGGGGGGTTGAAATTTTTAAATTCCTCTTAATATTCTTTCTTTATTTGTTCATTTTTGTCAAATTAAATATTTTCCTGGCATGTTGGGTGTCAAATCACTCAAAAGCTTAATGTTTTAATATTTTTAGGGTTTTATTGATCATAATGTAGAATTATAAAAAAATTAAATGGGGGGTTGGAACTTTTAAATTCCTCTTAATATTCTTTCTTTATTTGCTCATTTTTGTCAAATTAAATTTTTTTTAGGCATGTTGGGTGTCAAATCACTCAACAAGCTTAATGTTTTAATATTTTTAGGGTTTTGTTGATCATAATGTAGAATTATAAAAAAATTAAATGGGGGGTTAAAATTTTTAAATTCCTCTTAATATTCTTTCTTTATTTGTTCATTTTTGTCAAATTAAATATTTTGCTGGCATGTTAGTTGTTAAAACACTTAAGAAGCTTTTTGTTTTATTATTTTTAGGGTTTTGTTGATCATAATGTAGAATTATAAAAAAATTAAATGGGGGGTTGAAACTTTTAAATTCCTCTTAATATTCTTTCTTTATTTACTCATTTTTGTCAAATTAAATATTTTCCTGGCATGTTGGGTGTCAAATCACTCAAAAGCTTAATGTTTTTATATTTTTAGGGTTTTGTTGATCATAATGTAGAATTATAAAAAAATTAAATGGGGGATTGGAACTTTTAAATTCCTCTTAATATTCTTTCTTTATTTGTTCATTTTTGTCAAATTAAATATTTTGCTGGCATGTTGGTTGTCAAAACACTCAAGAAGCTTAATGTTTTAATATTTTTAGGGTTTTGTTGATCATAATGTAGAATTATAAAAAAATTAAATGGGGGGTTGGAACTTTTAAATTCCTCTTAATATTCTTTCTTTATTTGCTCATTTTTGTCAAATTAAATATTTTGCTGGCATGTTGGTTGTCAAAACACTTAAGAAGCTTATTGTTTTGATATTTTTAGGGTTTTGTTGATGATAATGTAGAATTATAAAAAAATTAAATGGGGGGTTGAACTTTTAAATTCCTCTTAATATTCTTTCTTTATTTGCTCATTTTTGTCAAATTAAATATTTTCCAGGCATGTTAGTTGTCAAAACACTCAAGAAGCTTAATGTTTTAATAATTTTAGGGATTTGTTGAACATTAGGTAGAACTCAGCTAATTTAAAGGAGGGGTTGAAATTTTTAAATTCCCCTTAATATTCTTTCTTTATTTGTTCATTTTTGTCAAATTAAATATTTTGCTGGCATGTTAGTTGTTAAAACACTTAAGAAGCTTATTGTTTTATTATTTTTAGGGTTTTGTTGATCATAATGTAGAATTCAGCTAATTTAAAGGGGGGGTTGAAATTTTTAAATTCCTCTTAATATTCTTTCTTTATTTGTTCATTTTTGTCAAATTAAATATTTTCCTGGCATGTTAGTTGTTAAAACACTTAAGAAGCTTATTGTTTTGATATTTTTAGGGTTTTGTTGATCATAATGTAGAATTATAAAAAAATTAAATGGGGGGTTGAACTTTTAAATTCCTCTTAATATTCTTTCTTTATTTGCTCATTTTTGTCAAATTAAATATTTTGCTGGCATGTTGGTTGTCAAAACACTCAAGAAGCTTAATGTTTTAATATTTTTAGGGTTTAGTTGATCATAATGTAGAATTATAAAAAAATTATATGGGGGGTTGGAACTTTTAAATTCCTCTTAATATTCTTTCTTTATTTGTTCATTTTTGTCAAATTAAATTTTTTTTAGGCATGTTGGGTGTCAAATCACTCAACAAGCTTAATGTTTTAATATTTTTAGGGATTTGTAGAACATTAGGTAGAATTTAGCTAATTTAAAGGGGGGGTTGAAATTTTTAAATTCCTCTTAATATTCTTTCTTTATTTGTTCATTTTTGTCAAATTAAATATTTTGCTGGCATGTTAGTTGTTAAAACACTTAAGAAGCTTATTATTTTATTATTTTTAGGGTTTTGTTGATCATAATGTAGAATTATAAAAAAATTAAAGGGGGGGTTGAAACTTTTAAATTCCTCTTAATATTCTTTCTTTATTTGCTCATTTTTGTCAAATTAAATATTTTGCTGGCATGTTGGTTATCAAAACACTCAAGAAGCTTAATGTTTTAATATTTTTAGGGATTTGTTGAACATTATGTAGAATTCAGCTAATTTAAAGGGGGGGTTGAAATTTTTAAATTCCTCTTAATATTCTTTCTTTATTTGTTCATTTTTGTCAAATTAAATATTTTCCTGGCATGTTGGGTGTCAAATCACTCAAAAGCTTAATGTTTTAATATTTTTAGGGTTTTATTGATCATAATGTAGAATTATAAAAAAATTTTATGGGGGGTTGGAACTTTTAAATTCCTCTTAATATTCTTTCTTTATTTGTTCATTTTTGTTAAATTAAATATTTTCCTGGCATGTTGGGTGTCAAATCACTCAAAAGCTTAATGTTTTAATATTTTTAGGGTTATATTGATCATAATGTAGAATTATAAAAAAATTAAATGGGGGGTTGGAACTTTTAAATTCCTCTTAATATTCTTTCTTTATTTGCTCATTTTTGTCAAATTAAATTTTTTTTAGGCATGTTGGGTGTCAAATCACTCAACAAGCTTAATGTTTTAATATTTTTAGGGTTTTATTGATCATAATGTAGAATTATAAAAAAATTTTATGGGGGGTTGGAACTTTTAAATTCCTCTTAATATTCTTTCTTTATTTGTTCATTTTTGTCAAATTAAATATTTTCCTGGCATGTTAGTTGTTAAAACACTTAAGAAGCTTATTGTTTTGATATTTTTAGGGTTTTGTTGATGATAATGTAGAATTATAAAAAAATTAAATGGGGGGTTGAACTTTTAAATTCCTCTTAATATTCTTTCTTTATTTGCTCATTTTTGTCAAATTAAATATTTTCCAGGCATGTTAGTTGTCAAAACACTCAAGAAGCTTAATGTTTTAATAATTTTAGGGATTTGTTGAACATAAGGTAGAACTCAGCTAATTTAAAGGAGGGGTTGAAATTTTTAAATTCCCCTTAATATTCTTTCTTTATTTGTTCATTTTTGTTAAATTAAATATTTTGCTGGCATGTTAGTTGTTAAAACACTTAAGAAGCTTATTGTTTTATTATTTTTAGGGTTTTGTTGATCATAATGTAGAATTATAAAAAAATTAAATGGGGGGTTGAAACTTTTAAATTCCTCTTAATATTCTTTCTTTATTTGCTCATTTTTGTCAAATTAAATATTTTGCTGGCATGTTGGTTGTCAAAACACTCAAGAAGCTTAATGTTTTAATATTTTTAGGGATTTGTTGAACATTAGGTAGAATTCAGCTAATTTAAAGGGGGGGTTGAAATTTTTAAATTCCTCTTAATATTCTTTCTTTATTTGCTCATTTTTGTCAAATTAAATAATTTGCTGGCATGTTGGTTGTCAAAACACTTAAGAAGCTTATTGTTTTGATATTTTTAGGGTTTTGTTGATGATAATGTAGAATTATAAAAAAATTAAATGGGGGGTTGAACTTTTAAATTCCTCTTAATATTCTTTCTTTATTTGCTCATTTTTGTCAAATTAAATATTTTCCAGGCATGTTAGTTGTCAAAACACTCAAGAAGCTTAATGTTTTAATAATTTTAGGGATTTGTTGAACATAAGGTAGAACTCAGCTAATTTAAAGGAGGGGTTGAAATTTTTAAATTCCCCTTAATATTCTTTCTTTATTTGTTCATTTTTGTTAAATTAAATATTTTGCTGGCATGTTAGTTGTTAAAACACTTAAGAAGCTTATTGTTTTATTATTTTTAGGGTTTTGTTGATCATAATGTAGAATTATAAAAAAATTAAATGGGGGGTTGAAACTTTTAAATTCCTCTTAATATTCTTTCTTTATTTGCTCATTTTTGTCAAATTAAATATTTTGCTGGCATGTTGGTTGTCAAATCACTCAAAAGCTTAATGTTTTTATATTTTTAGGGTTTTGTTGATCATAATGTAGAATTATAAAAAAATTAAATGGGGGGTTGGAACTTTTAAATTCCTCTTAATATTCTTTCTTTATTTGTTCATTTTTGTCAAATTAAATATTTTGCTGGCATGTTGGTTGTCAAAACACTCAAGAAGCTTAATGTTTTAATATTTTTAGGGTTTTGTTGATCATAATGTAGAATTATAAAAAAATTAAATGGGGGGTTGGAACTTTTAAATTCCTCTAAATATTCTTTCTTTATTTGTTCATTTTTGTCAAATTAAATATTTTCGTGGCATGTTGGGTGTCAAATCACTCAAATGCTTAATGTTTTAATATTTTTAGGGTTTTATTGATCATAATGTAGAATTATAAAAAAATTAAATGGGGGGTTGGAACTTTTAAATTCCTCTTAATATTCTTTCTTTATTTGCTCATTTTTGTCAAATTAAATTTTTTTTAGGCATGTTGGGTGTCAAATCACTCAACAAGCTTAATGTTTTAATATTTTTAGGGTTTTGTTGATCATAATGTAGAATTATAAAAAAATTAAATGGGGGGTTGGAACTTTTTAATTCTTCTTAATATTCTTTCTTTATTTGTTCATTTTTGTCAAATTAAATATTTTCCTGGCATGATAGTTGTTAAAACACTTAAGAAGCTTATTGTTTTATTATTTTTAGGGTTTTGTTGATCATAATGTAGAATTATGAAAAAATTAAATGGGGGGTTGAAACTTTTAAATTCCTCTTAATATTCTTTCTTTATTTGCTCATTTTTGTCAAATTAAATATTTTGCTGGCATGTTGGTTGTCAAAATACTTAAGAAGCTTATTGTTTTGATATTTTTAGGGTTTTGTTGATGATAATGTAGAATTATAAAAAAATTAAATGGGAGGTTGAACTTTTAAATTCCTCTTAATATTCTTTCTTTATTTGCTCATTTTTGTCAAATTAAATATTTTCCAGGCATGTTAGTTGTCAAAACACTCAAGAAGCTTAATGTTTTAATAATTTTAGGGATTTGTTGAACATTAGGTAGAACTCAGCTAATTTAAAGGAGGGGTTGAAATTTTTAAATTCCCCTTAATATTCTTTCTTTATTTGTTCATTTTTGTCAAATTAAATATTTTGCTGGCATGTTAGTTGTTAAAACACTTTTGAAGCTTATTGTTTTATTATTTTTAGGGTTTTGTTGATCATAATGTAGAATTATAAAAAAATTAAAGGGGGGGTTGAAACTTTTAAATTCCTCTTAATATTCTTTCTTTATTTGTTCATTTTTGTCAAATTAAATATTTTGCTGGCATGTTGGTTGTCAAAACACTCAAGAAGCTTAATGTTTTAATATTTTTAGGGTTTAGTTGATCATAATGTAGAATTATAAAAAAATTAAATGGGGGGTTGGAACTTTTAAATTCCTCTTAATATTCTTTCTTTATTTGTTCATTTTTGTCAAATTAAATATTTTGCTGGCATAATGGTTGTCAAAACACTCAAGAAGCTTAATGTTTTAATATTTTTAGGGATTTGTTGAACATTATGTAGAATTCAGCTAATTTAAAGGGGGGGTTGAAATTTTTAAATTCCTCTTAATATTCTTTCTTTATTTGTTCATTTTTGTCAAATTAAATATTTTCCTGGCATGTTGGGTGTCAAATCACTCAAAAGCTTAATGTTTTAATATTTTTAGGGTTTTATTGATCATAATGTAGAATTATAAAAAAATTTTATGGGGGGTTGGAACTTTTAAATTCCTCTTAATATTCTTTCTTTATTTGCTCATTTTTGTCAAATTAAATTTTTTTTAGGCATGTTGGGTGTCAAATCACTCAACAAGCTTAATGTTTTTATATTTTTAGGGTTTTGTTGATCATAATGTAGAATTATTAAAAATTTAAATGGGGGGTTGGAACTTTTTAATTCCTCTTAATATTCTTTCTTTATTTGTTCATTTTTATCAAATTAAATATTTTGCTGGCATGTTGGTTGTCAAAACACTCAAGAAGCTTAATGTTTTAATATTTTTAGGGTTTAGTTAATCATAATGTAGAATTATAAAAAAATTAAATGGGGGGTTGGAACTTTTTAATTCCTCTTAATATTCTTTCTTTATTTGCTCATTTTTGTCAAATTAAATATTTTCCAGGCATGTTAGTTGTCAAAACACTCAAGAAGCTTAATGTTTTAATAATTTTAGGGATTTGTTGAACATTAGGTAGAATTCAGCTAATTTAAAGGGGGGGTTGAAATTTTTAAATTCCTCTTAATATTCTTTCTTTATTTGCTCATTTTTGTCAAATTAAATATTTTGCTGGCATGTTGGTTGTCAAAACACTCAAGAAGCTTAATGTTTTAATATTTTTAGGGATTTGTTGATCATAATGTAGAATTATAAAAAAATTAAATGGGGGGTTGAACTTTTAAATTCCTCTTAATATTCTTTCTTTATTTGCTCATTTTTGTCAAATTAAATATTTTCCTGGCATGTTAGTTGTTAAAACACTTAAGAAGCTTATTGTTTTATTATTTTTAGGGTTTTGTTGAACATAATGTAGAATTATAAATAAATTAAATGGGGGGTTGGAACTTTTAAATTCCTCTTAATATTCTTTCTTTATTTGTTCATTTTTGTCAAATTAAATATTTTGCTGGCATGTTGGTTGTCAAAACACTCAAGAAGCTTAATGTTTTAATATTTTTAGGGTTTTATTGATCATAATGTAGAATTATAAAAAAATTAAATGGGGGGTTGGAACTTTTAAATTCCTCTTAATATTCTTTCTTTATTTGCTCATTTTTGTCAAATTAAATATTTTCCAGGCATGTTAGTTGTCAAAACACTCAAGAAGCTTAATGTTTTAATAAATTTAGGGATTTGTTGAACATTAGGTAGAATTCAGCTAATTTAAAGGGGGGGTTGAAATTTTTAAATTCCTCTTAATATTCTTTCTTTATTTGCTCATTTTTGTCAAATTAAATATTTTGCTGGCATGTTGGTTGTCAAAACACTCAAGAAGCTTAATGTTTTAATATTTTTAGGGATTTGTTGAACATTATGTAGAATTCAGCTAATTTAAAGGGGGGGTTGAAATTTTTAAATTCCTCTTAATATTCTTTCTTTATTTGTTCATTTTTGTCAAATTAAATATTTTCCTGGCATGTTAGTTGTTAAAACACTTAAGAAGCTTATTGTTTTGATATTTTTAGGGTTTTGTTGATCATAATGTAGAATTATAAAAAAATTAAATGGGGGGTTGAACTTTTAAATTCCTCTTAATATTCTTTCTTTATTTGCTCATTTTTGTCAAATTAAATATTTTGCTGGCATGTTGGTTGTCAAAACACTCAAGAAGCTTAATGTTTTAATATTTTAAGGGTTTTGTTGATCATAATGTAGAATTATAAAAAAATTAAATGGGGGGTTGGAACTTTTTAATTCCTCTTAATATTCTTTCTTTATTTGCTCATTTTTGTCAAATTAAATATTTTCCAGGCATGTTAGTTGTCAAAACACTTAAGAAGCTTATTGTTTTATTATTTTTAGGGTTTTGTTGAACATAATGTAGAATTATAAAAAAATTAAATGGGGGGTTGAACTTTAAAATTCCTCTTAATATTCTTTCTTTATTTGCTCATTTTTGTCAAATTAAATATTTTGCTGGCATGTTGGTTGTCAAAACACTCAAGAAGCTTAATGTTTTAATATTTTTAGGGTTTAGTTGATCATAATGTAGAATTATAAAAAAATTAAATGGGGGGTTGGAACTTTTAAATTCCTCTTAATATTCTTTCTTTATTTGTTCATTTTTGTCAAATTAAATTTTTTTTAGGCATGTTGGGTGTCAAATCACTCAACAAGCTTAATGTTTTAATATTTTTACGGATTTGTAGAACATTAGGTAGAATTTAGCTAATTTAAAGGGGGGGTTGAAATTTTTAAATTCATCTTAATATTCTTTCTTTATTTGTTCATTTTTGTCAAATTAAATATTTTGCTGGCATGTTAGTTGTTAAAACACTTAAGAAGCTTATTGTTTTATTATTTTTAGGGTTTTGTTGATCATAATGTAGAATTATAAAAAAATTAAAGGGGGGGTTGAAACTTTTAAATTCCTCTTAATATTCTTTCTTTATTTGCTCATTTTTGTCAAATTAAATTTTTTTTAGGCATGTTGGGTGTCAAATCACTCAACAAGCTTAATGTTTTTATATTTTTAGGGTTTTGTTGTTCATAATGTAGAATTAAAAAAAATTAAATGGGGGGTTGGAACTTTTTAATTCCTCTTAATATTCTTTCTTTATTTGTTCATTTTTGTCAAATTAAATATTTTCCTGGCATGTTAGTTGTTAAAACACTTAAGAAGCTTATTGTTTTGATATTTTTAGAGTTTTGTTGATCATAATGTAGAATTATAAAAAAATTAAATGGGGGGTTGAACTTTTAAATTCCTCTTAATATTCTTTCTTTATTTGCTCATTTTTGTCAAATTAAATATTTTGCTGGCATGTTGGTTGTCAAAACACTCAAGAAGCTTAATGTTTTAATATTTTTAGGGATTTGTTGAACATTATGTAGAATTCAGCTAATTTAAAGGGGGGGTTGAAATTTTTAAATTCCTCTTAATATTCTTTCTTTATTTGTTCATTTTTGTCAAATTAAATATTTTCCTGGCATGTTAGTTGTTAAAACACTTAAGAAGCTTATTGTTTTGATATTTTTAGGGTTTTGTTGATCATAATGTAGAATTATAAAAAAATTAAATGGGGGGTTGAAATTTTAAATTCCTCTTAATATTCTTTCTTTATTTGCTCATTTTTGTCAAATTAAATATTTTGCTGGCATGTTGGTTGTCAAAACACTCAAGAAGCTTAATGTTTTAATATTTTTAGGGTTTAGTTGATCATAATGTAGAATTATAAAAAAATTAAATGGGGTGTTGGAACTTTTAAATTCCTCTTAATATTCTATCTTTATTTGTTCATTTTTGTCAAATTAAATTTTTTTTAGGCATGTTGGGTGTCAAATCACTCAACAAGCTTAATGTTTTAATAATTTTAGGGATTTGTTGAACATTAGGTAGAACTCAGCTAATTTAAAGGAGGGGTTGAAATTTTTAAATTCCCCTTAATATTCTTTCTTTATTTGTTCATTTTTGTCAAATTAAATATTTTGCTGGCATGTTAGTTGTTAAAACACTTAAGAAGCTTATTGTTTTATTATTTTTAGGGTTTTGTTGATCATAATGTAGAATTCAGCTAATTTAAAGGGGGGGTTGAAATTTTTAAATTCCTCTTAATATTCTTTCTTTATTTGTTCATTTTTGTCAAATTAAATATTTTCCTGGCATGTTAGTTGTTAAAACACTTAAGAAGCTTATTGTTTTGATATTTTTAGGGTTTTGTTGATCATAATGTAGAATTATAAAAAAATTAAATGGGGGGTTGAACTTTTAAATTCCTCTTAATATTCTTTCTTTATTTGCTCATTTTTGTCAAATTAAATATTTTGCTGGCATGTTGGTTGTCAAAACACTCAAGAAGCTTAATGTTTTAATATTTTTAGGGTTTAGTTGATCATAATGTAGAATTATAAAAAAAATTATATGGGGGGTTGGAACTTTTAAATTCCTCTTAATATTCTTTCTTTATTTGTTCATTTTTGTCAAATTAAATTTTTTTTAGGCATGTTGGGTGTCAAATCACTCAACAAGCTTAATGTTTTAATATTTTTAGGGATTTGTAGAACATTAGGTAGAATTTAGCTAATTTAAAGGGGGGGTTGAAATTTTTAAATTCCTCTTAATATTCTTTCTTTATTTGTTCATTTTTGTCAAATTAAATATTTTGCTGGCATGTTAGTTGTTAAAACACTTAAGAAGCTTATTGTTTTATTATTTTTAGGGTTTTGTTGATCATAATGTAGAATTATAAAAAAATTAAAGGGGGGGTTGAAACTTTTAAATTCCTCTTAATATTCTTTCTTTATTTGTTCATTTTTGTCAAATTAAATATTTTGCTGGCATGTTGGTTGTCAAAACACTCAAGAAGCTTAATGTTTTAATATTTTTAGGGTTTAGTTGATCATAATGTAGAATTATAAAAAAATTAAATGGGGGGTTGGAACTTTTAAATTCCTCTTAATATTCTTTCTTTATTTGTTCATTTTTGTCAAATTAAATATTTTGCTGGCATGTTGGTTGTCAAAACACTCAAGAAGCTTATGTTTTAATATTTTTAGGGATTTGTTGAACATTATGTAGAATTCAGCTAATTTAAAGGGGGGGTTGAAATTTTTAAATTCCTCTTAATATTCTTTCTTTATTTGTTCATTTTTGTCAAATTAAATATTTTCCTGGCATGTTGGGTGTCAAATCACTCAAAAGCTTAATGTTTTAATATTTTTAGGGTTTTATTGATCATAATGTAGAATTATAAAAAAATTTTATGGGGGGTTGGAACTTTTAAATTCCTCTTAATATTCTTTCTTTATTTGCTCATTTTTGTCAAATTAAATTTTTTTTAGGCATGTTGGGTGTCAAATCACTCAACAAGCTTAATGTTTTTATATTTTTAGGGTTTTGTTGATCATAATGTAGAATTATTAAAAATTTAAATGGGGGGTTGGAACTTTTTAATTCCTCTTAATATTCTTTCTTTATTTGTTCATTTTTATCAAATTAAATATTTTGCTGGCATGTTGGTTGTCAAAACACTCAAGAAGCTTAATGTTTTAATATTTTTAGGGTTTAGTTAATCATAATGTAGAATTATAAAAAAATTAAATGGGGGGTTGGAACTTTTTAATTCCTCTTAATATTCTTTCTTTATTTGCTCATTTTTGTCAAATTAAATATTTTCCAGGCATGTTAGTTGTCAAAACACTCAAGAAGCTTAATGTTTTAATAATTTTAGGGATTTGTTGAACATTAGGTAGAATTCAGCTAATTTAAAGGGGGGGTTGAAATTTTTAAATTCCTCTTAATATTCTTTCTTTATTTGCTCATTTTTGTCAAATTAAATATTTTGCTGGCATGTTGGTTGTCAAAACACTCAAGAAGCTTAATGTTTTAATATTTTTAGGGATTTGTTGATCATAATGTAGAATTATAAAAAAATTAAATGGGGGGTTGAACTTTTAAATTCCTCTTAATATTCTTTCTTTATTTGCTCATTTTTGTCAAATTAAATATTTTCCTGGCATGTTAGTTGTTAAAACACTTAAGAAGCTTATTGTTTTATTATTTTTAGGGTTTTGTTGAACATAATGTAGAATTATAAATAAATTAAATGGGGGGTTGGAACTTTTAAATTCCTCTTAATATTCTTTCTTTATTTGTTCATTTTTGTCAAATTAAATATTTTGCTGGCATGTTGGTTGTCAAAACACTCAAGAAGCTTAATGTTTTAATATTTTTAGGGTTTTATTGATCATAATGTAGAATTATAAAAAAATTAAATGGGGGGTTGGAACTTTTAAATTCCTCTTAATATTCTTTCTTTATTTGCTCATTTTTGTCAAATTAAATATTTTCCAGGCATGTTAGTTGTCAAAACACTCAAGAAGCTTAATGTTTTAATAAATTTAGGGATTTGTTGAACATTAGGTAGAATTCAGCTAATTTAAAGGGGGGGTTGAAATTTTTAAATTCCTCTTAATATTCTTTCTTTATTTGCTCATTTTTGTCAAATTAAATATTTTGCTGGCATGTTGGTTGTCAAAACACTCTAGAAGCTTAATGTTTTAATATTTTTAGGGATTTGTTGAACATTATGTAGAATTCAGCTAATTTAAAGGGGGGGTTGAAATTTTTAAATTCCTCTTAATATTCTTTCTTTATTTGTTCATTTTTGTCAAATTAAATATTTTCCTGGCATGTTAGTTGTTAAAACACTTAAGAAGCTTATTGTTTTGATATTTTTAGGGTTTTGTTGATCATAATGTAGAATTATAAAAAAATTAAATGGGGGGTTGAACTTTTAAATTCCTCTTAATATTCTTTCTTTATGTGCTCATTTTTGTCAAATTAAATATTTTGCTGGCATGTTGGTTGTCAAAACACTCAAGAAGCTTAATGTTTTAATATTTTTAGGGTTTAGTTGATCATAATGTAGAATTATAAAAAAATTAAATGGGGGGTTGGAACTTTTAAATTCCTCTTAATATTCTTTCTTTATTTGTTCATTTTTGTCAAATTAAATTTTTTTTAGGCATGTTGGGTGTCAAATCACTCAACAAGCTTAATGTTTTAATATTTTTAGGGATTTGTAGAACATTAGGTAGAATTTAGCTAATTTAAAGGGGGGGTTGAAATTTTTAAATTCCTCTTAATATTCTTTCTTTATTTGTTCATTTTTGTCAAATTAAATATTTTGCTGGCATGTTGGTTGTCAAAACTCTCAAGAAGCTTAATGTTTTAATATTTTTAGGGATTTGTTGAACATTAGGTAGAATTCAGCTAATTTAAAGGGGGGGTTGAAATTTTTAAATTCCTCTTAATATTCTTTCTTTATTTGCTCATTTTTGTCATATTAAATATTTTGCTGGCATGTTGGTTGTCAAAACACTCAAGAAGCTTAATGTTTTATTATTTTTAGGGTTTTGTTGATCATAATGTAGAATTATAAAAAAATTAAATGGGGGGTTGGAACTTTTAAATTCCTCTAAATATTCTTTCTTTATTTGTTCATTTTTGTCAAATTAAATATTTTCCTGGCATGTTAGTTGTTAAAACACTTAAGAAGCTTATTGTTTTATTATTTTTAGGGTTTTGTTGAACATAATGTAGAATTATAAAAAAATTAAATGGGGGGTTGGAACTTTTAAATTCCTCTTAATATTCTTTCTTTATTTGTTCATTTTTGTCAAATTAAATATTTTGCTGGCATGTTAGTTGTTAAAACACTTATGAAGCTTATTGTTTTATTATTTTTAGGGTATTGTTGATCATAATGTAGAATTATAAAAAAATTAAAGGGGGGGTTGAAACTTTTAAATTCCTCTTAATATTCTTTCTTTATTTACTCATTTTTGTCAAATTAAATTTTTTTTAGGCATGTTGGGTGTCAAATCACTCAACAAGCTTAATGTTTTAATATTTTTAGGGATTTGTAGAACATTAGGTAGAATTCAGCTAATTTAAAGGGGGTTGAAATTTTTAAATTCCTCTTAATATTCTTTCTTTATTTGCTCATTTTTGTCAAATTAAATATTTTGCTGGCATGTTGGTTGTCAAAACACTCAAGAAGCTTAATGTTTTAATATTTTTAGGGTTTTGTTGATCATAATGTAGAATTATAAAAAAATTAAATGGGGGGTTGAAACTTTTAAATTCCTCTTAATATTCTTTCTTTATTTGCTCATTTTTGTCAAATTAAATATTTTGCTGGCATGTTGGTTTTCAAAACTCTCAAGAAGCTTAATGTTTTAATATTTTTAGGGATTTGTTGAACATTAGGTAGAATTCAGCTAATTTAAAGGGGGGGTTGAAATTTTTAAATTCCTCTTAATATTCTTTCTTTATTTGCTCATTTTTGTCATATTAAATATTTTGCTGGCATGTTGGTTGTCAAAACACTCAAGAAGCTTAATGTTTTATTATTTTTAGGGTTTTGTTGATCATAATGTAGAATTATAAAAAAATTAAATGGGGGGTTGGAACTTTTAAATTCCTCTAAATATTCTTTCTTTATTTGTTCATTTTTGTCAAATTAAATATTTTCGTGGCATGTTGGGTGTCAAATCACTCAAAAGCTTAATGTTTTAATATTTTTAGGGTTTTATTGATCATAATGTAGAATTATAAAAAAATTAAATGGGGGGTTGGAACTTTTTAATTCCTCTTAATATTCTTTCTTTATTTGTTCATTTTTGTCAAATTAAATATTTTCCTGGCATGTTAGTTGTTAAAACACTTAAGAAGCTTATTGTTTTGATATTTTTAGGGTTTTGTTGATCATAATGTAGAATTATAAAAAAATTAAATGGGGGGTTGAACTTTTAAATTCCTCTTAATATTCTTTCTTTATGTGCTCATTTTTGTCAAATTAAATATTTTGCTGGCATGTTGGTTGTCAAAACACTCAAGAAGCTTAATGTTTTAATATTTTTAGGGTTTAGTTGATCATAATGTAGAATTATAAAAAAATTAAATGGGGGGTTGGAACTTTTAAATTCCTCTTAATATTCTTTCTTTATTTGTTCATTTTTGTCAAATTAAATTTTTTTTAGGCATGTTGGGTGTCAAATCACTCAACAAGCTTAATGTTTTAATATTTTTAGGGATTTGTAGAACATTAGGTAGAATTTAGCTAATTTAAAGGGGGGGTTGAAATTTTTAAATTCCTCTTAATATTCTTTCTTTATTTGTTCATTTTTGTCAAATTAAATATTTTGCTGGCATGTTGGTTGTCAAAACTCTCAAGAAGCTTAATGTTTTAATATTTTTAGGGATTTGTTGAACATTAGGTAGAATTCAGCTAATTTAAAGGGGGGGTTGAAATTTTTAAATTCCTCTTAATATTCTTTCTTTATTTGCTCATTTTTGTCATATTAAATATTTTGCTGGCATGTTGGTTGTCAAAACACTCAAGAAGCTTAATGTTTTATTATTTTTAGGGTTTTGTTGATCATAATGTAGAATTATAAAAAAATTAAATGGGGGGTTGGAACTTTTAAATTCCTCTAAATATTCTTTCTTTATTTGTTCATTTTTGTCAAATTAAATATTTTCCTGGCATGTTAGTTGTTAAAACACTTAAGAAGCTTATTGTTTTATTATTTTTAGGGTTTTGTTGAACATAATGTAGAATTATAAAAAAATTAAATGGGGGGTTGGAACTTTTAAATTCCTCTTAATATTCTTTCTTTATTTGTTCATTTTTGTCAAATTAAATATTTTGCTGGCATGTTAGTTGTTAAAACACTTATGAAGCTTATTGTTTTATTATTTTTAGGGTATTGTTGATCATAATGTAGAATTATAAAAAAATTAAAGGGGGGGTTGAAACTTTTAAATTCCTCTTAATATTCTTTCTTTATTTACTCATTTTTGTCAAATTAAATTTTTTTTAGGCATGTTGGGTGTCAAATCACTCAACAAGCTTAATGTTTTAATATTTTTAGGGATTTGTAGAACATTAGGTAGAATTCAGCTAATTTAAAGGGGGTTGAAATTTTTAAATTCCTCTTAATATTCTTTCTTTATTTGCTCATTTTTGTCAAATTAAATATTTTGCTGGCATGTTGGTTGTCAAAACACTCAAGAAGCTTAATGTTTTAATATTTTTAGGGTTTTGTTGATCATAATGTAGAATTATAAAAAAATTAAATGGGGGGTTGAAACTTTTAAATTCCTCTTAATATTCTTTCTTTATTTGCTCATTTTTGTCAAATTAAATATTTTGCTGGCATGTTGGTTTTCAAAACTCTCAAGAAGCTTAATGTTTTAATATTTTTAGGGATTTGTTGAACATTAGGTAGAATTCAGCTAATTTAAAGGGGGGGTTGAAATTTTTAAATTCCTCTTAATATTCTTTCTTTATTTGCTCATTTTTGTCATATTAAATATTTTGCTGGCATGTTGGTTGTCAAAACACTCAAGAAGCTTAATGTTTTATTATTTTTAGGGTTTTGTTGATCATAATGTAGAATTATAAAAAAATTAAATGGGGGGTTGGAACTTTTAAATTCCTCTAAATATTCTTTCTTTATTTGTTCATTTTTGTCAAATTAAATATTTTCGTGGCATGTTGGGTGTCAAATCACTCAAAAGCTTAATGTTTTAATATTTTTAGGGTTTTATTGATCATAATGTAGAATTATAAAAAAATTAAATGGGGGGTTGGAACTTTTTAATTCCTCTTAATATTCTTTCTTTATTTGTTCATTTTTGTCAAATTAAATATTTTCCTGGCATGTTAGTTGTTAAAACACTTAAGATGCTTATTGTTTTGATATTTTTAGGGTTTTGTTGATCATAATGTAGAATTATAAAAAAATTAAATGGGGGGTTGAACTTTTAAATTCCTTTTAATATTCTTTCTTTATTTGCTCATTTTTGTCAAATTAAATATTTTCCTGGCATGTTAGTTGTTAAAACACTTAAGAAGCTTATTGTTTTGATATTTTTAGGGTTTTGTTGATCATAATGTAGAATTATAAAAAAATTAAATGGGGGGTTGAACTTTTAAATTCCTCTTAATATTCTTTCTTTATTTGCTCATTTTTGTCAAATTAAATATTTTGCTGGCATGTTGGTTGTCAAAACACTCAAGAAGCTTAATGTTTTAATATTTTTAGGGTTTTGTTGATCATAATGTAGAATTATAAAAAAATTAAATGGGGGGTTGGAACTTTTTAATTCCTCTTAATATTCTTTCTTTATTTGCTCATTTTTGTCAAATTAAATATTTTCCAGGCATGTTAGTTGTCAAAACACTTAAGAAGCTTATTGTTTTATTATTTTTAGGGTTTTGTTGAACATAATGTAGAATTATAAAAAAATTAAATGGGGGGTTGAACTTTAAAATTCCTCTTAATATTCTTTCTTTATTTGCTCATTTTTGTCAAATTAAATATTTTGCTGGCATGTTGGTTGTCAAAACACTCAAGAAGCTTAATGTTTTAATATTTTTAGGGTTTAGTTGATCATAATGTAGAATTATAAAAAAATTAAATGGGGGGTTGGAACTTTTAAATTCCTCTTAATATTCTTTCTTTATTTGTTCATTTTTGTCAAATTAAATTTTTTTTAGGCATGTTGGGTGTCAAATCACTCAACAAGCTTAATGTTTTAATATTTTTACGGATTTGTAGAACATTAGGTAGAATTTAGCTAATTTAAAGGGGGGGTTGAAATTTTTAAATTCATCTTAATATTCTTTCTTTATTTGTTCATTTTTGTCAAATTAAATATTTTGCTGGCATGTTAGTTGTTAAAACACTTAAGAAGCTTATTGTTTTATTATTTTTAGGGTTTTGTTGATCATAATGTAGAATTATAAAAAAATTAAAGGGGGGGTTGAAACTTTTAAATTCCTCTTAATATTCTTTCTTTATTTGCTCATTTTTGTCAAATTAAATTTTTTTTAGGCATGTTGGGTGTCAAATCACTCAACAAGCTTAATGTTTTTATATTTTTAGGGTTTTGTTGTTCATAATGTAGAATTATAAAAAAATTAAATGGGGGGTTGGAACTTTTTAATTCCTCTTAATATTCTTTCTTTATTTGTTCATTTTTGTCAAATTAAATATTTTCCTGGCATGTTAGTTGTTAAAACACTTAAGAAGCTTATTGTTTTGATATTTTTAGAGTTTTGTTGATCATAATGTAGAATTATAAAAAAATTAAATGGGGGGTTGAACTTTTAAATTCCTCTTAATATTCTTTCTTTATTTGCTCATTTTTGTCAAATTAAATATTTTGCTGGCATGTTGGTTGTCAAAACACTCAAGAAGCTTAATGTTTTAATATTTTTAGGGATTTGTTGAACATTATGTAGAATTCAGCTAATTTAAAGGGGGGGTTGAAATTTTTAAATTCCTCTTAATATTCTTTCGTTATTTGTTCATTTTTGTCAAATTAAATATTTTCCTGGCATGTTAGTTGTTAAAACACTTAAGAAGCTTATTGTTTTGATATTTTTAGGGTTTTGTTGATCATAATGTAGAATTATAAAAAAATTAAATGGGGGGTTGAAATTTTAAATTCCTCTTAATATTCTTTCTTTATTTGCTCATTTTTGTCAAATTAAATATTTTGCTGGCATGTTGGTTGTCAAAACACTCAAGAAGCTTAATGTTTTAATATTTTTAGGGTTTTATTGATCATAATGTAGAATTATAAAAAAATTTTATGGGGGGTTGGAACTTTTAAATTCCTCTTAATATTCTTTCTTTATTTGCTCATTTTTGTCAAATTAAATTTTTTTTAGGCATGTTGGGTGTCAAATCACTCAACAAGCTTAATGTTTTTATATTTTTAGGGTTTTGTTGATCATAATGTAGAATTATTAAAAATTTAAATGGGGGGTTGGAACTTTTTAATTCCTCTTAATATTCTTTCTTTATTTGTTCATTTTTATCAAATTAAATATTTTGCTGGCATGTTGGTTGTCAAAACACTCAAGAAGCTTAATGTTTTAATATTTTTAGGGTTTAGTTAATCATAATGTAGAATTATAAAAAAATTAAATGGGGGGTTGGAACTTTTTAATTCCTCTTAATATTCTTTCTTTATTTGCTCATTTTTGTCAAATTAAATATTTTCCAGGCATGTTAGTTGTCAAAACACTCAAGAAGCTTAATGTTTTAATAATTTTAGGGATTTGTTGAACATTAGGTAGAATTCAGCTAATTTAAAGGGGGGGTTGAAATTTTTAAATTCCTCTTAATATTCTTTCTTTATTTGCTCATTTTTGTCAAATTAAATATTTTGCTGGCATGTTGGTTGTCAAAACACTCAAGAAGCTTAATGTTTTAATATTTTTAGGGATTTGTTGATCATAATGTAGAATTATAAAAAAATTAAATGGGGGGTTGAACTTTTAAATTCCTCTTAATATTCTTTCTTTATTTGCTCATTTTTGTCAAATTAAATATTTTCCTGGCATGTTAGTTGTTAAAACACTTAAGAAGCTTATTGTTTTATTATTTTTAGGGTTTTGTTGAACATAATGTAGAATTATAAATAAATTAAATGGGGGGTTGGAACTTTTAAATTCCTCTTAATATTCTTTCTTTATTTGTTCATTTTTGTCAAATTAAATATTTTGCTGGCATGTTGGTTGTCAAAACACTCAAGAAGCTTAATGTTTTAATATTTTTAGGGTTTTATTGATCATAATGTAGAATTATAAAAAAATTAAATGGGGGGTTGGAACTTTTAAATTCCTCTTAATATTCTTTCTTTATTTGCTCATTTTTGTCAAATTAAATATTTTCCAGGTATGTTAGTTGTCAAAACACTCAAGAAGCTTAATGTTTTAATAAATTTAGGGATTTGTTGAACATTAGGTAGAATTCAGCTAATTTAAAGGGGGGGTTGAAATTTTTAAATTCCTCTTAATATTCTTTCTTTATTTGCTCATTTTTGTCAAATTAAATATTTTGCTGGCATGTTGGTTGTCAAAACACTCTAGAAGCTTAATGTTTTAATATTTTTAGGGATTTGTTGAACATTATGTAGAATTCAGCTAATTTAAAGGGGGGGTTGAAATTTTTAAATTCCTCTTAATATTCTTTCTTTATTTGTTCATTTTTGTCAAATTAAATATTTTCCTGGCATGTTAGTTGTTAAAACACTTAAGAAGCTTATTGTTTTGATATTTTTAGGGTTTTGTTGATCATAATGTAGAATTATAAAAAAATTAAATGGGGGGTTGAACTTTTAAATTCCTCTTAATATTCTTTCTTTATTTGCTCATTTTTGTCAAATTAAATATTTTGCTGGCATGTTGGTTGTCAAAACACTCAAGAAGCTTAATGTTTTAATATTTTTAGGGTTTAGTTGATCATAATGTAGAATTATAAAAAAATTAAATGGGGGGTTGGAACTTTTAAATTCCTCTTAATATTCTTTCTTTATTTGTTCATTTTTGTCAAATTAAATTTTTTTTAGGCATGTTGGGTGTCAAATCACTCAACAAGCTTAATATTTTAATATTTTTAGGGATTTGTAGAACATTAGGTAGAATTTAGCTAATTTAAAGGGGGGGTTGAAATTTTTAAATTCCTCTTAATATTCTTTCTTTATTTGTTCATTTTTGTCAAATTAAATATTTTGCTGGCATGTTGGTTGTCAAAACTCTCAAGAAGCTTAATGTTTTAATATTTTTAGGGATTTGTTGAACATTAGGTAGAATTCAGCTAATTTAAAGGGGGGGTTGAAATTTTTAAATTCCTCTTAATATTCTTTCTTTATTTGCTCATTTTTGTCATATTAAATATTTTGCTGGCATGTTGGTTGTCAAAACACTCAAGAAGCTTAATGTTTTAATATTTTTAGGGTTTAGTTGATCATAATGTAGAATTATAAAAAAATTAAATGGGGGGTTGGAACTTTTAAATTCCTCTTAATATTCTTTCTTTATTTGTTCATTTTTGTCAAATTAAATTTTTTTTAGGCATGTTGGGTGTCAAATCACTCAACAAGCTTAATGTTTTAATATTTTTAGGGATTTGTAGAACATTAGGTAGAATTTAGCTAATTTAAAGGGGGGGTTGAAATTTTTAAATTCCTCTTAATATTCTTTCTTTATTTGTTCATTTTTGTCAAATTAAATATTTTGCTGGCATGTTGGTTGTCAAAACTCTCAAGAAGCTTAATGTTTTAATATTTTTAGGGATTTGTTGAACATTAGGTAGAATTCAGCTAATTTAAAGGGGGGGTTGAAATTTTTAAATTCCTCTTAATATTCTTTCTTTATTTGCTCATTTTTGTCATATTAAATATTTTGCTGGCATGTTGGTTGTCAAAACACTCAAGAAGCTTAATGTTTTATTATTTTTAGGGTTTTGTTGATCATAATGTAGAATTATAAAAAAATTAAATGGGGGGTTGGAACTTTTAAATTCCTCTAAATATTCTTTCTTTATTTGTTCATTTTTGTCAAATTAAATATTTTCCTGGCATGTTAGTTGTTAAAACACTTAAGAAGCTTATTGTTTTATTATTTTTAGGGTTTTGTTGAACATAATGTAGAATTATAAAAAAATTAAATGGGGGGTTGGAACTTTTAAATTCCTCTTAATATTCTTTCTTTATTTGTTCATTTTTGTCAAATTAAATATTTTGCTGGCATGTTAGTTGTTAAAACACTTATGAAGCTTATTGTTTTATTATTTTTAGGGTATTGTTGATCATAATGTAGAATTATAAAAAAATTAAAGGGGGGGTTGAAACTTTTAAATTCCTCTTAATATTCTTTCTTTATTTACTCATTTTTGTCAAATTAAATTTTTTTTAGGCATGTTGGGTGTCAAATCACTCAACAAGCTTAATGTTTTAATATTTTTAGGGATTTGTAGAACATTAGGTAGAATTCAGCTAATTTAAAGGGGGTTGAAATTTTTAAATTCCTCTTAATATTCTTTCTTTATTTGCTCATTTTTGTCAAATTAAATATTTTGCTGGCATGTTGGTTGTCAAAACACTCAAGAAGCTTAATGTTTTAATATTTTTAGGGTTTTGTTGATCATAATGTAGAATTATAAAAAAATTAAATGGGGGGTTGAAACTTTTAAATTCCTCTTAATATTCTTTCTTTATTTGCTCATTTTTGTCAAATTAAATATTTTGCTGGCATGTTGGTTTTCAAAACTCTCAAGAAGCTTAATGTTTTAATATTTTTAGGGATTTGTTGAACATTAGGTAGAATTCAGCTAATTTAAAGGGGGGGTTGAAATTTTTAAATTCCTCTTAATATTCTTTCTTTATTTGCTCATTTTTGTCATATTAAATATTTTGCTGGCATGTTGGTTGTCAAAACACTCAAGAAGCTTAATGTTTTATTATTTTTAGGGTTTTGTTGATCATAATGTAGAATTATAAAAAAATTAAATGGGGGGTTGGAACTTTTAAATTCCTCTAAATATTCTTTCTTTATTTGTTCATTTTTGTCAAATTAAATATTTTCGTGGCATGTTGGGTGTCAAATCACTCAAAAGCTTAATGTTTTAATATTTTTAGGGTTTTATTGATCATAATGTAGAATTATAAAAAAATTAAATGGGGGGTTGGAACTTTTTAATTCCTCTTAATATTCTTTCTTTATTTGTTCATTTTTGTCAAATTAAATATTTTCCTGGCATGTTAGTTGTTAAAACACTTAAGATGCTTATTGTTTTGATATTTTTAGGGTTTTGTTGATCATAATGTAGAATTATAAAAAAATTAAATGGGGGGTTGAACTTTTAAATTCCTTTTAATATTCTTTCTTTATTTGCTCATTTTTGTCAAATTAAATATTTTCCTGGCATGTTAGTTGTTAAAACACTTAAGAAGCTTATTGTTTTGATATTTTTAGGGTTTTGTTGATCATAATGTAGAATTATAAAAAAATTAAATGGGGGGTTGAACTTTTAAATTCCTCTTAATATTCTTTCTTTATTTGCTCATTTTTGTCAAATTAAATATTTTGCTGGCATGTTGGTTGTCAAAACACTCAAGAAGCTTAATGTTTTAATATTTTTAGGGTTTTGTTGATCATAATGTAGAATTATAAAAAAATTAAATGGGGGGTTGGAACTTTTTAATTCCTCTTAATATTCTTTCTTTATTTGCTCATTTTTGTCAAATTAAATATTTTCCAGGCATGTTAGTTGTCAAAACACTTAAGAAGCTTATTGTTTTATTATTTTTAGGGTTTTGTTGAACATAATGTAGAATTATAAAAAAATTAAATGGGGGGTTGAACTTTAAAATTCCTCTTAATATTCTTTCTTTATTTGCTCATTTTTGTCAAATTAAATATTTTGCTGGCATGTTGGTTGTCAAAACACTCAAGAAGCTTAATGTTTTAATATTTTTAGGGTTTAGTTGATCATAATGTAGAATTATAAAAAAATTAAATGGGGGGTTGGAACTTTTAAATTCCTCTTAATATTCTTTCTTTATTTGTTCATTTTTGTCAAATTAAATATTTTGCTGGCATGTTAGTTGTTAAAACACTTAAGAAGCTTATTGTTTTATTATTTTTAGGGTTTTGTTGATCATAATGTAGAATTATAAAAAAATTAAAGGGGGGGTTGAAACTTTTAAATTCCTCTTAATATTCTTTCTTTATTTGCTCATTTTTGTCAAATTAAATTTTTTTTAGGCATGTTGGGTGTCAAATCACTCAACAAGCTTAATGTTTTTATATTTTTAGGGTTTTGTTGTTCATAATGTAGAATTATAAAAAAATTAAATGGGGGGTTGGAACTTTTTAATTCCTCTTAATATTCTTTCTTTATTTGTTCATTTTTGTCAAATTAAATATTTTCCTGGCATGTTAGTTGTTAAAACACTTAAGAAGCTTATTGTTTTGATATTTTTAGAGTTTTGTTGATCATAATGTAGAATTATAAAAAAATTAAATGGGGGGTTGAACTTTTAAATTCCTCTTAATATTCTTTCTTTATTTGCTCATTTTTGTCAAATTAAATATTTTGCTGGCATGTTGGTTGTCAAAACACTCAAGAAGCTTAATGTTTTAATATTTTTAGGGATTTGTTGAACATTATGTAGAATTCAGCTAATTTAAAGGGGGGGTTGAAATTTTTAAATTCCTCTTAATATTCTTTCGTTATTTGTTCATTTTTGTCAAATTAAATATTTTCCTGGCATGTTAGTTGTTAAAACACTTAAGAAGCTTATTGTTTTGATATTTTTAGGGTTTTGTTGATCATAATGTAGAATTATAAAAAAATTAAATGGGGGGTTGAAATTTTAAATTCCTCTTAATATTCTTTCTTTATTTGCTCATTTTTGTCAAATTAAATATTTTGCTGGCATGTTGGTTGTCAAAACACTCAAGAAGCTTAATGTTTTAATATTTTTAGGGTTTAGTTGATCATAATGTAGAATTATAAAAAAATTAAATGGGGTGTTGGAACTTTTAAATTCCTCTTAATATTCTATCTTTATTTGTTCATTTTTGTCAAATTAAATTTTTTTTAGGCATGTTGGGTGTCAAATCACTCAACAAGCTTAATGTTTTAATAATTTTAGGGATTTGTTGAACATTAGGTAGAACTCAGCTAATTTAAAGGAGGGGTTGAAATTTTTAAATTCCTCTTAATATTCTTTCTTTATTTGTTCATTTTTGTCAAATTAAATATTTTCCTGGCATGTTAGTTGTTAAAACACTTAAGAAGCTTATTGTTTTGATATTTTTAGGGTTTTGTTGATCATAATGTAGAATTATAAAAAAATTAAATGGGGGGTTGAACTTTTAAATTCCTCTTAATATTCTTTCTTTATTTGCTCATTTTTGTCAAATTAAATATTTTGCTGGCATGTTGGTTGTCAAATCACTCAAAAGCTTAATGTTTTAATATTTTTAGGGTTTTATTGATCATAATGTAGAATTATAAAAAAATTTTATGGGGGGTTGGAACTTTTAAATTCCTCTTAATATTCTTTCTTTATTTGCTCATTTTTGTCAAATTAAATTTTTTTTAGGCATGTTGGGTGTCAAATCACTCAACAAGCTTAATGTTTTTATATTTTTAGGGTTTTGTTGATCATAATGTAGAATTATTAAAAATTTAAATGGGGGGTTGGAACTTTTTAATTCCTCTTAATATTCTTTCTTTATTTGTTCATTTTTATCAAATTAAATATTTTGCTGGCATGTTGGTTGTCAAAACACTCAAGAAGCTTAATGTTTTAATATTTTTAGGGTTTAGTTAATCATAATGTAGAATTATAAAAAAATTAAATGGGGGGTTGGAACTTTTTAATTCCTCTTAATATTCTTTCTTTATTTGCTCATTTTTGTCAAATTAAATATTTTCCAGGCATGTTAGTTGTCAAAACACTCAAGAAGCTTAATGTTTTAATAATTTTAGGGATTTGTTGAACATTAGGTAGAATTCAGCTAATTTAAAGGGGGGGTTGAAATTTTTAAATTCCTCTTAATATTCTTTCTTTATTTGCTCATTTTTGTCAAATTAAATATTTTGCTGGCATGTTGGTTGTCAAAACACTCAAGAAGCTTAATGTTTTAATATTTTTAGGGATTTGTTGATCATAATGTAGAATTATAAAAAAATTAAATGGGGGGTTGAACTTTTAAATTCCTCTTAATATTCTTTCTTTATTTGCTCATTTTTGTCAAATTAAATATTTTCCTGGCATGTTAGTTGTTAAAACACTTAAGAAGCTTATTGTTTTATTATTTTTAGGGTTTTGTTGAACATAATGTAGAATTATAAATAAATTAAATGGGGGGTTGGAACTTTTAAATTCCTCTTAATATTCTTTCTTTATTTGTTCATTTTTGTCAAATTAAATATTTTGCTGGCATGTTGGTTGTCAAAACACTCAAGAAGCTTAATGTTTTAATATTTTTAGGGTTTTATTGATCATAATGTAGAATTATAAAAAAATTAAATGGGGGGTTGGAACTTTTAAATTCCTCTTAATATTCTTTCTTTATTTGCTCATTTTTGTCAAATTAAATATTTTCCAGGTATGTTAGTTGTCAAAACACTCAAGAAGCTTAATGTTTTAATAAATTTAGGGATTTGTTGAACATTAGGTAGAATTCAGCTAATTTAAAGGGGGGGTTGAAATTTTTAAATTCCTCTTAATATTCTTTCTTTATTTGCTCATTTTTGTCAAATTAAATATTTTGCTGGCATGTTGGTTGTCAAAACACTCTAGAAGCTTAATGTTTTAATATTTTTAGGGATTTGTTGAACATTATGTAGAATTCAGCTAATTTAAAGGGGGGGTTGAAATTTTTAAATTCCTCTTAATATTCTTTCTTTATTTGTTCATTTTTGTCAAATTAAATATTTTCCTGGCATGTTAGTTGTTAAAACACTTAAGAAGCTTATTGTTTTGATATTTTTAGGGTTTTGTTGATCATAATGTAGAATTATAAAAAAATTAAATGGGGGGTTGAACTTTTAAATTCCTCTTAATATTCTTTCTTTATTTGCTCATTTTTGTCAAATTAAATATTTTGCTGGCATGTTGGTTGTCAAAACACTCAAGAAGCTTAATGTTTTAATATTTTTAGGGTTTAGTTGATCATAATGTAGAATTATAAAAAAATTAAATGGGGGGTTGGAACTTTTAAATTCCTCTTAATATTCTTTATTTATTTGTTCATTTTTGTCAAATTAAATTTTTTTTAGGCATGTTGGGTGTCAAATCACTCAACAAGCTTAATATTTTAATATTTTTAGGGATTTGTAGAACATTAGGTAGAATTTAGCTAATTTAAAGGGGGGGTTGAAATTTTTAAATTCCTCTTAATATTCTTTCTTTATTTGTTCATTTTTGTCAAATTAAATATTTTGCTGGCATGTTGGTTGTCAAAACTCTCAAGAAGCTTAATGTTTTAATATTTTTAGGGATTTGTTGAACATTAGGTAGAATTCAGCTAATTTAAAGGGGGGGTTGAAATTTTTAAATTCCTCTTAATATTCTTTCTTTATTTGCTCATTTTTGTCATATTAAATATTTTGCTGGCATGTTGGTTGTCAAAACACTCAAGAAGCTTAATGTTTTATTATTTTTAGGGTTTTGTTGATCATAATGTAGAATTATAAAAAAATTAAATGGGGGGTTGGAACTTTTAAATTCCTCTAAATATTCTTTCTTTATTTGTTCATTTTTGTCAAATTAAATATTTTCCTGGCATGTTAGTTGTTAAAACACTTAAGAAGCTTATTGTTTTATTATTTTTAGGGTTTTGTTGAACATAATGTAGAATTATAAAAAAATTAAATGGGGGGTTGGAACTTTTAAATTCCTCTTAATATTCTTTCTTTATTTGTTCATTTTTGTCAAATTAAATATTTTGCTGGCATGTTAGTTGTTAAAACACTTATGAAGCTTATTGTTTTATTATTTTTAGGGTATTGTTGATCATAATGTAGAATTATAAAAAAATTAAAGGGGGGGTTGAAACTTTTAAATTCCTCTTAATATTCTTTCTTTATTTACTCATTTTTGTCAAATTAAATTTTTTTTAGGCATGTTGGGTGTCAAATCACTCAACAAGCTTAATGTTTTAATATTTTTAGGGATTTGTAGAACATTAGGTAGAATTCAGCTAATTTAAAGGGGGTTGAAATTTTTAAATTCCTCTTAATATTCTTTCTTTATTTGCTCATTTTTGTCAAATTAAATATTTTGCTGGCATGTTGGTTGTCAAAACACTCAAGAAGCTTAATGTTTTAATATTTTTAGGGTTTTGTTGATCATAATGTAGAATTATAAAAAAATTAAATGGGGGGTTGAAACTTTTAAATTCCTCTTAATATTCTTTCTTTATTTGCTCATTTTTGTCAAATTAAATATTTTGCTGGCATGTTGGTTGTCAAAACTCTCAAGAAGCTTAATGTTTTAATATTTTTAGGGATTTGTTGAACATTAGGTAGAATTCAGCTAATTTAAAGGGGGGGTTGAAATTTTTAAATTCCTCTTAATATTCTTTCTTTATTTGCTCATTTTTGTCATATTAAATATTTTGCTGGCATGTTGGTTGTCAAAACACTCAAGAAGCTTAATGTTTTATTATTTTTAGGGTTTTGTTGATCATAATGTAGAATTATAAAAAAATTAAATGGGGGGTTGGAACTTTTAAATTCCTCTAAATATTCTTTCTTTATTTGTTCATTTTTGTCAAATTAAATATTTTCGTGGCATGTTGGGTGTCAAATCACTCAAAAGCTTAATGTTTTAATATTTTTAGGGTTTTATTGATCATAATGTAGAATTATAAAAAAATTAAATGGGGGGTTGGAACTTTTTAATTCCTCTTAATATTCTTTCTTTATTTGTTCATTTTTGTCAAATTAAATATTTTCCTGGCATGTTAGTTGTTAAAACACTTAAGATGCTTATTGTTTTGATATTTTTAGGGTTTTGTTGATCATAATGTAGAATTATAAAAAAATTAAATGGGGGGTTGAACTTTTAAATTCCTTTTAATATTCTTTCTTTATTTGCTCATTTTTGTCAAATTAAATATTTTCCTGGCATGTTAGTTGTTAAAACACTTAAGAAGCTTATTGTTTTATTATTTTTAGGGTTTTGTTGAACATAATGTAGAATTATAAAAAAATTAAATGGGGGGTTGGAACTTTTAAATTCCTCTTAATATTCTTTCTTTATTTGTTCATTTTTGTCAAATTAAATATTTTGCTGGCATGTTAGTTGTTAAAACACTTATGAAGCTTATTGTTTTATTATTTTTAGGGTATTGTTGATCATAATGTAGAATTATAAAAAAATTAAATGGGGGGTTGAAACTTTTAAATTCCTCTTAATATTCTTTCTTTATTTACTCATTTTTGTCAAATTTAATATTTTGCTGGCATGTTAGTTGTTAAAACACTTAAGAAGCTTATTGTTTTATTATTTTTAGGGTTTTGTTGATCATAATGTAGAATTATAAAAAAATTAAAGGGGGGGTTGAAACTTTTAAATTCCTCTTAATATTCTTTCTTTATTTGCTCATTTTTGTCAAATTAAATATTTTGCTGGCATGTTAGTTGTTAAAACACTTAAGAAGCTTATTGTTTTATTATTTTTAGGGTTTTGTTGATCATAATGTAGAATTATAAAAAAATTAAAGGGGGGGTTGAAACTTTTAAATTCCTCTTAATATTCTTTCTTTATTTGCTCATTTTTGTCAAATTAAATATTTTGCTGGCATGTTGGTTGTCAAAACACTTAAGAAGCTTATTGTTTTGATATTTTTAGGGTTTTGTTGATCATAATGTAGAATTATAAAAAAATTAAATGGGGGGTTGAACTTTTAAATTCCTCTTAATATTCTTTCTTTATTTGCTCATTTTTGTCAAATTAAATATTTTGCTGGCATGTTGGTTGTCAAATCACTCAAAAGCTTAATGTTTTAATATTTTTAGGGTTTTATTGATCATAATGTAGAATTATAAAAAAATTTTATGGGGGGTTGGAACTTTTAAATTCCTCTTAATATTCTTTCTTTATTTGCTCATTTTTGTCAAATTAAATTTTTTTTAGGCATGTTGGGTGTCAAATCACTCAACAAGCTTAATGTTTTTATATTTTTAGGGTTTTGTTGATCATAATGTAGAATTATTAAAAATTTAAATGGGGGGTTGGAACTTTTTAATTCCTCTTAATATTCTTTCTTTATTTGTTCATTTTTATCAAATTAAATATTTTGCTGGCATGTTGGTTGTCAAAACACTCAAGAAGCTTAATGTTTTAATATTTTTAGGGTTTAGTTAATCATAATGTAGAATTATAAAAAAATTAAATGGGGGGTTGGAACTTTTTAATTCCTCTTAATATTCTTTCTTTATTTGCTCATTTTTGTCAAATTAAATATTTTCCAGGCATGTTAGTTGTCAAAACACTCAAGAAGCTTAATGTTTTAATAATTTTAGGGATTTGTTGAACATTAGGTAGAATTCAGCTAATTTAAAGGGGGGGTTGAAATTTTTAAATTCCTCTTAATATTCTTTCTTTATTTGCTCATTTTTGTCAAATTAAATATTTTGCTGGCATGTTGGTTGTCAAAACACTCAAGAAGCTTAATGTTTTAATATTTTTAGGGATTTGTTGATCATAATGTAGAATTATAAAAAAATTAAATGGGGGTTGAACTTTTAAATTCCTCTTAATATTCTTTCTTTATTTGCTCATTTTTGTCAAATTAAATATTTTCCTGGCATGTTAGTTGTTAAAACACTTAAGAAGCTTATTGTTTTATTATTTTTAGGGTTTTGTTGAACATAATGTAGAATTATAAATAAATTAAATGGGGGGTTGGAACTTTTAAATTCCTCTTAATATTCTTTCTTTATTTGTTCATTTTTGTCAAATTAAATATTTTGCTGGCATGTTGGTTGTCAAAACACTCAAGAAGCTTAATGTTTTAATATTTTTAGGGTTTTATTGATCATAATGTAGAATTATAAAAAAATTAAATGGGGGGTTGGAACTTTTAAATTCCTCTTAATATTCTTTCTTTATTTGCTCATTTTTGTCAAATTAAATATTTTCCAGGTATGTTAGTTGTCAAAACACTCAAGAAGCTTAATGTTTTAATAAATTTAGGGATTTGTTGAACATTAGGTAGAATTCAGCTAATTTAAAGGGGGGGTTGAAATTTTTAAATTCCTCTTAATATTCTTTCTTTATTTGCTCATTTTTGTCAAATTAAATATTTTGCTGGCATGTTGGTTGTCAAAACACTCTAGAAGCTTAATGTTTTAATATTTTTAGGGATTTGTTGAACATTATGTAGAATTCAGCTAATTTAAAGGGGGGGTTGAAATTTTTAAATTCCTCTTAATATTCTTTCTTTATTTGTTCATTTTTGTCAAATTAAATATTTTCCTGGCATGTTAGTTGTTAAAACACTTAAGAAGCTTATTGTTTTGATATTTTTAGGGTTTGTTGATCATAATGTAGAATTATAAAAAAATTAAATGGGGGGTTGAACTTTTAAATTCCTCTTAATATTCTTTCTTTATTTGCTCATTTTTGTCAAATTAAATATTTTGCTGGCATGTTGGTTGTCAAAACACTCAAGAAGCTTAATGTTTTAATATTTTTAGGGTTTAGTTGATCATAATGTAGAATTATAAAAAAATTAAATGGGGGGTTGGAACTTTTAAATTCCTCTTAATATTCTTTCTTATTTGTTCATTTTTGTCAAATTAAATTTTTTTAGGCATGTTGGGTGTCAAATCACTCAACAAGCTTAATATTTTAATATTTTTAGGGATTTGTAGAACATTAGGTAGAATTTAGCTAATTTAAAGGGGGGGTTGAAATTTTTAAATTCCTCTTAATATTCTTTCTTTATTTGTTCATTTTTGTCAAATTAAATATTTTGCTGGCATGTTGGTTGTCAAAACTCTCAAGAAGCTTAATGTTTTAATATTTTTAGGGATTTGTTGAACATTAGGTAGAATTCAGCTAATTTAAAGGGGGGGTTGAAATTTTTAAATTCCTCTTAATATTCTTTCTTTATTTGCTCATTTTTGTCATATTAAATATTTTGCTGGCATGTTGGTTGTCAAAACACTCAAGAAGCTTAATGTTTTATTATTTTTAGGGTTTTGTTGATCATAATGTAGAATTATAAAAAAATTAAATGGGGGGTTGGAACTTTTAAATTCCTCTAAATATTCTTTCTTTATTTGTTCATTTTTGTCAAATTAAATATTTTCCTGGCATGTTAGTTGTTAAAACACTTAAGAAGCTTATTGTTTTATTATTTTTAGGGTTTTGTTGAACATAATGTAGAATTATAAAAAAATTAAATGGGGGGTTGGAACTTTTAAATTCCTCTTAATATTCTTTCTTTATTTGTTCATTTTTGTCAAATTAAATATTTTGCTGGCATGTTAGTTGTTAAAACACTTATGAAGCTTATTGTTTTATTATTTTTAGGGTATTGTTGATCATAATGTAGAATTATAAAAAAATTAAAGGGGGGGTTGAAACTTTTAAATTCCTCTTAATATTCTTTCTTTATTTACTCATTTTTGTCAAATTAAATTTTTTTTAGGCATGTTGGGTGTCAAATCACTCAACAAGCTTAATGTTTTAATATTTTTAGGGATTTGTAGAACATTAGGTAGAATTCAGCTAATTTAAAGGGGGTTGAAATTTTTAAATTCCTCTTAATATTCTTTCTTTATTTGCTCATTTTTGTCAAATTAAATATTTTGCTGGCATGTTGGTTGTCAAAACACTCAAGAAGCTTAATGTTTTAATATTTTTAGGGTTTTGTTGATCATAATGTAGAATTATAAAAAAATTAAATGGGGGGTTGAAACTTTTAAATTCCTCTTAATATTCTTTCTTTATTTGCTCATTTTTGTCAAATTAAATATTTTGCTGGCATGTTGGTTGTCAAAACTCTCAAGAAGCTTAATGTTTTAATATTTTTAGGGATTTGTTGAACATTAGGTAGAATTCAGCTAATTTAAAGGGGGGGTTGAAATTTTTAAATTCCTCTTAATATTCTTTCTTTATTTGCTCATTTTTGTCATATTAAATATTTTGCTGGCATGTTGGTTGTCAAAACACTCAAGAAGCTTAATGTTTTATTATTTTTAGGGTTTTGTTGATCATAATGTAGAATTATAAAAAAATTAAATGGGGGGTTGGAACTTTTAAATTCCTCTAAATATTCTTTCTTTATTTGTTCATTTTTGTCAAATTAAATATTTTCGTGGCATGTTGGGTGTCAAATCACTCAAAAGCTTAATGTTTTAATATTTTTAGGGTTTTATTGATCATAATGTAGAATTATAAAAAAATTAAATGGGGGGTTGGAACTTTTTAATTCCTCTTAATATTCTTTCTTTATTTGTTCATTTTTGTCAAATTAAATATTTTCCTGGCATGTTAGTTGTTAAAACACTTAAGATGCTTATTGTTTTGATATTTTTAGGGTTTTGTTGATCATAATGTAGAATTATAAAAAAATTAAATGGGGGGTTGAACTTTTAAATTCCTTTTAATATTCTTTCTTTATTTGCTCATTTTTGTCAAATTAAATATTTTCCTGGCATGTTAGTTGTTAAAACACTTAAGAAGCTTATTGTTTTATTATTTTTAGGGTTTTGTTGAACATAATGTAGAATTATAAAAAAATTAAATGGGGGGTTGGAACTTTTAAATTCCTCTTAATATTCTTTCTTTATTTGTTCATTTTTGTCAAATTAAATATTTTGCTGGCATGTTAGTTGTTAAAACACTTATGAAGCTTATTGTTTTATTATTTTTAGGGTATTGTTGATCATAATGTAGAATTATAAAAAAATTAAATGGGGGGTTGAAACTTTTAAATTCCTCTTAATATTCTTTCTTTATTTACTCATTTTTGTCAAATTTAATATTTTGCTGGCATGTTAGTTGTTAAAACACTTAAGAAGCTTATTGTTTTATTATTTTTAGGGTTTTGTTGATCATAATGTAGAATTATAAAAAAATTAAAGGGGGGGTTGAAACTTTTAAATTCCTCTTAATATTCTTTCTTTATTTGCTCATTTTTGTCAAATTAAATATTTTGCTGGCATGTTAGTTGTTAAAACACTTAAGAAGCTTATTGTTTTATTATTTTTAGGGTTTTGTTGATCATAATGTAGAATTATAAAAAAATTAAAGGGGGGGTTGAAACTTTTAAATTCCTCTTAATATTCTTTCTTTATTTGCTCATTTTTGTCAAATTAAATATTTTGCTGGCATGTTGGTTGTCAAAACACTCAAGAAGCTTAATGTTTTAATATTTTTAGGGATTTGTTGAACATTATGTAGAATTCAGCTAATTTAAAGGGGGGGTTGAAATTTTTAAATTCCTCTTAATATTCTTTCTTTATTTGTTCATTTTTGTCAAATTAAATATTTTCCTGGCATGTTGGGTGTCAAATCACTCAAAAGCTTAATGTTTTAATATTTTTAGGGTTTTATTGATCATAATGTAGAATTATAAAAAAATTAAATGGGGGGTTGGAACTTTTAAATTCCTCTTAATATTCTTTCTTTATTTGCTCATTTTTGTCAAATTAAATTTTTTTTAGGCATGTTGGGTGTCAAATCACTCAACAAGCTTAATGTTTTAATATTTTTAGGGTTTTGTTGATCATAATGTAGAATTATAAAAAAATTAAAGGGGGGGTTGAAACTTTTAAATTCCTCTTAATATTCTTTCTTTATTTGCTCATTTTTGTCAAATTAAATATTTTGCTGGCATGTTGGTTGTCAAAACACTCAAGAAGCTTAATGTTTTAATATTTTTAGGGATTTGTTGAACATTATGTAGAATTCATCTAATTTAAAGGGGGGGTTGAAATTTTTAAATTCCTCTTAATATTCTTTCTTTATTTGTTCATTTTTGTCAAATTAAATATTTTCCTGGCATGTTGGGTGTCAAATCACTCAAAAGCTTAATGTTTTAATATTTTTAGGGTTTTATTGATCATAATGTAGAATTATAAAAAAATTAAATGGGGGGTTGGAACTTTTAAATTCCTCTTAATATTCTTTCTTTATTTGCTCATTTTTGTCAAATTAAATTTTTTTTAGGCATGTTGGGTGTCAAATCACTCAACAAGCTTAATGTTTTAATATTTTTAGGGATTTGTTGAACATTAGGTAGAATTCAGCTAATTTAAAGGGGGGGTTGAAATTTTTAAATTCCTCTTAATATTCTTTCTTTATTTGCTCATTTTTGTCAAATTAAATATTTTGCTGGCATGTTGGTTGTCAAAACACTCAAGAAGCTTAATGTTTTAATATTTTTAGGGTTTTGTTGATCATAATGTAGAATTATAAAAAAATTAAATGGGGGGTTGGAACTTTTAAATTCCTCTAAATATTCTTTCTTTATTTGTTCATTTTTGTCAAATTAAATATTTTCGTGGCATGTTGGGTGTCAAATCACTCAAATGCTTAATGTTTTAATATTTTTAGGGTTTTATTGATCATAATGTAGAATTATAAAAAAATTAAATGGGGGGTTGGAACTTTTAAATTCCTCTTAATATTCTTTCTTTATTTGCTCATTTTTGTCAAATTAACTTTTTTTTAGGCATGTTGGGTGTCAAATCACTCAACAAGCTTAATGTTTTAATATTTTTAGGGTTTTGTTGATCATAATGTAGAATTATAAAAAAATTAAATGGGGGGTTGGAACTTTTTAATTCCTCTTAATATTCTTTCTTTATTTGTTCATTTTTGTCAAATTAAATATTTTCCTGGCATGTTAGTTGTTAAAACACTTAAGATGCTTATTGTTTTGATATTTTTAGGGTTTTGTTGATCATAATGTAGAATTATAAAAAAATTAAATGGGGGGTTGAACTTTTAAATTCCTCTTAATATTCTTTCTTTATTTGCTCATTTTTGTCAAATTAAATTTTTTTTAGGCATGTTGGGTGTCAAATCACTCAACAAGCTTAATGTTTTAATATTTTTAGGGTTTAGTTGAACATTAGGTAGAATTCAGCTAATTTAAAGGGGGGGTTGAAATTTTTAAATTCCTCTTAATATTCTTTCTTTATTTGCTCATTTTTGTCAAATTAAATATTTTGCTGGCATGTTGGTTGTCAAAACACTCAAGAAGCTTAATGTTTTAATATTTTTAGGGTTTTGTTGATCATAATGTAGAATTATAAAAAAATTAAATGGGGGGTTGGAACTTTTAAATTCCTCTTAATATTCTTTCTTTATTTGCTCATTTTTGTCAAATTAAATTTTTTTTAGGCATGTTGGGTGTCAAATCACTCAACAAGCTTAATGTTTTAATATTTTTAGGGTTTTGTTGATCATAATGTAGAATTATAAAAAAATTAAATGGGGGGTTGGAACTTTTTAATTCCTCTTAATATTCTTTCTTTATTTGTTCATTTTTGTCAAATTAAATATTTTGCTGGCATGTTAGTTGTTAAAACACTTAAGAAGCTTATTGTTTTATTATTTTTAGGGTTTTGTTGATCATAATGTAGAATTATAAAAAAATTAAATGGGGGGTTGAAACTTTTAAATTCCTCTTAATATTCTTTCTTTATTTACTCATTTTTGTCAAATTAAATATTTTCCTGGCATGTTGGGTGTCAAATCACTCAAAAGCTTAATGTTTTTATATTTTTAGGGTTTTGTTGATCATAATGTAGAATTATAAAAAAATTAAATGGGGGGTTGGAACTTTTAAATTCCTCTTAATATTCTTTCTTTATTTGTTCATTTTTGTCAAATTAAATATTTTGCTGGCATGTTGGTTGTCAAAACACTCAAGAAGCTTAATGTTTTAATATTTTTAGGGTTTAGTTGATCATAATGTAGAATTATAAAAAAATTAAATGGGGGGTTGGAACTTTTAAATTCCTCTTAATATTCTATCTTTATTTGTTCATTTTTGTCAAATTAAATTTTTTTTAGGCATGTTGGGTATCAAATCACTCAACAAGCTTAATGTTTTAATATTTTTAGGGATTTGTTGAACATTAGGTAGAATTCAGCTAATTTAAAGGGGGGGTTGAAATTTTTAAATTCCTCTTAATATTCTTTCTTTATTTGCTCATTTTTGTCAAATTAAATATTTTGCTGGCCTGTTGGTTGTCAAAACACTCAAGAAGCTTAATGTTTTAATATTTTTAGGGTTTTGTTGATCATAATGTAGAATTATAAAAAAATTAAATGGGGGGTTGGAACTTTTAAATTCCTCTAAATATTCTTTCTTTATTTGTTCATTTTTGTCAAATTAAATATTTTCGTGGCATGTTGGGTGTCAAATCACTCAAATGCTTAATGTTTTAATATTTTTAGGGTTTTATTGATCATAATGTAGAATTATAAAAAAATTAAATGGGGGGTTGGAACTTTTAAATTCCTCTTAATATTCTTTCTTTATTTGCTCATTTTTGTCAAATTAAATTTTTTTTAGGCATGTTGGGTGTCAAATCACTCAACAAGCTTAATGTTTTAATATTTTTAGGGTTTTGTTGATCATAATGTAGAATTATAAAAAAATTAAATGGGGGGTTGGAACTTTTTAATTCCTCTTAATATTCTTTCTTTATTTGTTCATTTTTGTCAAATTAAATATTTTCCTGGCATGTTAGTTGTTAAAACACTTAAGATGCTTATTGTTTTGATATTTTTAGGGTTTTGTTGATCATAATGTAGAATTATAAAAAAATTAAATGGGGGGTTGAACTTTTAAATTCCTCTTAATATTCTTTCTTTATTTGCTCATTTTTGTCAAATTAAATTTTTTTTAGGCATGTTGGGTGTCAAATCACTCAACAAGCTTAATGTTTTAATATTTTTAGGGTTTAGTTGATCATAATGTAGAATTATAAAAAAATTAAATGGGGGGTTGGAACTTTTAAATTCCTCTTAATATTCTATCTTTATTTGTTCATTTTTGTCAAATTAAATTTTTTTTAGGCATGTTGGGTGTCAAATCACTCAACAAGCTTAATGTTTTAATATTTTTAGGGATTTGTTGAACATTAGGTAGAATTCAGCTAATTTAAAGGGGGGGTTGAAATTTTTAAATTCCTCTTAATATTCTTTCTTTATTTGCTCATTTTTGTCAAATTAAATATTTTGCTGGCATGTTGGTTGTCAAAACACTCAAGAAGCTTAATGTTTTAATATTTTTAGGGTTTTGTTGATCATAATGTAGAATTATAAAAAAATTAAATGGGGGGTTGGAACTTTTAAATTCCTCTAAATATTCTTTCTTTATTTGCTCATTTTTGTCAAATTAAATTTTTTTTAGGCATGTTGGGTGTCAAATCACTCAACAAGCTTAATGTTTTAATATTTTTAGGGTTTTGTTGATCATAATGTAGAATTATAAAAAAATTAAATGGGGGGTTGGAACTTTTTAATTCCTCTTAATATTCTTTCTTTATTTACTCATTTTTGTCAAATTAAATATTTTCCTGGCATGTTGGGTGTCAAATCACTCAAAAGCTTAATGTTTTTATATTTTTAGGGTTTTGTTGATCATAATGTAGAATTATAAAAAAATTAAATGGGGGGTTGGAACTTTTAAATTCCTCTTAATATTCTTTCTTTATTTGCTCATTTTTGTCAAATTAAATATTTTGCTGGCATGTTGGTTGTCAAAACACTCAAGAAGCTTAATGTTTTAATATTTTTAGGGTTTAGTTGATCATAATGTAGAATTATAAAAAAATTAAATGGGGGGTTGGAACTTTTAAATTCCTCTTAATATTCTATCTTTATTTGTTCATTTTTGTCAAATTAAATTTTTTTTAGGCATGTTGGGTGTCAAATCACTCAACAAGCTTAATGTTTTAATATTTTTAGGGATTTGTAGAACATTAGGTAGAATTCAGCTAATTTAAAGGGGGTTGAAATTTTTAAATTCCTCTTAATATTCTTTCTTTATTTGCTCATTTTTGTCAAATTAAATATTTTGCTGGCATGTTGGTTGTCAAAACACTCAAGAAGCTTAATGTTTTAATATTTTTAGGGTTTTGTTGATCATAATGTAGAATTATAAAAAAATTAAATGGGGGGTTGAAACTTTTAAATTCCTCTTAATATTCTTTCTTTATTTGCTCATTTTTGTCAAATTAAATATTTTGCTGGCATGTTGGTTGTCAAAACTCTCAAGAAGCTTAATGTTTTAATATTTTTAGGGATTTGTTGAACATTAGGTAGAATTCAGCTAATTTAAAGGGGGGGTTGAAATTTTTAAATTCCTCTTAATATTCTTTCTTTATTTGCTCATTTTTGTCATATTAAATATTTTGCTGGCATGTTGGTTGTCAAAACACTCAAGAAGCTTATTGTTTTGATATTTTTAGGGTTTTGTTGATCATAATGTAGAATTATAAAAAAATTAAATGGGGGTTGGAACTTTTAAATTCCTCTTAATATTCTTTCTTTATTTGCTCATTTTTGTCAAATTAAATATTTTGCTGGCATGTTGGTTGTCAAAACACTCAAGAAGCTTAATGTTTTAATATTTTTAGGGTTTAGTTGATCATAATGTAGAATTATAAAAAAATTAAATGGGGGGTTGGAACTTTTAAATTCCTCTTAATATTCTATCTTTATTTGTTCATTTTTGTCAAATTAAATTTTTTTTAGGCATGTTGGGTGTCAAATCACTCAACAAGCTTAATGTTTTAATATTTTTAGGGATTTGTTGAACATTATGTAGAATTCAGCTAATTTAAAGGGGGGGTTGAAATTTTTAAATTCCTCTTAATATTCTTTCTTTATTTGTTCATTTTTGTCAAATTAAATATTTTCCTGGCATGTTGGGTGTCAAATCACTCAAAAGCTTAATGTTTTAATATTTTTAGGGTTTTATTGATCATAATGTAGAATTATAAAAAAATTAAATGGGGGGTTGAAACTTTTAAATTCCTCTTAATATTCTTTCTTTATTTACTCATTTTTGTCAAATTTAATATTTTGCTGGCATGTTAGTTGTTAAAACACTTAAGAAGCTTATTGTTTTATTATTTTTAGGGTTTTGTTGATCATAATGTAGAATTATAAAAAAATTAAAGGGGGGGTTGAAACTTTTAAATTCCTCTTAATATTCTTTCTTTATTTGCTCATTTTTGTCAAATTAAATATTTTGCTGGCATGTTAGTTGTTAAAACACTTAAGAAGCTTATTGTTTTATTATTTTTAGGGTTTTGTTGATCATAATGTAGAATTATAAAAAAATTAAAGGGGGGGTTGAAACTTTTAAATTCCTCTTAATATTCTTTCTTTATTTGCTCATTTTTGTCAAATTAAATATTTTGCTGGCATGTTGGTTGTCAAAACACTCAAGAAGCTTAATGTTTTAATATTTTTAGGGATTTGTTGAACATTATGTAGAATTCAGCTAATTTAAAGGGGGGGTTGAAATTTTTAAATTCCTCTTAATATTCTATCTTTATTTGTTCATTTTTGTCAAATTAAATATTTTCCTGGCATGTTGGGTGTCAAAACACTCAAGAAGCTTAATGTTTTAATATTTTTAGGGTTTTGTTGATCATAATGTAGAATTATAAAAAAATTAAATGGGGGGTTGAAACTTTTAAATTCCTCTTAATATTCTTTCTTTATTTGCTCATTTTTGTCAAATTAAATATTTTGCTGGCATGTTGGTTGTCAAAACTCTCAAGAAGCTTAATGTTTTAATATTTTTAGGGATTTGTTGAACATTAGGTAGAATTCAGCTAATTTAAAGGGGGGGTTGAAATTTTTAAATTCCTCTTAATATTCTTTCTTTATTTGCTCATTTTTGTCATATTAAATATTTTGCTGGCATGTTGGTTGTCAAAACACTCAAGAAGCTTAATGTTTTATTATTTTTAGGGTTTTGTTGATCATAATGTAGAATTATAAAAAAATTAAATGGGGGGTTGGAACTTTTAAATTCCTCTAAATATTCTTTCTTTATTTGTTCATTTTTGTCAAATTAAATATTTTCGTGGCATGTTGGGTGTCAAATCACTCAAAAGCTTAATGTTTTAATATTTTTAGGGTTTTATTGATCATAATGTAGAATTATAAAAAAATTAAATGGGGGGTTGGAACTTTTTAATTCCTCTTAATATTCTTTCTTTATTTGTTCATTTTTGTCAAATTAAATATTTTCCTGGCATGTTAGTTGTTAAAACACTTAAGATGCTTATTGTTTTGATATTTTTAGGGTTTTGTTGATCATAATGTAGAATTATAAAAAAATTAAATGGGGGGTTGAACTTTTAAATTCCTCTTAATATTCTTTCTTTATTTGCTCATTTTTGTCAAATTAAATATTTTCCTGGCATGTTAGTTGTTAAAACACTTAAGAAGCTTATTGTTTTATTATTTTTAGGGTTTTGTTGAACATAATGTAGAATTATAAAAAAATTAAATGGGGGGTTGGAACTTTTAAATTCCTCTTAATATTCTTTCTTTATTTGTTCATTTTTGTCAAATTAAATATTTTGCTGGCATGTTAGTTGTTAAAACACTTATGAAGCTTATTGTTTTATTATTTTTAGGGTATTGTTGATCATAATGTAGAATTATAAAAAAATTAAAGGGGGGGTTGAAACTTTTAAATTCCACTTAATATTCTTTCTTTATTTACTCATTTTTGTCAAATTAAATTTTTTTTAGGCATGTTGGGTGTCAAATCACTCAACAAGCTTAATGTTTTAATATTTTTAGGGATTTGTAGAACATTAGGTAGAATTCAGCTAATTTAAAGGGGGTTGAAATTTTTAAATTCCTCTTAATATTCTTTCTTTATTTGCTCATTTTTGTCAAATTAAATATTTTGCTGGCATGTTGGTTGTCAAAACACTCAAGAAGCTTAATGTTTTAATATTTTTAGGGTTTTGTTGATCATAATGTAGAATTATAAAAAAATTAAATGGGGGGTTGAAACTTTTAAATTCCTCTTAATATTCTTTCTTTATTTGCTCATTTTTGTCAAATTAAATATTTTGCTGGCATGTTGGTTGTCAAAACTCTCAAGAAGCTTAATGTTTTAATATTTTTAGGGATTTGTTGAACATTAGGTAGAATTCAGCTAATTTAAAGGGGGGGTTGAAATTTTTAAATTCCTCTTAATATTCTTTCTTTATTTGCTCATTTTTGTCATATTAAATATTTTGCTGGCATGTTGGTTGTCAAAACACTCAAGAAGCTTAATGTTTTATTATTTTTAGGGTTTTGTTGATCATAATGTAGAATTATAAAAAAATTAAATGGGGGGTTGGAACTTTTAAATTCCTCTAAATATTCTTTCTTTATTTGTTCATTTTTGTCAAATTAAATATTTTCGTGGCATGTTGGGTGTCAAATCACTCAAAAGCTTAATGTTTTAATATTTTTAGGGTTTTATTGATCATAATGTAGAATTATAAAAAAATTAAATGGGGGGTTGGAACTTTTAAATTCCTCTTAATATTCTTTCTTTATTTGTTCATTTTTGTCAAATTAAATATTTTGCTGGCATGTTAGTTGTTAAAACACTTATGAAGCTTATTGTTTTATTATTTTTAGGGTATTGTTGATCATAATGTAGAATTATAAAAAAATTAAATGGGGGGTTGAAACTTTTAAATTCCTCTTAATATTCTTTCTTTATTTACTCATTTTTGTCAAATTTAATATTTTGCTGGCATGTTAGTTGTTAAAACACTTAAGAAGCTTATTGTTTTATTATTTTTAGGGTTTTGTTGATCATAATGTAGAATTATAAAAAAATTAAAGGGGGGGTTGAAACTTTTAAATTCCTCTTAATATTCTTTCTTTATTTGCTCATTTTTGTCAAATTAAATATTTTGCTGGCATGTTAGTTGTTAAAACACTTAAGAAGCTTATTGTTTTATTATTTTTAGGGTTTTGTTGATCATAATGTAGAATTATAAAAAAATTAAAGGGGGGGTTGAAACTTTTAAATTCCTCTTAATATTCTTTCTTTATTTGCTCATTTTTGTCAAATTAAATATTTTGCTGGCATGTTGGTTGTCAAAACACTCAAGAAGCTTAATGTTTTAATATTTTTAGGGATTTGTTGAACATTATGTAGAATTCAGCTAATTTAAAGGGGGGGTTGAAATTTTTAAATTCCTCTTAATATTCTTTCTTTATTTGTTCATTTTTGTCAAATTAAATATTTTCCTGGCATGTTGGGTGTCAAATCACTCAAAAGCTTAATGTTTTAATATTTTTAGGGTTTTATTGATCATAATGTAGAATTATAAAAAAATTAAATGGGGGGTTGGAACTTTTAAATTCCTCTTAATATTCTTTCTTTATTTGCTCATTTTTGTCAAATTAAATTTTTTTTAGGCATGTTGGGTGTCAAATCACTCAACAAGCTTAATGTTTTAATATTTTTAGGGTTTTGTTGATCATAATGTAGAATTATAAAAAAATTAAATGGGGGGTTGGAACTTTTTAATTCCTCTTAATATTCTTTCTTTATTTGTTCATTTTTGTCAAATTAAATATTTTGCTGGCATGTTAGTTGTTAAAACACTTAAGAAGCTTATTGTTTTATTATTTTTAGGGTTTTGTTGATCATAATGTAGAATTATAAAAAAATTAAATGGGGGGTTGAAACTTTTAAATTCCTCTTAATATTCTTTCTTTATTTACTCATTTTTGTCAAATTAAATATTTTCCTGGCATGTTGGGTGTCAAATCACTCAAAAGCTTAATGTTTTTATATTTTTAGGGTTTTGTTGATCATAATGTAGAATTATAAAAAAATTAAATGGGGGGTTGGAACTTTTAAATTCCTCTTAATATTCTTTCTTTATTTGTTCATTTTTGTCAAATTAAATATTTTGCTGGCATGTTGGTTGTCAAAACACTCAAGAAGCTTAATGTTTTAATATTTTTAGGGTTTAGTTGATCATAATGTAGAATTATAAAAAAATTAAATGGGGGGTTGGAACTTTTAAATTCCTCTTAATATTCTTTCTTTATTTGTTCATTTTTGTCAAATTAAATATTTTGCTGGCATGTTGGTTGTCAAAACACTCAAGAAGCTTAATGTTTTAATATTTTTAGGGATTTGTTGAACATTAGGTAGAATTCAGCTAATTTAAAGGGGGGGTTGAAATTTTTAAATTCCTCTTAATATTCTTTCTTTATTTGCTCATTTTTGTCAAATTAAATATTTTGCTGGCATGTTGGTTGTCAAAACACTCAAGAAGCTTAATGTTTTAATATTTTTAGGGTTTTGTTGATCATAATGTAGAATTATAAAAAAATTAAATGGGGGGTTGGAACTTTTAAATTCCTCTAAATATTCTTTCTTTATTTGTTCATTTTTGTCAAATTAAATATTTTCGTGGCATGTTGGGTGTCAAATCACTCAAATGCTTAATGTTTTAATATTTTTAGGGTTTTATTGATCATAATGTAGAATTATAAAAAAATTAAATGGGGGGTTGGAACTTTTAAATTCCTCTTAATATTCTTTCTTTATTTGCTCATTTTTGTCAAATTAACTTTTTTTTAGGCATGTTGGGTGTCAAATCACTCAACAAGCTTAATGTTTTAATATTTTTAGGGTTTTGTTGATCATAATGTAGAATTATAAAAAAATTAAATGGGGGGTTGGAACTTTTTAATTCCTCTTAATATTCTTTCTTTATTTGTTCATTTTTGTCAAATTAAATATTTTGCTGGCATGTTAGTTGTTAAAACACTTAAGAAGCTTATTGTTTTATTATTTTTAGGGTTTTGTTGATCATAATGTAGAATTATAAAAAAATTAAATGGGGGGTTGAAACTTTTAAATTCCTCTTAATATTCTTTCTTTATTTACTCATTTTTGTCAAATTAAATATTTTCCTGGCATGTTGGGTGTCAAATCACTCAAAAGCTTAATGTTTTTATATTTTTAGGGTTTTGTTGATCATAATGTAGAATTATAAAAAAATTAAATGGGGGGTTGGAACTTTTAAATTCCTCTTAATATTCTTTCTTTATTTGTTCATTTTTGTCAAATTAAATATTTTGCTGGCATGTTGGTTGTCAAAACACTCAAGAAGCTTAATGTTTTAATATTTTTAGGGTTTAGTTGATCATAATGTAGAATTATAAAAAAATTAAATGGGGGGTTGGAACTTTTAAATTCCTCTTAATATTCTATCTTTATTTGTTCATTTTTGTCAAATTAAATTTTTTTTAGGCATGTTGGGTATCAAATCACTCAACAAGCTTAATGTTTTAATATTTTTAGGGATTTGTTGAACATTAGGTAGAATTCAGCTAATTTAAAGGGGGGGTTGAAATTTTTAAATTCCTCTTAATATTCTTTCTTTATTTGCTCATTTTTGTCAAATTAAATATTTTGCTGGCATGTTGGTTGTCAAAACACTCAAGAAGCTTAATGTTTTAATATTTTTAGGGTTTTGTTGATCATAATGTAGAATTATAAAAAAATTAAATGGGGGGTTGGAACTTTTAAATTCCTCTAAATATTCTTTCTTTATTTGTTCATTTTTGTCAAATTAAATATTTTCGTGGCATGTTGGGTGTCAAATCACTCAAATGCTTAATGTTTTAATATTTTTAGGGTTTTATTGATCATAATGTAGAATTATAAAAAAATTAAATGGGGGGTTGGAACTTTTAAATTCCTCTTAATATTCTTTCATTATTTGCTCATTTTTGTCAAATTAAATTTTTTTTAGGCATGTTGGGTGTCAAATCACTCAACAAGCTTAATGTTTTAATATTTTTAGGGTTTTGTTGATCATAAAGTAGAATTATAAAAAAATTAAATGGGGGGTTGGAACTTTTTAATTCCTCTTAATATTCTTTCTTTATTTGTTCATTTTTGTCAAATTAAATATTTTCCTGGCATGTTAGTTGTTAAAACACTTAAGATGCTTATTGTTTTGATATTTTTAGGGTTTTGTTGATCATAATGTAGAATTATAAAAAAATTAAATGGGGGGTTGAACTTTTAAATTCCTCTTAATATTCTTTCTTTATTTGCTCATTTTTGTCAAATTAAATTTTTTTTAGGCATGTTGGGTGTCAAATAACTCAACAAGCTTAATGTTTTAATATTTTTAGGGTTTAGTTGATCATAATGTAGAATTATAAAAAAATTAAATGGGGGGTTGGAACTTTTAAATTCCTCTTAATATTCTATCTTTATTTGTTCATTTTTGTCAAATTAAATTTTTTTTAGGCATGTTGGGTGTCAAATCACTCAACAAGCTTAATGTTTTAATATTTTTAGGGATTTGTTGAACATTAGGTAGAATTCAGCTAATTTAAAGGGGGGGTTGAAATTTTTAAATTCCTCTTAATATTCTTTCTTTATTTGCTCATTTTTGCCAAATTAAATATTTTGCTGGCATGTTGGTTGTCAAAACACTCAAGAAGCTTAATGTTTTAATATTTTTAGGGTTTTGTTGATCATAATGTAGAATTATAAAAAAATTAAATGGGGGGTTGGAACTTTTAAATTCCTCTAAATATTCTTTCTTTATTTGCTCATTTTTGTCAAATTAAATTTTTTTTAGGCATGTTGGGTGTCAAATCACTCAACAAGCTTAATGTTTTAATATTTTTAGGGTTTTGTTGATCATAATGTAGAATTATAAAAAAATTAAATGGGGGGTTGAAATTTTTAAATTCCTCTTAATATTCTTTCTTTATTTGTTCATTTTTGTCAAATTAAATATTTTGCTGGCATGTTAGTTGTTAAAACACTTAAGAAGCTTATTGTTTTATTATTTTTAGGGTTTTGTTGATCATAATGTAGAATTATAAAAAAATTAAATGGGGGGTTGAAACTTTTAAATTCCTCTTAATATTCTTTCTTTATTTACTCATTTTTGTCAAATTAAATATTTTCCTGGCATGTTGGGTGTCAAATCACTCAAAAGCTTAATGTTTTTATATTTTTAGGGTTTTGTTGATCATAATGTAGAATTATAAAAAAATTAAATGGGGGGTTGGAACTTTTAAATTCCTCTTAATATTCTTTCTTTATTTGTACATTTTTGTCAAATTAAATATTTTGCTGGCATGTTGGTTGTCAAAACACTCAAGAAGCTTAATGTTTTAATATTTTTAGGGTTTTGTTGATCATAATGTAGAATTATAAAAAAATTAAATGGGGGGTTGGAACTTTTAATTTCCTCTTAATATTCTTTCTTTATTTGTTCATTTTTGTCAAATTAAATATTTTCCTGGCATGATAGTTGTTAAAACACTTAAGAAGCTTATTGTTTTATTATTTTTAGGGTTTTGTTGATCATAATGTAGAATTATGAAAAAATTAAATGGGGGGTTGAAAATTTTAAATTCCTCTTAATATTCTTTCTTTATTTGCTCATTTTTGTCAAATTAAATATTTTGCTGGCATGTTGGTTGTCAAAACACTTAAGAAGCTTATTGTTTTGATATTTTTAGGGTTTTGTTGATGATAATGTAGAATTATAAAAAAATTAAATGGGGGGTTGAACTTTTATATTCCTCTTAATATTCTTTCTTTATTTGCTCATTTTTGTCAAATTAAATATTTTCCAGGCATGTTAGTTGTCAAAACACTCAAGAAGCTTAATGTTTTAATAATTTTAGGGATTTGTTGAACATAAGGTAGAACTCAGCTAATTTAAAGGAGGGGTTGAAATTTTTAAATTCCCCTTAATATTCTTTCTTTATTTGTTCATTTTTGTTAAATTAAATATTTTGCTGGCATGTTAGTTGTTAAAACACTTAAGAAGCTTATTGTTTTATTATTTTTAGGGTTTTGTTGATCATAATGTAGAATTATAAAAAAATTAAAGGGGGGGTTGAAACTTTTAAATTCCTCTTAATATTCTTTCTTTATTTGCTCATTTTTGTCAAATTAAATATTTTGCTGGCATGTTGGTTGTCAAAACACTCAAGAAGCTTAATGTTTTAATATTTTTAGGGATTTGTTGAACATTATGTAGAATTCAGCTAATTTAAAGGGGGGGTTGAAATTTTTAAATTCCTCTTAATATTCTTTCTTTATTTGTTCATTTTTGTCAAATTAAATATTTTCCTGGCATGTTAGTTGTTAAAACACTTAAGATGCTTATTGTTTTGATATTTTTAGGGTTTTGTTGATCATAATGTAGAATTATAAAAAAATTAAATGGGGGGTTGAACTTTTAAATTCCTCTTAATATTCTTTCTTTATTTGTTCATTTTTGTCAAATTAAATTTTTTTTAGGCATGTTGGGTATCAAATCACTCAACAAGCTTAATGTTTTAATATTTTTAGGGATTTGTTGAACATTAGGTAGAATTCAGCTAATTTAAAGGGGGGGTTGAAATTTTTAAATTCCTCTTAATATTCTTTCTTTATTTGCTCATTTTTGTCAAATTAAATATTTTGCTGGCATGTTGGTTGTCAAAACACTCAAGAAGCTTAATGTTTTAATATTTTTAGGGTTTTGTTGATCATAATGTAGAATTATAAAAAAATTAAATGGGGGGTTGGAACTTTTAAATTCCTCTAAATATTCTTTCTTTATTTGTTCATTTTTGTCAAATTAAATATTTTCGTGGCATGTTGGGTGTCAAATCACTCAAATGCTTAATGTTTTAATATTTTTAGGGTTTTATTGATCATAATGTAGAATTATAAAAAAATTAAATGGGGGGTTGGAACTTTTAAATTCCTCTTAATATTCTTTCTTTATTTGCTCATTTTTGTCAAATTAACTTTTTTTTAGGCATGTTGGGTGTCAAATCACTCAACAAGCTTAATGTTTTAATATTTTTAGGGTTTTGTTGATCATAATGTAGAATTATAAAAAAATTAAATGGGGGGTTGGAACTTTTTAATTCCTCTTAATATTCTTTCTTTATTTGTTCATTTTTGTCAAATTAAATATTTTCCTGGCATGTTAGTTGTTAAAACACTTAAGATGCTTATTGTTTTGATATTTTTAGGGTTTTGTTGATCATAATGTAGAATTATAAAAAAATTAAATGGGGGGTTGAACTTTTAAATTCCTCTTAATATTCTTTCTTTATTTGCTCATTTTTGTCAAATTAAATTTTTTTTAGGCATGTTGGGTGTCAAATAACTCAACAAGCTTAATGTTTTAATATTTTTAGGGTTTAGTTGATCATAATGTAGAATTATAAAAAAATTAAATGGGGGGTTGGAACTTTTAAATTCCTCTAAATATTCTTTCTTTATTTGCTCATTTTTGTCAAATTAAATTTTTTTTAGGCATGTTGGGTGTCAAATCACTCAACAAGCTTAATGTTTTAATATTTTTAGGGTTTTGTTGATCATAATGTAGAATTATAAAAAAATTAAATGGGGGGTTGGAACTTTTAAATTCCTCTAAATATTCTTTCTTTATTTGCTCATTTTTGTCAAATTAAATTTTTTTTAGGCATGTTGGGTGTCAAATCACTCAACAAGCTTAATGTTTTAATATTTTTAGGGTTTTGTTGATCATAATGTAGAATTATAAAAAAATTAAATGGGGGGTTGAAATTTTTAAATTCCTCTTAATATTCTTTCTTTATTTGCTCATTTTTGTCAAATTAAATATTTTGCTGGCATGTTGGTTGTCAAAACACTTAAGAAGCTTATTGTTTTGATATTTTTAGGGTTTTGTTGATGATAATGTAGAATTATAAAAAAATTAAATGGGGGGTTGAACTTTTAAATTCCTCTTAATATTCTTTCTTTATTTGCTCATTTTTGTCAAATTAAATATTTTCCAGGCATGTTAGTTGTCAAAACACTCAAGAAGCTTAATGTTTTAATAATTTTAGGGATTTGTTGAACATAAGGTAGAACTCAGCTAATTTAAAGGAGGGGTTGAAATTTTTAAATTCCCCTTAATATTCTTTCTTTATTTGTTCATTTTTGTTAAATTAAATATTTTGCTGGCATGTTAGTTGTTAAAACACTTAAGAAGCTTATTGTTTTATTATTTTTAGGGTTTTGTTGATCATAATGTAGAATTATAAAAAAATTAAAGGGGGGGTTGAAACTTTTAAATTCCTCTTAATATTCTTTCTTTATTTGCTCATTTTTGTCAAATTAAATATTTTGCTGGCATGTTGGTTGTCAAAACACTCAAGAAGCTTAATGTTTTAATATTTTTAGGGATTTGTTGAACATTATGTAGAATTCAGCTAATTTAAAGGGGGGGTTGAAATTTTTAAATTCCTCTTAATATTCTTTCTTTATTTGTTCATTTTTGTCAAATTAAATATTTTCCTGGCATGTTAGTTGTTAAAACACTTAAGATGCTTATTGTTTTGATATTTTTAGGGTTTTGTTGATCATAATGTAGAATTATAAAAAAATTAAATGGGGGGTTGAACTTTTAAATTCCTCTTAATATTCTTTCTTTATTTACTCATTTTTGTCAAATTAAATAATTTCCTGGCATGTTGGGTGTCAAATCACTCAAAAGCTTAATGTTTTTATATTTTTAGGGTTTTGTTGATCATAATGTAGAATTATAAAAAAATTAAATGGGGGGTTGGAACTTTTAAATTCCTCTTAATATTCTTTCTTTATTTGTTCATTTTTGTCAAATTAAATATTTTGCTGGCATGTTGGTTGTCAAAACACTCAAGAAGCTTAATGTTTTAATATTTTTAGGGTTTTGTTGATCATAATGTAGAATTATAAAAAAATTAAATGGGGGGTTGGAACTTTTAATTTCCTCTTAATATTCTTTCTTTATTTGTTCATTTTTGTCAAATTAAATATTTTCCTGGCATGATAGTTGTTAAAACACTTAAGAAGCTTATTGTTTTATTATTTTTAGGGTTTTGTTGATCATAATGTAGAATTATAAAAAAATTAAATGGGGGGTTGGAACTTTTAATTTCCTCTTAATATTCTTTCTTTATTTGTTCATTTTTGTCAAATTAAATATTTTCCTGGCATGATAGTTGTTAAAACACTTAAGAAGCTTATTGTTTTATTATTTTTAGGGTTTTGTTGATCATAATGTAGAATTATGAAAAAATTAAATGGGGGGTTGAAAATTTTAAATTCCTCTTAATATTCTTTCTTTATTTGCTCATTTTTGTCAAATTAAATATTTTGCTGGCATGTTGGTTGTCAAAACACTTAAGAAGCTTATTGTTTTGATATTTTTAGGGTTTTGTTGATGATAATGTAGAATTATAAAAAAATTAAATGGGGGGTTGAACTTTTATATTCCTCTTAATATTCTTTCTTTATTTGCTCATTTTTGTCAAATTAAATATTTTCCAGGCATGTTAGTTGTCAAAACACTCAAGAAGCTTAATGTTTTAATAATTTTAGGGATTTGTTGAACATAAGGTAGAACTCAGCTAATTTAAAGGAGGGGTTGAAATTTTTAAATTCCCCTTAATATTCTTTCTTTATTTGTTCATTTTTGTTAAATTAAATATTTTGCTGGCATGTTAGTTGTTAAAACACTTAAGAAGCTTATTGTTTTATTATTTTTAGGGTTTTGTTGATCATAATGTAGAATTATAAAAAAATTAAAGGGGGGGTTGAAACTTTTAAATTCCTCTTAATATTCTTTCTTTATTTGCTCATTTTTGTCAAATTAAATATTTTGCTGGCATGTTGGTTGTCAAAACACTCAAGAAGCTTAATGTTTTAATATTTTTAGGGATTTGTTGAACATTATGTAGAATTCAGCTAATTTAAAGGGGGGGTTGAAATTTTTAAATTCCTCTTAATATTCTTTCTTTATTTGTTCATTTTTGTCAAATTAAATATTTTCCTGGCATGTTAGTTGTTAAAACACTTAAGATGCTTATTGTTTTGATATTTTTAGGGTTTTGTTGATCATAATGTAGAATTATAAAAAAATTAAATGGGGGGTTGAACTTTTAAATTCCTCTTAATATTCTTTCTTTATTTGTTCATTTTTGTCAAATTAAATTTTTTTTAGGCATGTTGGGTATCAAATCACTCAACAAGCTTAATGTTTTAATATTTTTAGGGATTTGTTGAACATTAGGTAGAATTCAGCTAATTTAAAGGGGGGGTTGAAATTTTTAAATTCCTCTTAATATTCTTTCTTTATTTGCTCATTTTTGTCAAATTAAATATTTTGCTGGCATGTTGGTTGTCAAAACACTCAAGAAGCTTAATGTTTTAATATTTTTAGGGTTTTGTTGATCATAATGTAGAATTATAAAAAAATTAAATGGGGGGTTGGAACTTTTAAATTCCTCTAAATATTCTTTCTTTATTTGTTCATTTTTGTCAAATTAAATATTTTCGTGGCATGTTGGGTGTCAAATCACTCAAATGCTTAATGTTTTAATATTTTTAGGGTTTTATTGATCATAATGTAGAATTATAAAAAAATTAAATGGGGGGTTGGAACTTTTAAATTCCTCTTAATATTCTTTCTTTATTTGCTCATTTTTGTCAAATTAACTTTTTTTTAGGCATGTTGGGTGTCAAATCACTCAACAAGCTTAATGTTTTAATATTTTTAGGGTTTTGTTGATCATAATGTAGAATTATAAAAAAATTAAATGGGGGGTTGGAACTTTTTAATTCCTCTTAATATTCTTTCTTTATTTGTTCATTTTTGTCAAATTAAATATTTTCCTGGCATGTTAGTTGTTAAAACACTTAAGATGCTTATTGTTTTGATATTTTTAGGGTTTTGTTGATCATAATGTAGAATTATAAAAAAATTAAATGGGGGGTTGAACTTTTAAATTCCTCTTAATATTCTTTCTTTATTTGCTCATTTTTGTCAAATTAAATTTTTTTTAGGCATGTTGGGTGTCAAATAACTCAACAAGCTTAATGTTTTAATATTTTTAGGGTTTAGTTGATCATAATGTAGAATTATAAAAAAATTAAATGGGGGGTTGGAACTTTTAAATTCCTCTAAATATTCTTTCTTTATTTGCTCATTTTTGTCAAATTAAATTTTTTTTAGGCATGTTGGGTGTCAAATCACTCAACAAGCTTAATGTTTTAATATTTTTAGGGTTTTGTTGATCATAATGTAGAATTATAAAAAAATTAAATGGGGGGTTGGAACTTTTAAATTCCTCTAAATATTCTTTCTTTATTTGCTCATTTTTGTCAAATTAAATTTTTTTTAGGCATGTTGGGTGTCAAATCACTCAACAAGCTTAATGTTTTAATATTTTTAGGGTTTTGTTGATCATAATGTAGAATTATAAAAAAATTAAATGGGGGGTTGAAATTTTTAAATTCCTCTTAATATTCTTTCTTTATTTGCTCATTTTTGTCAAATTAAATATTTTGCTGGCATGTTGGTTGTCAAAACACTTAAGAAGCTTATTGTTTTGATATTTTTAGGGTTTTGTTGATGATAATGTAGAATTATAAAAAAATTAAATGGGGGGTTGAACTTTTAAATTCCTCTTAATATTCTTTCTTTATTTGCTCATTTTTGTCAAATTAAATATTTTCCAGGCATGTTAGTTGTCAAAACACTCAAGAAGCTTAATGTTTTAATAATTTTAGGGATTTGTTGAACATAAGGTAGAACTCAGCTAATTTAAAGGAGGGGTTGAAATTTTTAAATTCCCCTTAATATTCTTTCTTTATTTGTTCATTTTTGTTAAATTAAATATTTTGCTGGCATGTTAGTTGTTAAAACACTTAAGAAGCTTATTGTTTTATTATTTTTAGGGTTTTGTTGATCATAATGTAGAATTATAAAAAAATTAAAGGGGGGGTTGAAACTTTTAAATTCCTCTTAATATTCTTTCTTTATTTGCTCATTTTTGTCAAATTAAATATTTTGCTGGCATGTTGGTTGTCAAAACACTCAAGAAGCTTAATGTTTTAATATTTTTAGGGATTTGTTGAACATTATGTAGAATTCAGCTAATTTAAAGGGGGGGTTGAAATTTTTAAATTCCTCTTAATATTCTTTCTTTATTTGTTCATTTTTGTCAAATTAAATATTTTCCTGGCATGTTAGTTGTTAAAACACTTAAGATGCTTATTGTTTTGATATTTTTAGGGTTTTGTTGATCATAATGTAGAATTATAAAAAAATTAAATGGGGGGTTGAACTTTTAAATTCCTCTTAATATTCTTTCTTTATTTACTCATTTTTGTCAAATTAAATAATTTCCTGGCATGTTGGGTGTCAAATCACTCAAAAGCTTAATGTTTTTATATTTTTAGGGTTTTGTTGATCATAATGTAGAATTATAAAAAAATTAAATGGGGGGTTGGAACTTTTAAATTCCTCTTAATATTCTTTCTTTATTTGTTCATTTTTGTCAAATTAAATATTTTGCTGGCATGTTGGTTGTCAAAACACTCAAGAAGCTTAATGTTTTAATATTTTTAGGGTTTTGTTGATCATAATGTAGAATTATAAAAAAATTAAATGGGGGGTTGGAACTTTTAATTTCCTCTTAATATTCTTTCTTTATTTGTTCATTTTTGTCAAATTAAATATTTTCCTGGCATGATAGTTGTTAAAACACTTAAGAAGCTTATTGTTTTATTATTTTTAGGGTTTTGTTGATCATAATGTAGAATTATGAAAAAATTAAATGGGGGGTTGAAAATTTTAAATTCCTCTTAATATTCTTTCTTTATTTGCTCATTTTTGTCAAATTAAATATTTTGCTGGCATGTTGGTTGTCAAAACACTTAAGAAGCTTATTGTTTTGATATTTTTAGGGTTTTGTTGATGATAATGTAGAATTATAAAAAAATTAAATGGGGGGTTGAACTTTTAAATTCCTCTTAATATTCTTTCTTTATTTGCTCATTTTTGTCAAATTAAATATTTTCCAGGCATGTTAGTTGTCAAAACACTCAAGAAGCTTAATGTTTTAATAATTTTAGGGATTTGTTGAACATAAGGTAGAACTCAGCTAATTTAAAGGAGGGGTTGAAATTTTTAAATTCCCCTTAATATTCTTTCTTTATTTGTTCATTTTTGTTAAATTAAATATTTTGCTGGCATGTTAGTTGTTAAAACACTTAAGAAGCTTATTGTTTTATTATTTTTAGGGTTTTGTTGATCATAATGTAGAATTATAAAAAAATTAAAGGGGGGGTTGAAACTTTTAAATTCCTCTTAATATTCTTTCTTTATTTGCTCATTTTTGTCAAATTAAATATTTTGCTGGCATGTTGGTTGTCAAAACACTCAAGAAGCTTAATGTTTTAATATTTTTAGGGATTTGTTGAACATTATGTAGAATTCAGCTAATTTAAAGGGGGGGTTGAAATTTTTAAATTCCTCTTAATATTCTTTCTTTATTTGTTCATTTTTGTCAAATTAAATATTTTCCTGGCATGTTAGTTGTTAAAACACTTAAGATGCTTATTGTTTTGATATTTTTAGGGTTTTGTTGATCATAATGTAGAATTATAAAAAAATTAAATGGGGGGTTGAACTTTTAAATTCCTCTTAATATTCTTTCTTTATTTGTTCATTTTTGTCAAATTAAATTTTTTTTAGGCATGTTGGGTATCAAATCACTCAACAAGCTTAATGTTTTAATATTTTTAGGGATTTGTTGAACATTAGGTAGAATTCAGCTAATTTAAAGGGGGGGTTGAAATTTTTAAATTCCTCTTAATATTCTTTCTTTATTTGCTCATTTTTGTCAAATTAAATATTTTGCTGGCATGTTGGTTGTCAAAACACTCAAGAAGCTTAATGTTTTAATATTTTTAGGGTTTTGTTGATCATAATGTAGAATTATAAAAAAATTAAATGGGGGGTTGGAACTTTTAAATTCCTCTAAATATTCTTTCTTTATTTGTTCATTTTTGTCAAATTAAATATTTTCGTGGCATGTTGGGTGTCAAATCACTCAAATGCTTAATGTTTTAATATTTTTAGGGTTTTATTGATCATAATGTAGAATTATAAAAAAATTAAATGGGGGGTTGGAACTTTTAAATTCCTCTTAATATTCTTTCTTTATTTGCTCATTTTTGTCAAATTAACTTTTTTTTAGGCATGTTGGGTGTCAAATCACTCAACAAGCTTAATGTTTTAATATTTTTAGGGTTTTGTTGATCATAATGTAGAATTATAAAAAAATTAAATGGGGGGTTGGAACTTTTTAATTCCTCTTAATATTCTTTCTTTATTTGTTCATTTTTGTCAAATTAAATATTTTCCTGGCATGTTAGTTGTTAAAACACTTAAGATGCTTATTGTTTTGATATTTTTAGGGTTTTGTTGATCATAATGTAGAATTATAAAAAAATTAAATGGGGGGTTGAACTTTTAAATTCCTCTTAATATTCTTTCTTTATTTGCTCATTTTTGTCAAATTAAATTTTTTTTAGGCATGTTGGGTGTCAAATCACTCAACAAGCTTAATGTTTTAATATTTTTAGGGTTTAGTTGAACATTAGGTAGAATTCAGCTAATTTAAAGGGGGGGTTGGAACTTTTTAATTCCTCTTAATATTCTTTCTTTATTTGTTCATTTTTGTCAAATTAAATATTTTCCTGGCATGTTAGTTGTTAAAACACTTAAGATGCTTATTGTTTTGATATTTTTAGGGTTTTGTTGATCATAATGTAGAATTATAAAAAAATTAAATGGGGGGTTGAACTTTTAAATTCCTCTTAATATTCTTTCTTTATTTGCTCATTTTTGTCAAATTAAATTTTTTTTAGGCATGTTGGGTGTCAAATAACTCAACAAGCTTAATGTTTTAATATTTTTAGGGTTTAGTTGATCATAATGTAGAATTATAAAAAAATTAAATGGGGGGTTGGAACTTTTAAATTCCTCTTAATATTCTATCTTTATTTGTTCATTTTTGTCAAATTAAATTTTTTTTAGGCATGTTGGGTGTCAAATCACTCAACAAGCTTAATGTTTTAATATTTTTAGGGATTTGTTGAACATTAGGTAGAATTCAGCTAATTTAAAGGGGGGGTTGAAATTTTTAAATTCCTCTTAATATTCTTTCTTTATTTGCTCATTTTTGTCAAATTAAATATTTTGCTGGCATGTTGGTTGTCAAAACACTCAAGAAGCTTAATGTTTTAATATTTTTAGGGTTTTGTTGATCATAATGTAGAATTATAAAAAAATTAAATGGGGGGTTGAACTTTTAAATTCCTCTTAATATTCTTTCTTTATTTACTCATTTTTGTCAAATTAAATAATTTCCTGGCATGTTGGGTGTCAAATCACTCAAAAGCTTAATGTTTTTATATTTTTAGGGTTTTGTTGATCATAATGTAGAATTATAAAAAAATTAAATGGGGGGTTGGAACTTTTAAATTCCTCTTAATATTCTTTCTTTATTTGTTCATTTTTGTCAAATTAAATATTTTGCTGGCATGTTGGTTGTCAAAACACTCAAGAAGCTTAATGTTTTAATATTTTTAGGGTTTTGTTGATCATAATGTAGAATTATAAAAAAATTAAATGGGGGGTTGGAACTTTTAATTTCCTCTTAATATTCTTTCTTTATTTGTTCATTTTTGTCAAATTAAATATTTTCCTGGCATGATAGTTGTTAAAACACTTAAGAAGCTTATTGTTTTATTATTTTTAGGGTTTTGTTGATCATAATGTAGAATTATGAAAAAATTAAATGGGGGGTTGAAAATTTTAAATTCCTCTTAATATTCTTTCTTTATTTGCTCATTTTTGTCAAATTAAATATTTTGCTGGCATGTTGGTTGTCAAAACACTTAAGAAGCTTATTGTTTTGATATTTTTAGGGTTTTGTTGATGATAATGTAGAATTATAAAAAAATTAAATGGGGGGTTGAACTTTTAAATTCCTCTTAATATTCTTTCTTTATTTGCTCATTTTTGTCAAATTAAATATTTTCCAGGCATGTTAGTTGTCAAAACACTCAAGAAGCTTAATGTTTTAATAATTTTAGGGATTTGTTGAACATAAGGTAGAACTCAGCTAATTTAAAGGAGGGGTTGAAATTTTTAAATTCCCCTTAATATTCTTTCTTTATTTGTTCATTTTTGTTAAATTAAATATTTTGCTGGCATGTTAGTTGTTAAAACACTTAAGAAGCTTATTGTTTTATTATTTTTAGGGTTTTGTTGATCATAATGTAGAATTATAAAAAAATTAAAGGGGGGGTTGAAACTTTTAAATTCCTCTTAATATTCTTTCTTTATTTGCTCATTTTTGTCAAATTAAATATTTTGCTGGCATGTTGGTTGTCAAAACACTCAAGAAGCTTAATGTTTTAATATTTTTAGGGATTTGTTGAACATTATGTAGAATTCAGCTAATTTAAAGGGGGGGTTGAAATTTTTAAATTCCTCTTAATATTCTTTCTTTATTTGTTCATTTTTGTCAAATTAAATATTTTCCTGGCATGTTAGTTGTTAAAACACTTAAGATGCTTATTGTTTTGATATTTTTAGGGTTTTGTTGATCATAATGTAGAATTATAAAAAAATTAAATGGGGGGTTGAACTTTTAAATTCCTCTTAATATTCTTTCTTTATTTGTTCATTTTTGTCAAATTAAATTTTTTTTAGGCATGTTGGGTATCAAATCACTCAACAAGCTTAATGTTTTAATATTTTTAGGGATTTGTTGAACATTAGGTAGAATTCAGCTAATTTAAAGGGGGGGTTGAAATTTTTAAATTCCTCTTAATATTCTTTCTTTATTTGCTCATTTTTGTCAAATTAAATATTTTGCTGGCATGTTGGTTGTCAAAACACTCAAGAAGCTTAATGTTTTAATATTTTTAGGGTTTTGTTGATCATAATGTAGAATTATAAAAAAATTAAATGGGGGGTTGGAACTTTTAAATTCCTCTAAATATTCTTTCTTTATTTGTTCATTTTTGTCAAATTAAATATTTTCGTGGCATGTTGGGTGTCAAATCACTCAAATGCTTAATGTTTTAATATTTTTAGGGTTTTATTGATCATAATGTAGAATTATAAAAAAATTAAATGGGGGGTTGGAACTTTTAAATTCCTCTTAATATTCTTTCTTTATTTGCTCATTTTTGTCAAATTAACTTTTTTTTAGGCATGTTGGGTGTCAAATCACTCAACAAGCTTAATGTTTTAATATTTTTAGGGTTTTGTTGATCATAATGTAGAATTATAAAAAAATTAAATGGGGGGTTGGAACTTTTTAATTCCTCTTAATATTCTTTCTTTATTTGTTCATTTTTGTCAAATTAAATATTTTCCTGGCATGTTAGTTGTTAAAACACTTAAGATGCTTATTGTTTTGATATTTTTAGGGTTTTGTTGATCATAATGTAGAATTATAAAAAAATTAAATGGGGGGTTGAACTTTTAAATTCCTCTTAATATTCTTTCTTTATTTGCTCATTTTTGTCAAATTAAATTTTTTTTAGGCATGTTGGGTGTCAAATCACTCAACAAGCTTAATGTTTTAATATTTTTAGGGTTTAGTTGAACATTAGGTAGAATTCAGCTAATTTAAAGGGGGGGTTGGAACTTTTTAATTCCTCTTAATATTCTTTCTTTATTTGTTCATTTTTGTCAAATTAAATATTTTCCTGGCATGTTAGTTGTTAAAACACTTAAGATGCTTATTGTTTTGATATTTTTAGGGTTTTGTTGATCATAATGTAGAATTATAAAAAAATTAAATGGGGGGTTGAACTTTTAAATTCCTCTTAATATTCTTTCTTTATTTGCTCATTTTTGTCAAATTAAATTTTTTTTAGGCATGTTGGGTGTCAAATAACTCAACAAGCTTAATGTTTTAATATTTTTAGGGTTTAGTTGATCATAATGTAGAATTATAAAAAAATTAAATGGGGGGTTGGAACTTTTAAATTCCTCTTAATATTCTATCTTTATTTGTTCATTTTTGTCAAATTAAATTTTTTTTAGGCATGTTGGGTGTCAAATCACTCAACAAGCTTAATGTTTTAATATTTTTAGGGATTTGTTGAACATTAGGTAGAATTCAGCTAATTTAAAGGGGGGGTTGAAATTTTTAAATTCCTCTTAATATTCTTTCTTTATTTGCTCATTTTTGTCAAATTAAATATTTTGCTGGCATGTTGGTTGTCAAAACACTCAAGAAGCTTAATGTTTTAATATTTTTAGGGTTTTGTTGATCATAATGTAGAATTATAAAAAAATTAAATGGGGGGTTGGAACTTTTAAATTCCTCTAAATATTCTTTCTTTATTTGCTCATTTTTGTCAAATTAAATTTTTTTTAGGCATGTTGGGTGTCAAATCACTCAACAAGCTTAATGTTTTAATATTTTTAGGGTTTTGTTGATCATAATGTAGAATTATAAAAAAATTAAATGGGGGGTTGAAATTTTTAAATTCCTCTTAATATTCTTTCTTTATTTGTTCATTTTTGTCAAATTAAATATTTTGCTGGCATGTTAGTTGTTAAAACACTTAAGAAGCTTATTGTTTTATTATTTTTAGGGTTTTGTTGATCATAATGTAGAATTATAAAAAAATTAAATGGGGGGTTGAAACTTTTAAATTCCTCTTAATATTCTTTCTTTATTTACTCATTTTTGTCAAATTAAATATTTTCCTGGCATGTTGGGTGTCAAATCACTCAAAAGCTTAATGTTTTTATATTTTTAGGGTTTTGTTGATCATAATGTAGAATTATAAAAAAATTAAATGGGGGGTTGGAACTTTTAAATTCCTCTTAATATTCTTTCTTTATTTGTTCATTTTTGTCAAATTAAATATTTTGCTGGCATGTTGGTTGTCAAAACACTCAAGAAGCTTAATGTTTTAATATTTTTAGGGTTTTGTTGATCATAATGTAGAATTATAAAAAAATTAAATGGGGGGTTGGAACTTTTAATTTCCTCTTAATATTCTTTCTTTATTTGTTCATTTTTGTCAAATTAAATATTTTCCTGGCATGATAGTTGTTAAAACACTTAAGAAGCTTATTGTTTTATTATTTTTAGGGTTTTGTTGATCATAATGTAGAATTATGAAAAAATTAAATGGGGGGTTGAAAATTTTAAATTCCTCTTAATATTCTTTCTTTATTTGCTCATTTTTGTCAAATTAAATATTTTGCTGGCATGTTGGTTGTCAAAACACTTAAGAAGCTTATTGTTTTGATATTTTTAGGGTTTTGTTGATGATAATGTAGAATTATAAAAAAATTAAATGGGGGGTTGAACTTTTAAATTCCTCTTAATATTCTTTCTTTATTTGCTCATTTTTGTCAAATTAAATATTTTCCAGGCATGTTAGTTGTCAAAACACTCAAGAAGCTTAATGTTTTAATAATTTTAGGGATTTGTTGAACATAAGGTAGAACTCAGCTAATTTAAAGGAGGGGTTGAAATTTTTAAATTCCCCTTAATATTCTTTCTTTATTTGTTCATTTTTGTTAAATTAAATATTTTGCTGGCATGTTAGTTGTTAAAACACTTAAGAAGCTTATTGTTTTATTATTTTTAGGGTTTTGTTGATCATAATGTAGAATTATAAAAAAATTAAAGGGGGGGTTGAAACTTTTAAATTCCTCTTAATATTCTTTCTTTATTTGCTCATTTTTGTCAAATTAAATATTTTGCTGGCATGTTGGTTGTCAAAACACTCAAGAAGCTTAATGTTTTAATATTTTTAGGGATTTGTTGAACATTATGTAGAATTCAGCTAATTTAAAGGGGGGGTTGAAATTTTTAAATTCCTCTTAATATTCTTTCTTTATTTGTTCATTTTTGTCAAATTAAATATTTTCCTGGCATGTTAGTTGTTAAAACACTTAAGATGCTTATTGTTTTGATATTTTTAGGGTTTTGTTGATCATAATGTAGAATTATAAAAAAATTAAATGGGGGGTTGAACTTTTAAATTCCTCTTAATATTCTTTCTTTATTTGTTCATTTTTGTCAAATTAAATTTTTTTTAGGCATGTTGGGTATCAAATCACTCAACAAGCTTAATGTTTTAATATTTTTAGGGATTTGTTGAACATTAGGTAGAATTCAGCTAATTTAAAGGGGGGGTTGAAATTTTTAAATTCCTCTTAATATTCTTTCTTTATTTGCTCATTTTTGTCAAATTAAATATTTTGCTGGCATGTTGGTTGTCAAAACACTCAAGAAGCTTAATGTTTTAATATTTTTAGGGTTTTGTTGATCATAATGTAGAATTATAAAAAAATTAAATGGGGGGTTGGAACTTTTAAATTCCTCTAAATATTCTTTCTTTATTTGTTCATTTTTGTCAAATTAAATATTTTCGTGGCATGTTGGGTGTCAAATCACTCAAATGCTTAATGTTTTAATATTTTTAGGGTTTTATTGATCATAATGTAGAATTATAAAAAAATTAAATGGGGGGTTGGAACTTTTAAATTCCTCTTAATATTCTTTCTTTATTTGCTCATTTTTGTCAAATTAACTTTTTTTTAGGCATGTTGGGTGTCAAATCACTCAACAAGCTTAATGTTTTAATATTTTTAGGGTTTTGTTGATCATAATGTAGAATTATAAAAAAATTAAATGGGGGGTTGGAACTTTTTAATTCCTCTTAATATTCTTTCTTTATTTGTTCATTTTTGTCAAATTAAATATTTTCCTGGCATGTTAGTTGTTAAAACACTTAAGATGCTTATTGTTTTGATATTTTTAGGGTTTTGTTGATCATAATGTAGAATTATAAAAAAATTAAATGGGGGGTTGAACTTTTAAATTCCTCTTAATATTCTTTCTTTATTTGCTCATTTTTGTCAAATTAAATTTTTTTTAGGCATGTTGGGTGTCAAATCACTCAACAAGCTTAATGTTTTAATATTTTTAGGGTTTAGTTGAACATTAGGTAGAATTCAGCTAATTTAAAGGGGGGGTTGAAATTTTTAAATTCCTCTTAATATTCTTTCTTTATTTGCTCATTTTTGTCAAATTAAATATTTTGCTGGCATGTTGGTTGTCAAAACACTCAAGAAGCTTAATGTTTTAATATTTTTAGGGTTTTGTTGATCATAATGTAGAATTTTAAAAAAATTAAATGGGGGGTTGGAACTTTTAAATTCCTCTTAATATTCTTTCTTTATTTGCTCATTTTTGTCAAATTAAATTTTTTTTAGGCATGTTGGGTGTCAAATCACTCAACAAGCTTAATGTTTTAATATTTTTAGGGTTTTGTTGATCATAATGTAGAATTATAAAAAAATTAAATGGGGGGTTGGAACTTTTTAATTCCTCTTAATATTCTTTCTTTATTTGTTCATTTTTGTCAAATTAAATATTTTGCTGGCATGTTAGTTGTTAAAACACTTAAGAAGCTTATTGTTTTATTATTTTTAGGGTTTTGTTGATCATAATGTAGAATTATAAAAAAATTAAATGGGGGGTTGAAACTTTTAAATTCCTCTTAATATTCTTTCTTTATTTACTCATTTTTGTCAAATTAAATATTTTCCTGGCATGTTGGGTGTCAAATCACTCAAAAGCTTAATGTTTTTATATTTTTAGGGTTTTGTTGATCATAATGTAGAATTATAAAAAAATTAAATGGGGGGTTGGAACTTTTAAATTCCTCTTAATATTCTTTCTTTATTTGTTCATTTTTGTCAAATTAAATATTTTGCTGGCATGTTGGTTGTCAAAACACTCAAGAAGCTTAATGTTTTAATATTTTTAGGGTTTAGTTGATCATAATGTAGAATTATAAAAAAATTAAATGGGGGGTTGGAACTTTTAAATTCCTCTTAATATTCTATCTTTATTTGTTCATTTTTGTCAAATTAAATTTTTTTTAGGCATGTTGGGTATCAAATCACTCAACAAGCTTAATGTTTTAATATTTTTAGGGATTTGTTGAACATTAGGTAGAATTCAGCTAATTTAAAGGGGGGGTTGAAATTTTTAAATTCCTCTTAATATTCTTTCTTTATTTGCTCATTTTTGTCAAATTAAATATTTTGCTGGCATGTTGGTTGTCAAAACACTCAAGAAGCTTAATGTTTTAATATTTTTAGGGTTTTGTTGATCATAATGTAGAATTATAAAAAAATTAAATGGGGGGTTGGAACTTTTAAATTCCTCTAAATATTCTTTCTTTATTTGTTCATTTTTGTCAAATTAAATATTTTCGTGGCATGTTGGGTGTCAAATCACTCAAATGCTTAATGTTTTAATATTTTTAGGGTTTTATTGATCATAATGTAGAATTATAAAAAAATTAAATGGGGGGTTGGAACTTTTAAATTCCTCTTAATATTCTTTCTTTATTTGCTCATTTTTGTCAAATTAAATTTTTTTTAGGCATGTTGGGTGTCAAATCACTCAACAAGCTTAATGTTTTAATATTTTTAGGGTTTTGTTGATCATAAAGTAGAATTATAAAAAAATTAAATGGGGGGTTGGAACTTTTTAATTCCTCTTAATATTCTTTCTTTATTTGTTCATTTTTGTCAAATTAAATATTTTCCTGGCATGTTAGTTGTTAAAACACTTAAGATGCTTATTGTTTTGATATTTTTAGGGTTTTGTTGATCATAATGTAGAATTATAAAAAAATTAAATGGGGGGTTGAACTTTTAAATTCCTCTTAATATTCTTTCTTTATTTGCTCATTTTTGTCAAATTAAATTTTTTTTAGGCATGTTGGGTGTCAAATAACTCAACAAGCTTAATGTTTTAATATTTTTAGGGTTTAGTTGATCATAATGTAGAATTATAAAAAAATTAAATGGGGGGTTGGAACTTTTAAATTCCTCTTAATATTCTATCTTTATTTGTTCATTTTTGTCAAATTAAATTTTTTTTAGGCATGTTGGGTGTCAAATCACTCAACAAGCTTAATGTTTTAATATTTTTAGGGATTTGTTGAACATTAGGTAGAATTCAGCTAATTTAAAGGGGGGGTTGAAATTTTTAAATTCCTCTTAATATTCTTTCTTTATTTGCTCATTTTTGTCAAATTAAATATTTTGCTGGCATGTTGGTTGTCAAAACACTCAAGAAGCTTAATGTTTTAATATTTTTAGGGTTTTGTTGATCATAATGTAGAATTATAAAAAAATTAAATGGGGGGTTGGAACTTTTAAATTCCTCTAAATATTCTTTCTTTATTTGCTCATTTTTGTCAAATTAAATATTTTGCTGGCATGTTAGTTGTTAAAACACTTAAGAAGCTTATTGTTTTATTATTTTTAGGGTTTTGTTGATCATAATGTAGAATTATAAAAAAATTAAATGGGGGGTTGAAACTTTTAAATTCCTCTTAATATTCTTTCTTTATTTACTCATTTTTGTCAAATTAAATATTTTCCTGGCATGTTGGGTGTCAAATCACTCAAAAGCTTAATGTTTTTATATTTTTAGGGTTTTGTTGATCATAATGTAGAATTATAAAAAAATTAAATGGGGGGTTGGAACTTTTAAATTCCTCTTAATATTCTTTCTTTATTTGTTCATTTTTGTCAAATTAAATATTTTGCTGGCATGTTGGTTGTCAAAACACTCAAGAAGCTTAATGTTTTAATATTTTTAGGGTTTTGTTGATCATAATGTAGAATTATAAAAAAATTAAATGGGGGGTTGGAACTTTTAATTTCCTCTTAATATTCTTTCTTTATTTGTTCATTTTTGTCAAATTAAATATTTTCCTGGCATGATAGTTGTTAAAACACTTAAGAAGCTTATTGTTTTATTATTTTTAGGGTTTTGTTGATCATAATGTAGAATTATGAAAAAATTAAATGGGGGGTTGAAAATTTTAAATTCCTCTTAATATTCTTTCTTTATTTGCTCATTTTTGTCAAATTAAATATTTTGCTGGCATGTTGGTTGTCAAAACACTTAAGAAGCTTATTGTTTTGATATTTTTAGGGTTTTGTTGATGATAATGTAGAATTATAAAAAAATTAAATGGGGGGTTGAACTTTTAAATTCCTCTTAATATTCTTTCTTTATTTGCTCATTTTTGTCAAATTAAATATTTTCCAGGCATGTTAGTTGTCAAAACACTCAAGAAGCTTAATGTTTTAATAATTTTAGGGATTTGTTGAACATAAGGTAGAACTCAGCTAATTTAAAGGAGGGGTTGAAATTTTTAAATTCCCCTTAATATTCTTTCTTTATTTGTTCATTTTTGTTAAATTAAATATTTTGCTGGCATGTTAGTTGTTAAAACACTTAAGAAGCTTATTGTTTTATTATTTTTAGGGTTTTGTTGATCATAATGTAGAATTATAAAAAAATTAAAGGGGGGTTGAAACTTTTAAATTCCTCTTAATATTCTTTCTTTATTTGCTCATTTTTGTCAAATTAAATATTTTGCTGGCATGTTGGTTGTCAAAACACTCAAGAAGCTTAATGTTTTAATATTTTTAGGGATTTGTTGAACATTATGTAGAATTCAGCTAATTTAAAGGGGGGGTTGAAATTTTTAAATTCCTCTTAATATTCTTTCTTTATTTGTTCATTTTTGTCAAATTAAATATTTTCCTGGCATGTTAGTTGTTAAAACACTTAAGATGCTTATTGTTTTGATATTTTTAGGGTTTTGTTGATCATAATGTAGAATTATAAAAAAATTAAATGGGGGGTTGAACTTTTAAATTCCTCTTAATATTTTTTTTTTATTTGCTCATTTTTGTCAAATTAAATTTTTTTTAGGCATGTTGGGTGTCAAATAACTCAACAAGCTTAATGTTTTAATATTTTTAGGGTTTAGTTGATCATAATGTAGAATTATAAAAAAATTAAATGGGGGGTTGGAACTTTTAAATTCCTCTTAATATTCTATCTTTATTTGTTCATTTTTGTCAAATTAAATTTTTTTTAGGCATGTTGGGTGTCAAATCACTCAACAAGCTTAATGTTTTAATATTTTTAGGGATTTGTTGAACATTAGGTAGAATTCAGCTAATTTAAAGGGGGGGTTGAAATTTTTAAATTCCTCTTAATATTCTTTCTTTATTTGCTCATTTTTGTCAAATTAAATATTTTGCTGGCATGTTGGTTGTCAAAACACTCAAGAAGCTTAATGTTTTAATATTTTTAGGGTTTTGTTGATCATAATGTAGAATTATAAAAAAATTAAATGGGGGGTTGGAACTTTTAAATTCCTCTAAATATTCTTTCTTTATTTGTTCATTTTTGTCAAATTAAATATTTTCGTGGCATGTTGGGTGTCAAATCACTCAAATGCTTAATGTTTTAATATTTTTAGGGTTTTATTGATCATAATGTAGAATTATAAAAAAATTAAATGGGGGGTTGGAACTTTTAAATTCCTCTTAATATTCTTTCTTTATTTGCTCATTTTTGTCAAATTAAATTTTTTTTAGGCATGTTGGGTGTCAAATCACTCAACAAGCTTAATGTTTTAATATTTTTAGGGTTTTGTTGATCATAAAGTAGAATTATAAAAAAATTAAATGGGGGGTTGGAACTTTTTAATTCCTCTTAATATTCTTTCTTTATTTGTTCATTTTTGTCAAATTAAATATTTTCCTGGCATGTTAGTTGTTAAAACACTTAAGATGCTTATTGTTTTGATATTTTTAGGGTTTTGTTGATCATAATGTAGAATTATAAAAAAATTAAATGGGGGGTTGAACTTTTAAATTCCTCTTAATATTCTTTCTTTATTTGCTCATTTTTGTCAAATTAAATTTTTTTTAGGCATGTTGGGTGTCAAATAACTCAACAAGCTTAATGTTTTAATATTTTTAGGGTTTAGTTGATCATAATGTAGAATTATAAAAAAATTAAATGGGGGGTTGGAACTTTTAAATTCCTCTTAATATTCTATCTTTATTTGTTCATTTTTGTCAAATTAAATTTTTTTTAGGCATGTTGGGTGTCAAATCACTCAACAAGCTTAATGTTTTAATATTTTTAGGGATTTGTTGAACATTAGGTAGAATTCAGCTAATTTAAAGGGGGGGTTGAAATTTTTAAATTCCTCTTAATATTCTTTCTTTATTTGCTCATTTTTGTCAAATTAAATATTTTGCTGGCATGTTGGTTGTCAAAACACTCAAGAAGCTTAATGTTTTAATATTTTTAGGGTTTTGTTGATCATAATGTAGAATTATAAAAAAATTAAATGGGGGGTTGGAACTTTTAAATTCCTCTAAATATTCTTTCTTTATTTGCTCATTTTTGTCAAATTAAATTTTTTTTAGGCATGTTGGGTGTCAAATCACTCAACAAGCTTAATGTTTTAATATTTTTAGGGTTTTGTTGATCATAATGTAGAATTATAAAAAAATTAAATGGGGGGTTGAAATTTTTAAATTCCTCTTAATATTCTTTCTTTATTTGTTCATTTTTGTCAAATTAAATATTTTGCTGGCATGTTAGTTGTTAAAACACTTAAGAAGCTTATTGTTTTATTATTTTTAGGGTTTTGTTGATCATAATGTAGAATTATAAAAAAATTAAATGGGGGGTTGAAACTTTTAAATTCCTCTTAATATTCTTTCTTTATTTACTCATTTTTGTCAAATTAAATATTTTCCTGGCATGTTGGGTGTCAAATCACTCAAAAGCTTAATGTTTTTATATTTTTAGGGTTTTGTTGATCATAATGTAGAATTATAAAAAAATTAAATGGGGGGTTGGAACTTTTAAATTCCTCTTAATATTCTTTCTTTATTTGTTCATTTTTGTCAAATTAAATATTTTGCTGGCATGTTGGTTGTCAAAACACTCAAGAAGCTTAATGTTTTAATATTTTTAGGGTTTTGTTGATCATAATGTAGAATTATAAAAAAATTAAATGGGGGGTTGGAACTTTTAATTTCCTCTTAATATTCTTTCTTTATTTGTTCATTTTTGTCAAATTAAATATTTTCCTGGCATGATAGTTGTTAAAACACTTAAGAAGCTTATTGTTTTATTATTTTTAGGGTTTTGTTGATCATAATGTAGAATTATGAAAAAATTAAATGGGGGGTTGAAAATTTTAAATTCCTCTTAATATTCTTTCTTTATTTGCTCATTTTTGTCAAATTAAATATTTTGCTGGCATGTTGGTTGTCAAAACACTTAAGAAGCTTATTGTTTTGATATTTTTAGGGTTTTGTTGATGATAATGTAGAATTATAAAAAAATTAAATGGGGGGTTGAACTTTTAAATTCCTCTTAATATTCTTTCTTTATTTGCTCATTTTTGTCAAATTAAATATTTTCCAGGCATGTTAGTTGTCAAAACACTCAAGAAGCTTAATGTTTTAATAATTTTAGGGATTTGTTGAACATAAGGTAGAACTCAGCTAATTTAAAGGAGGGGTTGAAATTTTTAAATTCCCCTTAATATTCTTTCTTTATTTGTTCATTTTTGTTAAATTAAATATTTTGCTGGCATGTTAGTTGTTAAAACACTTAAGAAGCTTATTGTTTTATTATTTTTAGGGTTTTGTTGATCATAATGTAGAATTATAAAAAAATTAAAGGGGGGGTTGAAACTTTTAAATTCCTCTTAATATTCTTTCTTTATTTGCTCATTTTTGTCAAATTAAATATTTTGCTGGCATGTTGGTTGTCAAAACACTCAAGAAGCTTAATGTTTTAATATTTTTAGGGATTTGTTGAACATTATGTAGAATTCAGCTAATTTAAAGGGGGGGTTGAAATTTTTAAATTCCTCTTAATATTCTTTCTTTATTTGTTCATTTTTGTCAAATTAAATATTTTCCTGGCATGTTAGTTGTTAAAACACTTAAGATGCTTATTGTTTTGATATTTTTAGGGTTTTGTTGATCATAATGTAGAATTATAAAAAAATTAAATGGGGGGTTGAACTTTTAAATTCCTCTTAATATTCTTTCTTTATTTGCTCATTTTTGTCAAATTAAATTTTTTTTAGGCATGTTGGGTGTCAAATAACTCAACAAGCTTAATGTTTTAATATTTTTAGGGTTTAGTTGATCATAATGTAGAATTATAAAAAAATTAAATGGGGGGTTGGAACTTTTAAATTCCTCTTAATATTCTATCTTTATTTGTTCATTTTTGTCAAATTAAATTTTTTTTAGGCATGTTGGGTGTCAAATCACTCAACAAGCTTAATGTTTTAATATTTTTAGGGATTTGTTGAACATTAGGTAGAATTCAGCTAATTTAAAGGGGGGGTTGAAATTTTTAAATTCCTCTTAATATTCTTTCTTTATTTGCTCATTTTTGTCAAATTAAATATTTTGCTGGCATGTTGGTTGTCAAAACACTCAAGAAGCTTAATGTTTTAATATTTTTAGGGTTTTGTTGATCATAATGTAGAATTATAAAAAAATTAAATGGGGGGTTGGAACTTTTAAATTCCTCTAAATATTCTTTCTTTATTTGCTCATTTTTGTCAAATTAAATATTTTCCTGGCATGTTGGGTGTCAAATCACTCAAAAGCTTAATGTTTTTATATTTTTAGGGTTTTGTTGATCATAATGTAGAATTATAAAAAAATTAAATGGGGGGTTGAAATTTTTAAATTCCTCTTAATATTCTTTCTTTATTTGTTCATTTTTGTCAAATTAAATATTTTGCTGGCATGTTAGTTGTTAAAACACTTAAGAAGCTTATTGTTTTATTATTTTTAGGGTTTTGTTGATCATAATGTAGAATTATAAAAAAATTAAATGGGGGGTTGAAACTTTTAAATTCCTCTTAATATTCTTTCTTTATTTACTCATTTTTGTCAAATTAAATATTTTCCTGGCATGTTGGGTGTCAAATCACTCAAAAGCTTAATGTTTTTATATTTTTAGGGTTTTGTTGATCATAATGTAGAATTATAAAAAAATTAAATGGGGGGTTGGAACTTTTAAATTCCTCTTAATATTCTTTCTTTATTTGTTCATTTTTGTCAAATTAAATATTTTGCTGGCATGTTGGTTGTCAAAACACTCAAGAAGCTTAATGTTTTAATATTTTTAGGGTTTTGTTGATCATAATGTAGAATTATAAAAAAATTAAATGGGGGGTTGGAACTTTTAATTTCCTCTTAATATTCTTTCTTTATTTGTTCATTTTTGTCAAATTAAATATTTTCCTGGCATGATAGTTGTTAAAACACTTAAGAAGCTTATTGTTTTATTATTTTTAGGGTTTTGTTGATCATAATGTAGAATTATGAAAAAATTAAATGGGGGGTTGAAAATTTTAAATTCCTCTTAATATTCTTTCTTTATTTGCTCATTTTTGTCAAATTAAATATTTTGCTGGCATGTTGGTTGTCAAAACACTTAAGAAGCTTATTGTTTTGATATTTTTAGGGTTTTGTTGATGATAATGTAGAATTATAAAAAAATTAAATGGGGGGTTGAACTTTTAAATTCCTCTTAATATTCTTTCTTTATTTGCTCATTTTTGTCAAATTAAATATTTTCCAGGCATGTTAGTTGTCAAAACACTCAAGAAGCTTAATGTTTTAATAATTTTAGGGATTTGTTGAACATAAGGTAGAACTCAGCTAATTTAAAGGAGGGGTTGAAATTTTTAAATTCCCCTTAATATTCTTTCTTTATTTGTTCATTTTTGTTAAATTAAATATTTTGCTGGCATGTTAGTTGTTAAAACACTTAAGAAGCTTATTGTTTTATTATTTTTAGGGTTTTGTTGATCATAATGTAGAATTATAAAAAAATTAAATGGGGGGTTGAACTTTTAAATTCCTCTTAATATTCTTTCTTTATTTGCTCATTTTTGTCAAATTAAATTTTTTTTAGGCATGTTGGGTGTCAAATAACTCAACAAGCTTAATGTTTTAATATTTTTAGGGTTTAGTTGATCATAATGTAGAATTATAAAAAAATTAAATGGGGGGTTGGAACTTTTAAATTCCTCTTAATATTCTATCTTTATTTGTTCATTTTTGTCAAATTAAATTTTTTTTAGGCATGTTGGGTGTCAAATCACTCAACAAGCTTAATGTTTTAATATTTTTAGGGATTTGTTGAACATTAGGTAGAATTCAGCTAATTTAAAGGGGGGGTTGAAATTTTAAATTCCTCTTAATATTCTTTCTTTATTTGCTCATTTTGTCAAATTAAATATTTTGCTGGCATGTTGGTTGTCAAAACACTCAAGAAGCTTAATGTTTTAATATTTTTAGGGTTTTGTTGATCATAATGTAGAATTATAAAAAAATTAAATGGGGGGTTGGAACTTTTAAATTCCTCTAAATATTCTTTCTTTATTTGCTCATTTTTGTCAAATTAAATATTTTCCTGGCATGTTGGGTGTCAAATCACTCAAAAGCTTAATGTTTTTATATTTTTAGGGTTTTGTTGATCATAATGTAGAATTATAAAAAAATTAAATGGGGGTTGAAATTTTTAAATTCCTCTTAATATTCTTTCTTTATTTGTTCATTTTTGTCAAATTAAATATTTTGCTGGCATGTTAGTTGTTAAAACACTTAAGAAGCTTATTGTTTTATTATTTTTAGGGTTTTGTTGATCATAATGTAGAATTATAAAAAAATTAAATGGGGGGTTGAAACTTTTAAATTCCTCTTAATATTCTTTCTTTATTTACTCATTTTTGTCAAATTAAATATTTTCCTGGCATGTTGGGTGTCAAATCACTCAAAAGCTTAATGTTTTTATATTTTTAGGGTTTTGTTGATCATAATGTAGAATTATAAAAAAATTAAATGGGGGGTTGGAACTTTTAAATTCCTCTTAATATTCTTTCTTTATTTGTTCATTTTTGTCAAATTAAATATTTTGCTGGCATGTTGGTTGTCAAAACACTCAAGAAGCTTAATGTTTTAATATTTTTAGGGTTTTGTTGATCATAATGTAGAATTATAAAAAAATTAAATGGGGGGTTGGAACTTTTAATTTCCTCTTAATATTCTTTCTTTATTTGTTCATTTTTGTCAAATTAAATATTTTCCTGGCATGATAGTTGTTAAAACACTTAAGAAGCTTATTGTTTTATTATTTTTAGGGTTTTGTTGATCATAATGTAGAATTATGAAAAAATTAAATGGGGGTTGAAAATTTTAAATTCCTCTTAATATTCTTTCTTTATTTGCTCATTTTTGTCAAATTAAATATTTTGCTGGCATGTTGGTTGTCAAAACACTTAAGAAGCTTATTGTTTTGATATTTTTAGGGTTTTGTTGATGATAATGTAGAATTATAAAAAAATTAAATGGGGGTTGAACTTTTAAATTCCTCTTAATATTCTTTCTTTATTTGCTCATTTTTGTCAAATTAAATATTTTCCAGGCATGTTAGTTGTCAAAACACTCAAGAAGCTTAATGTTTTAATAATTTTAGGGATTTGTTGAACATAAGGTAGAACTCAGCTAATTTAAAGGAGGGTTGAAATTTTTAAATTCCCCTTAATATTCTTTCTTTATTTGTTCATTTTTGTTAAATTAAATATTTTGCTGGCATGTTAGTTGTTAAAACACTTAAGAAGCTTATTGTTTTATTATTTTTAGGGTTTTGTTGATCATAATGTAGAATTATAAAAAAATTAAAGGGGGGGTTGAAACTTTTAAATTCCTCTTAATATTCTTTCTTTATTTGCTCATTTTTGTCAAATTAAATATTTTGCTGGCATGTTGGTTGTCAAAACACTCAAGAAGCTTAATGTTTAATATTTTTAGGGATTTGTTGAACATTATGTAGAATTCAGCTAATTTAAAGGGGGGTTGAAATTTTTAAATTCCTCTTAATATTCTTTCTTTATTTGTTCATTTTTGTCAAATTAAATATTTTCCTGGCATGTTAGTTGTTAAAACACTTAAGATGCTTATTGTTTTGATATTTTTAGGGTTTTGTTGATCATAATGTAGAATTATAAAAAATTAAATGGGGGGTTGAACTTTTAAATTCCTCTTAATATTCTTTCTTTATTTGCTCATTTTTGTCAAATTAAATTTTTTTTAGGCATGTTGGGTGTCAAATAACTCAACAAGCTTAATGTTTTAATATTTTTAGGGTTTAGTTGATCATAATGTAGAATTATAAAAAAATTAAATGGGGGGTTGGAACTTTTAAATTCCTCTTAATATTCTATCTTTATTTGTTCATTTTTGTCAAATTAAATTTTTTTTAGGCATGTTGGGTGTCAAATCACTCAACAAGCTTAATGTTTTAATATTTTTAGGGATTTGTTGAACATTAGGTAGAATTCAGCTAATTTAAAGGGGGGGTTGAAATTTTTAAATTCCTCTTAATATTCTTTCTTTATTTGCTCATTTTTGTCAAATTAAATATTTTGCTGGCATGTTGGTTGTCAAAACACTCAAGAAGCTTAATGTTTTAATATTTTTAGGGTTTTGTTGATCATAATGTAGAATTATAAAAAAATTAAATGGGGGGTTGGAACTTTTAAATTCCTCTAAATATTCTTTCTTTATTTGCTCATTTTTGTCAAATTAAATATTTTCCTGGCATGTTGGGTGTCAAATCACTCAAAAGCTTAATGTTTTTATATTTTTAGGGTTTTGTTGATCATAATGTAGAATTATAAAAAAATTAAATGGGGGGTTGGAACTTTTAAATTCCTCTTAATATTCTTTCTTTATTTGTTCATTTTTGTCAAATTAAATATTTTGCTGGCATGTTGGTTGTCAAAACACTCAAGAAGCTTAATGTTTTAATATTTTTAGGGTTTTGTTGATCATAATGTAGAATTATAAAAAAATTAAATGGGGGGTTGGAACTTTTAATTTCCTCTTAATATTCTTTCTTTATTTGTTCATTTTTGTCAAATTAAATATTTTCCTGGCATGATAGTTGTTAAAACACTTAAGAAGCTTATTGTTTTATTATTTTTAGGGTTTTGTTGATCATAATGTAGAATTATGAAAAAATTAAATGGGGGGTTGAAAATTTTAAATTCCTCTTAATATTCTTTCTTTATTTGCTCATTTTTGTCAAATTAAATATTTTGCTGGCATGTTGGTTGTCAAAACACTTAAGAAGCTTATTGTTTTGATATTTTTAGGGTTTTGTTGATGATAATGTAGAATTATAAAAAAATTAAATGGGGGGTTGAACTTTTAAATTCCTCTTAATATTCTTTCTTTATTTGCTCATTTTTGTCAAATTAAATATTTTCCAGGCATGTTAGTTGTCAAAACACTCAAGAAGCTTAATGTTTTAATAATTTTAGGGATTTGTTGAACATAAGGTAGAACTCAGCTAATTTAAAGGAGGGGTTGAAATTTTTAAATTCCCCTTAATATTCTTTCTTTATTTGTTCATTTTTGTTAAATTAAATATTTTGCTGGCATGTTAGTTGTTAAAACACTTAAGAAGCTTATTGTTTTATTATTTTTAGGGTTTTGTTGATCATAATGTAGAATTATAAAAAAATTAAAGGGGGGGTTGAAACTTTTAAATTCCTCTTAATATTCTTTCTTTATTTGCTCATTTTTGTCAAATTAAATATTTTGCTGGCATGTTGGTTGTCAAAACACTCAAGAAGCTTAATGTTTTAATATTTTTAGGGATTTGTTGAACATTATGTAGAATTCAGCTAATTTAAAGGGGGGGTTGAAATTTTTAAATTCCTCTTAATATTCTTTCTTTATTTGTTCATTTTTGTCAAATTAAATATTTTCCTGGCATGTTAGTTGTTAAAACACTTAAGATGCTTATTGTTTTGATATTTTTAGGGTTTTGTTGATCATAATGTAGAATTATAAAAAAATTAAATGGGGGGTTGAACTTTTAAATTCCTCTTAATATTCTTTCTTTATTTGCTCATTTTTGTCAAATTAAATTTTTTTTAGGCATGTTGGGTGTCAAATAACTCAACAAGCTTAATGTTTTAATATTTTTAGGGTTTAGTTGATCATAATGTAGAATTATAAAAAAATTAAATGGGGGGTTGGAACTTTTAAATTCCTCTTAATATTCTATCTTTATTTGTTCATTTTTGTCAAATTAAATTTTTTTTAGGCATGTTGGGTGTCAAATCACTCAACAAGCTTAATGTTTTAATATTTTTAGGGATTTGTTGAACATTAGGTAGAATTCAGCTAATTTAAAGGGGGGGTTGAAATTTTTAAATTCCTCTTAATATTCTTTCTTTATTTGCTCATTTTTGTCAAATTAAATATTTTGCTGGCATGTTGGTTGTCAAAACACTCAAGAAGCTTAATGTTTTAATATTTTTAGGGTTTTGTTGATCATAATGTAGAATTATAAAAAAATTAAATGGGGGGTTGGAACTTTTAAATTCCTCTAAATATTCTTTCTTTATTTGCTCATTTTTGTCAAATTAAATATTTTCCTGGCATGTTGGGTGTCAAATCACTCAAAAGCTTAATGTTTTTATATTTTTAGGGTTTTGTTGATCATAATGTAGAATTATAAAAAAATTAAATGGGGGGTTGGAACTTTTAAATTCCTCTTAATATTCTTTCTTTATTTGTTCATTTTTGTCAAATTAAATATTTTGCTGGCATGTTGGTTGTCAAAACACTCAAGAAGCTTAATGTTTTAATATTTTTAGGGTTTTGTTGATCATAATGTAGAATTATAAAAAAATTAAATGGGGGGTTGGAACTTTTAATTTCCTCTTAATATTCTTTCTTTATTTGTTCATTTTTGTCAAATTAAATATTTTCCTGGCATGATAGTTGTTAAAACACTTAAGAAGCTTATTGTTTTATTATTTTTAGGGTTTTGTTGATCATAATGTAGAATTATAAAAAAATTAAATGGGGGGTTGAAACTTTTAAATTCCTCTTAATATTCTTTCTTTATTTACTCATTTTTGTCAAATTAAATATTTTCCTGGCATGTTGGGTGTCAAATCACTCAAAAGCTTAATGTTTTTATATTTTTAGGGTTTTGTTGATCATAATGTAGAATTATAAAAAAATTAAATGGGGGGTTGGAACTTTTAAATTCCTCTTAATATTCTTTCTTTATTTGTTCATTTTTGTCAAATTAAATATTTTGCTGGCATGTTGGTTGTCAAAACACTCAAGAAGCTTAATGTTTTAATATTTTTAGGGTTTTGTTGATCATAATGTAGAATTATAAAAAAATTAAATGGGGGGTTGGAACTTTTAATTTCCTCTTAATATTCTTTCTTTATTTGTTCATTTTTGTCAAATTAAATATTTTCCTGGCATGATAGTTGTTAAAACACTTAAGAAGCTTATTGTTTTGATATTTTTAGGGTTTTGTTGATGATAATGTAGAATTATAAAAAAATTAAATGGGGGGTTGAACTTTTAAATTCCTCTTAATATTCTTTCTTTATTTGCTCATTTTTGTCAAATTAAATATTTTCCAGGCATGTTAGTTGTCAAAACACTCAAGAAGCTTAATGTTTTAATAATTTTTGGGATTTGTTGAACATAAGGTAGAACTCAGCTAATTTAAAGGAGGGGTTGAAATTTTTAAATTCCCCTTAATATTCTTTCTTTATTTGTTCATTTTTGTTAAATTAAATATTTTGCTGGCATGTTAGTTGTTAAAACACTTAAGAAGCTTATTGTTTTATTATTTTTAGGGTTTTGTTGATCATAATGTAGAATTATAAAAAAATTAAATGGGGGGTTGAAACTTTTAAATTCCTCTTAATATTCTTTCTTTATTTGCTCATTTTTGTCAAATTAAATATTTTGCTGGCATGTTGGTTGTCAAAACACTCAAGAAGCTTAATGTTTTAATATTTTTAGGGATTTGTTGAACATTAGGTAGAATTCAGCTAATTTAAAGGGGGGGTTGAAATTTTTAAATTCCTCTTAATATTCTTTCTTTATTTGCTCATTTTTGTCAAATTAAATAATTTGCTGGCATGTTGGTTGTCAAAACACTTAAGAAGCTTATTGTTTTGATATTTTTAGGGTTTTGTTGATGATAATGTAGAATTATAAAAAAATTAAATGGGGGGTTGAACTTTTAAATTCCTCTTAATATTCTTTCTTTATTTGCTCATTTTTGTCAAATTAAATATTTTCCAGGCATGTTAGTTGTCAAAACACTCAAGAAGCTTAATGTTTTAATAATTTTAGGGATTTGTTGAACATAAGGTAGAACTCAGCTAATTTAAAGGAGGGGTTGAAATTTTTAAATTCCCCTTAATATTCTTTCTTTATTTGTTCATTTTTGTTAAATTAAATATTTTGCTGGCATGTTAGTTGTTAAAACACTTAAGAAGCTTATTGTTTTATTATTTTTAGGGTTTTGTTGATCATAATGTAGAATTATAAAAAAATTAAATGGGGGGTTGAAACTTTTAAATTCCTCTTAATATTCTTTCTTTATTTGCTCATTTTTGTCAAATTAAATATTTTGCTGGCATGTTGGTTGTCAAAACACTCAAGAAGCTTAATGTTTTAATATTTTTAGGGATTTGTTGAACATAAGGTAGAACTCAGCTAATTTAAAGGAGGGGTTGAAATTTTTAAATTCCCCTTAATATTCTTTCTTTATTTGTTCATTTTTGTTAAATTAAATATTTTGCTGGCATGTTAGTTGTTAAAACACTTAAGAAGCTTATTGTTTTATTATTTTTAGGGTTTTGTTGATCATAATGTAGAATTATAAAAAAATTAAAGGGGGGGTTGAAACTTTTAAATTCCTCTTAATATTCTTTCTTTATTTGCTCATTTTTGTCAAATTAAATATTTTGCTGGCATGTTGGTTGTCAAAACACTCAAGAAGCTTAATGTTTTAATATTTTTAGGGATTTGTTGAACATTATGTAGAATTCAGCTAATTTAAAGGGGGGGTTGAAATTTTTAAATTCCTCTTAATATTCTTTCTTTATTTGTTCATTTTTGTCAAATTAAATATTTTCCTGGCATGTTAGTTGTTAAAACACTTAAGATGCTTATTGTTTTGATATTTTTAGGGTTTTGTTGATCATAATGTAGAATTATAAAAAAATTAAATGGGGGGTTGAACTTTTAAATTCCTCTTAATATTCTTTCTTTATTTGCTCATTTTTGTCAAATTAAATTTTTTTTAGGCATGTTGGGTGTCAAATAACTCAACAAGCTTAATGTTTTAATATTTTTAGGGTTTAGTTGATCATAATGTAGAATTATAAAAAAATTAAATGGGGGGTTGGAACTTTTAAATTCCTCTTAATATTCTATCTTTATTTGTTCATTTTTGTCAAATTAAATTTTTTTTAGGCATGTTGGGTGTCAAATCACTCAACAAGCTTAATGTTTTAATATTTTTAGGGATTTGTTGAACATTAGGTAGAATTCAGCTAATTTAAAGGGGGGGTTGAAATTTTTAAATTCCTCTTAATATTCTTTCTTTATTTGCTCATTTTTGTCAAATTAAATATTTTGCTGGCATGTTGGTTGTCAAAACACTCAAGAAGCTTAATGTTTTAATATTTTTAGGGTTTTGTTGATCATAATGTAGAATTATAAAAAAATTAAATGGGGGGTTGGAACTTTTAAATTCCTCTAAATATTCTTTCTTTATTTGCTCATTTTTGTCAAATTAAATATTTTCCTGGCATGTTGGGTGTCAAATCACTCAAAAGCTTAATGTTTTTATATTTTTAGGGTTTTGTTGATCATAATGTAGAATTATAAAAAAATTAAATGGGGGGTTGGAACTTTTAAATTCCTCTTAATATTCTTTCTTTATTTGTTCATTTTTGTCAAATTAAATATTTTGCTGGCATGTTGGTTGTCAAAACACTCAAGAAGCTTAATGTTTTAATATTTTTAGGGTTTTGTTGATCATAATGTAGAATTATAAAAAAATTAAATGGGGGGTTGGAACTTTTAATTTCCTCTTAATATTCTTTCTTTATTTGTTCATTTTTGTCAAATTAAATATTTTCCTGGCATGATAGTTGTTAAAACACTTAAGAAGCTTATTGTTTTATTATTTTTAGGGTTTTGTTGATCATAATGTAGAATTATAAAAAAATTAAATGGGGGGTTGAAACTTTTAAATTCCTCTTAATATTCTTTCTTTATTTACTCATTTTTGTCAAATTAAATATTTTCCTGGCATGTTGGGTGTCAAATCACTCAAAAGCTTAATGTTTTTATATTTTTAGGGTTTTGTTGATCATAATGTAGAATTATAAAAAAATTAAATGGGGGGTTGGAACTTTTAAATTCCTCTTAATATTCTTTCTTTATTTGTTCATTTTTGTCAAATTAAATATTTTGCTGGCATGTTGGTTGTCAAAACACTCAAGAAGCTTAATGTTTTAATATTTTTAGGGTTTTGTTGATCATAATGTAGAATTATAAAAAAATTAAATGGGGGGTTGGAACTTTTAATTTCCTCTTAATATTCTTTCTTTATTTGTTCATTTTTGTCAAATTAAATATTTTCCTGGCATGATAGTTGTTAAAACACTTAAGAAGCTTATTGTTTTGATATTTTTAGGGTTTTGTTGATGATAATGTAGAATTATAAAAAAATTAAATGGGGGGTTGAACTTTTAAATTCCTCTTAATATTCTTTCTTTATTTGCTCATTTTTGTCAAATTAAATATTTTCCAGGCATGTTAGTTGTCAAAACACTCAAGAAGCTTAATGTTTTAATAATTTTTGGGATTTGTTGAACATAAGGTAGAACTCAGCTAATTTAAAGGAGGGGTTGAAATTTTTAAATTCCCCTTAATATTCTTTCTTTATTTGTTCATTTTTGTTAAATTAAATATTTTGCTGGCATGTTAGTTGTTAAAACACTTAAGAAGCTTATTGTTTTATTATTTTTAGGGTTTTGTTGATCATAATGTAGAATTATAAAAAAATTAAATGGGGGGTTGAAACTTTTAAATTCCTCTTAATATTCTTTCTTTATTTGCTCATTTTTGTCAAATTAAATATTTTGCTGGCATGTTGGTTGTCAAAACACTCAAGAAGCTTAATGTTTTAATATTTTTAGGGATTTGTTGAACATTAGGTAGAATTCAGCTAATTTAAAGGGGGGGTTGAAATTTTTAAATTCCTCTTAATATTCTTTCTTTATTTGCTCATTTTTGTCAAATTAAATAATTTGCTGGCATGTTGGTTGTCAAAACACTTAAGAAGCTTATTGTTTTGATATTTTTAGGGTTTTGTTGATGATAATGTAGAATTATAAAAAAATTAAATGGGGGGTTGAACTTTTAAATTCCTCTTAATATTCTTTCTTTATTTGCTCATTTTTGTCAAATTAAATATTTTCCAGGCATGTTAGTTGTCAAAACACTCAAGAAGCTTAATGTTTTAATAATTTTAGGGATTTGTTGAACATAAGGTAGAACTCAGCTAATTTAAAGGAGGGGTTGAAATTTTTAAATTCCCCTTAATATTCTTTCTTTATTTGTTCATTTTTGTTAAATTAAATATTTTGCTGGCATGTTAGTTGTTAAAACACTTAAGAAGCTTATTGTTTTATTATTTTTAGGGTTTTGTTGATCATAATGTAGAATTATAAAAAAATTAAATGGGGGGTTGAAACTTTTAAATTCCTCTTAATATTCTTTCTTTATTTGCTCATTTTTGTCAAATTAAATATTTTGCTGGCATGTTGGTTGTCAAAACACTCAAGAAGCTTAATGTTTTAATATTTTTAGGGATTTGTTGAACATTAGGTAGAATTCAGCTAATTTAAAGGGGGGGTTGAAATTTTTAAATTCCTCTTAATATTCTTTCTTTATTTGCTCATTTTTGTCAAATTAAATATTTTGCTGGCATGTTGGTTGTTAAAACACTTATGAAGCTTATTGTTTTAATATTTTTAGGGTTTTGTTGATCATAATGTAGAATTATAAAAAAATTAAATGGGGGGTTGGAACTTTTAAATTCCTCTAAATATTCTTTCTTTATTTGTTCATTTTTGTCAAATTAAATATTTTGCTGGCATGTTAGTTGTTAAAACACTTAAGAAGCTTAATGTTTTAATATTTTTAGGGATTTGTTGAACATTATGTAGAATTCAGCTAATTTAAAGGGGGGGTTGAAATTTTTAAATTCCTCTTAATATTCTTTCTTTATTTGTTCATTTTTGTCAAATTAAATATTTTCCTGGCATGTTGGGTGTCAAATCACTCAAAAGCTTAATGTTTTAATATTTTTAGGGTTTTATTGATCATAATGTAGAATTATAAAAAAATTAAATGGGGGGTTGGAACTTTTAAATTCCTCCTAATATTCTTTCTTTATTTGCTCATTTTTGTCAAATTAAATTTTTTTTAGGCATGTTGGGTGTCAAATCACTCAACAAGCTTAATGTTTTAATATTTTTAGGGTTTTGTTGATCATAATGTAGAATTATAAAAAAATTAAATGGGGGGTTGGAACTTTTTAATTCCTCTTAATATTCTTTCTTTATTTGTTCATTTTTGTCAAATTAAATATTTTGCTGGCATGTTAGTTGTTAAAACACTTAAGAAGCTTATTGTTTTATTATTTTTAGGGTTTTGTTGATCATAATGTAGAATTATAAAAAAATTAAAGGGGGGGTTGAAATTTTTAAATTCCTCTTAATATTCTTTCTTTATTTGTTCATTTTTGTCAAATTAAATATTTTGCTGGCATGTTAGTTGTTAAAACACTTAAGAAGCTTATTGTTTTATTATTTTTAGGGTTTTGTTGATCATAATGTAGAATTATAAAAAAATTAAATGGGGGGTTGGAACTTTTAAATTCCTCTTAATATTCTTTCTTTATTTGCTCATTTTTGTCAAATTAAATTTTTTTTAGGCATGTTGGGTGTCAAATCACTCAACAAGCTTAATGTTTTAATATTTTTAGGGTTTTGTTGATCATAATGTAGAATTATAAAAAAATTAAATGGGGGGTTGGAACTTTTTAATTCCTCTTAATATTCTTTCTTTATTTGTTCATTTTTGTCAAATTAAATATTTTGCTGGCATGTTAGTTGTTAAAACACTTAAGAAGCTTATTGTTTTATTATTTTTAGGGTTTTGTTGATCATAATGTAGAATTATAAAAAAATTAAATGGGGGGTTGAAACTTTTAAATTCCTCTTAATATTCTTTCTTTATTTACTCATTTTTGTCAAATTAAATATTTTCCTGGCATGTTGGGTGTCAAATCACTCAAAAGCTTAATGTTTTTATATTTTTAGGGTTTTGTTGATCATAATGTAGAATTATAAAAAAATTAAATGGGGGGTTGGAACTTTTAAATTCCTCTTAATATTCTTTCTTTATTTGTTCATTTTTGTCAAATTAAATATTTTGCTGGCATGTTGGTTGTCAAAACACTTAAGAAGCTTATTGTTTTATTATTTTTAGGGTTTTGTTGATCATAATGTAGAATTATAAAAAAATTAAATGGGGGGTTGAAACTTTTAAATTCCTCTTAATATTCTTTCTTTATTTGCTCATTTTTGTCAAATTAAATATTTTGCTGGCATGTTGGTTGTCAAAACACTCAAGAAGCTTAATGTTTTAATATTTTTAGGGATTTGTTGAACATTAGGTAGAATTCAGCTAATTTAAAGGGGGGGTTGAAATTTTTAAATTCCTCTTAATATTCTTTCTTTATTTGCTCATTTTTGTCAAATTAAATAATTTGCTGGCATGTTGGTTGTCAAAACACTTAAGAAGCTTATTGTTTTGATATTTTTAGGGTTTTGTTGATGATAATGTAGAATTATAAAAAAATTAAATGGGGGGTTGAACTTTTAAATTCCTCTTAATATTCTTTCTTTATTTGCTCATTTTTGTCAAATTAAATATTTTCCAGGCATGTTAGTTGTCAAAACACTCAAGAAGCTTAATGTTTTAATAATTTTAGGGATTTGTTGAACATAAGGTAGAACTCAGCTAATTTAAAGGAGGGGTTGAAATTTTTAAATTCCCCTTAATATTCTTTCTTTATTTGTTCATTTTTGTTAAATTAAATATTTTGCTGGCATGTTAGTTGTTAAAACACTTAAGAAGCTTATTGTTTTATTATTTTTAGGGTTTTGTTGATCATAATGTAGAATTATAAAAAAATTAAATGGGGGGTTGAAACTTTTAAATTCCTCTTAATATTCTTTCTTTATTTGCTCATTTTTGTCAAATTAAATATTTTGCTGGCATGTTGGTTGTCAAAACACTCAAGAAGCTTAATGTTTTAATATTTTTAGGGATTTGTTGAACATTAGGTAGAATTCAGCTAATTTAAAGGGGGGGTTGAAATTTTTAAATTCCTCTTAATATTCTTTCTTTATTTGCTCATTTTTGTCAAATTAAATATTTTGCTGGCATGTTGGTTGTTAAAACACTTATGAAGCTTATTGTTTTAATATTTTTAGGGTTTTGTTGATCATAATGTAGAATTATAAAAAAATTAAATGGGGGGTTGGAACTTTTAAATTCCTCTAAATATTCTTTCTTTATTTGTTCATTTTTGTCAAATTAAATATTTTCGTGGCATGTTGGGTGTCAAATCACTCAAAAGCTTAATGTTTTAATATTTTTAGGGTTTTATTGATCATAATGTAGAATTATAAAAAAATTAAATGGGGGGTTGGAACTTTTAAATTCCTCTTAATATTCTATCTTTATTTGTTCATTTTTGTCAAATTAAATTTTTTTTAGGCATGTTGGGTGTCAAAGCACTCAACAAGCTTAATGTTTTAATATTTTTAGGGATTTGTTGAACATTATGTAGAATTCAGCTAATTTAAAGGGGGGGTTGAAATTTTTAAATTCCTCTTAATATTCTTTCTTTATTTGTTCATTTTTGTCAAATTAAATATTTTCCTGGCATGTTGGGTGTCAAATCACTCAAAAGCTTAATGTTTTAATATTTTTAGGGTTTTATTGATCATAATGTAGAATTATAAAAAAATTAAATGGGGGGTTGGAACTTTTAAATTCCTCTTAATATTCTTTCTTTATTTGCTCATTTTTGTCAAATTAAATTTTTTTTAGGCATGTTGGGTGTCAAATCACTCAACAAGCTTAATGTTTTAATATTTTTAGGGTTTTGTTGATCATAATGTAGAATTATAAAAAAATTAAATGGGGGGTTGGAACTTTTTAATTCCTCTTAATATTCTTTCTTTATTTGTTCATTTTTGTCAAATTAAATATTTTGCTGGCATGTTAGTTGTTAAAACACTTAAGAAGCTTATTGTTTTATTATTTTTAGGGTTTTGTTGATCATAATGTAGAATTATAAAAAAATTAAATGGGGGGTTGAAACTTTTAAATTCCTCTTAATATTCTTTCTTTATTTACTCATTTTTGTCAAATTAAATATTTTCCTGGCATGTTGGGTGTCAAATCACTCAAAAGCTTAATGTTTTTATATTTTTAGGGTTTTGTTGATCATAATGTAGAATTATAAAAAAATTAAATGGGGGGTTGGAACTTTTAAATTCCTCTTAATATTCTTTCTTTATTTGTTCATTTTTGTCAAATTAAATATTTTGCTGGCATGTTGGTTGTCAAAACACTCAAGAAGCTTAATGTTTTAATATTTTTAGGGTTTAGTTGATCATAATGTAGAATTATAAAAAAATTAAATGGGGGGTTGGAACTTTTAAATTCCTCTTAATATTCTTTCTTATTTGCTCATTTTTGTCAAATTAAATTTTTTTTAGGCATGTTGGGTGTCAAATCACTCAACAAGCTTAATGTTTTAATATTTTTAGGGTTTTGTTGATCATAATGTAGAATTATAAAAAAATTAAATGGGGGGTTGGAACTTTTTAATTCCTCTTAATATTCTTTCTTTATTTGTTCATTTTTGTCAAATTAAATATTTTCCTGGCATGTTAGTTGTTAAAACACTTAAGATGCTTATTGTTTTGATATTTTTAGGGTTTTGTTGATCATAATGTAGAATTATAAAAAAATTAAATGGGGGGTTGAACTTTTAAATTCCTCTTAATATTCTTTCTTTATTTGCTCATTTTTGTCAAATTAAATTTTTTTTAGGCATGTTGGGTGTCAAATCACTCAACAAGCTTAATGTTTTAATATTTTTAGGGTTTAGTTGATCATAATGTAGAATTATAAAAAAATTAAATGGGGGGTTGGAACTTTTAAATTCCTCTTAATATTCTATCTTTATTTGTTCATTTTTGTCAAATTAAATTTTTTTTAGGCATGTTGGGTGTCAAATCACTCAACAAGCTTAATGTTTTAATATTTTTAGGGATTTGTTGAACATTAGGTAGAATTCAGCTAATTTAAAGGGGGGGTTGAAATTTTTAAATTCCTCTTAATATTCTTTCTTTATTTGCTCATTTTTGTCAAATTAAATATTTTGCTGGCATGTTGGTTGTCAAAACACTCAAGAAGCTTAATGTTTTAATATTTTTAGGGTTTTGTTGATCATAATGTAGAATTATAAAAAAATTAAATGGGGGGTTGGAACTTTTAAATTCCTCTAAATATTCTTTCTTTATTTGCTCATTTTTGTCAAATTAAATTTTTTTTAGGCATGTTGGGTGTCAAATCACTCAACAAGCTTAATGTTTTAATATTTTTAGGGATTTGTTGAACATTAGGTAGAATTCAGCTAATTTAAAGGGGGGGTTGAAATTTTTAAATTCCTCTTAATATTCTTTCTTTATTTGCTCATTTTTGTCAAATTAAATATTTTCCTGGCATGTTAGTTGTTAAAACACTTAAGATGCTTATTGTTTTGATATTTTTAGGGTTTTGTTGATCATAATGTAGAATTATAAAAAAATTAAATGGGGGGTTGAACTTTTAAATTCCTCTTAATATTCTTTCTTTATTTGCTCATTTTTGTCAAATTAAATTTTTTTTAGGCATGTTGGGTGTCAAATCACTCAACAAGCTTAATGTTTTAATATTTTTAGGGATTTGTTGAACATAAGGTAGAACTCAGCTAATTTAAAGGAGGGGTTGAAATTTTTAAATTCCCCTTAATATTCTTTCTTTATTTGTTCATTTTTGTTAAATTAAATATTTTGCTGGCATGTTAGTTGTTAAAACACTTAAGAAGCTTATTGTTTTATTATTTTTAGGGTTTTGTTGATCATAATGTAGAATTATAAAAAAATTAAATGGGGGGTTGAAACTTTTAAATTCCTCTTAATATTCTTTCTTTATTTGCTCATTTTTGTCAAATTAAATATTTTGCTGGCATGTTGGTTGTCAAAACACTCAAGAAGCTTAATGTTTTAATATTTTTAGGGATTTGTTGAACATTAGGTAGAATTCAGCTAATTTAAAGGGGGGGTTGAAATTTTTAAATTCCTCTTAATATTCTTTCTTTATTTGCTCATTTTTGTCAAATTAAATATTTTCCTGGCATGTTAGTTGTTAAAACACTTAAGATGCTTATTGTTTTGATATTTTTAGGGTTTTGTTGATCATAATGTAGAATTATAAAAAAATTAAATGGGGGGTTGAACTTTTAAATTCCTCTTAATATTCTTTCTTTATTTGCTCATTTTTGTCAAATTAAATTTTTTTTAGGCATGTTGGGTGTCAAATCACTCAACAAGCTTAATGTTTTAATATTTTTAGGGATTTGTTGAACATAAGGTAGAACTCAGCTAATTTAAAGGAGGGGTTGAAATTTTTAAATTCCCCTTAATATTCTTTCTTTATTTGCTCATTTTTGTCAAATTAAATATTTTCCTGGCATGTTGGTTGTCAAAACACTCAAGAAGCTTAATGTTTTAATATTTTTAGGGATTTGTTGAACATTATGTAGAATTCAGCTAATTTAAAGGGGGGGTTGAAATTTTTAAATTCCTCTTAATATTCTTTCTTTATTTGCTCATTTTTGTCAAATTAAATATTTTGCTGGCATGTTGGTTGTCAAAACACTCAAGAAGCTTAATGTTTTAATATTTTTAGGGATTTGTTGAACATTATGTAGAATTCAGCTAATTTAAAGGGGGGGTTGAAATTTTTAAATTCCTCTTAATATTCTTTCTTTATTTGTTCATTTTTGTCAAATTAAATATTTTCCTGGCATGTTGGGTGTCAAATCACTCAAAAGCTTAATGTTTTAATATTTTTAGGGTTTTATTGATCATAATGTAGAATTATAAAAAAATTAAATGGGGTTTGGAACTTTTAAATTCCTCTTAATATTCTTTCTTTATTTGCTCATTTTTGTCAAATTAAATTTTTTTTAGGCATGTTGGGTGTCAAATCACTCAACAAGCTTAATGTTTTAATATTTTTAGGGTTTTTGTTGATCATAATGTAGAATTATAAAAAAATTAAATGGGGGGTTGGAACTTTTTAATTCCTCTTAATATTCTTTCTTTATTTGTTCATTTTTGTCAAATTAAATATTTTGCTGGCATGTTAGTTGTTAAAACACTTAAGAAGCTTATTGTTTTATTATTTTTAGGGTTTTGTTGATCATAATGTAGAATTATAAAAAAATTAAATGGGGGGTTGAAACTTTTAAATTCCTCTTAATATTCTTTCTTTATTTACTCATTTTTGTCAAATTAAATATTTTCCTGGCATGTTGGGTGTCAAATCACTCAAAAGCTTAATGTTTTTATATTTTTAGGGTTTTGTTGATCATAATGTAGAATTATAAAAAAATTAAATGGGGGGTTGGAACTTTTAAATTCCTCTTAATATTCTTTCTTTATTTGTTCATTTTTGTCAAATTAAATATTTTGCTGGCATGTTGGTTGTCAAAACACTCAAGAAGCTTAATGTTTTAATATTTTTAGGGTTTAGTTGATCATAATGTAGAATTATAAAAAAATTAAATGGGGGGTTGGAACTTTTAAATTCCTCTTAATATTCTATCTTTATTTGTTCATTTTTGTCAAATTAAATTTTTTTTAGGCATGTTGGGTATCAAATCACTCAACAAGCTTAATGTTTTAATATTTTTAGGGATTTGTTGAACATTAGGTAGAATTCAGCTAATTTAAAGGGGGGATTGAAATTTTTAAATTCCTCTTAATATTCTTTCTTTATTTGCTCATTTTTGTCAAATTAAATATTTTGCTGGCATGTTGGTTGTCAAAACACTCAAGAAGCTTAATGTTTTAATATTTTTAGGGTTTTGTTGATCATAATGTAGAATTATAAAAAAATTAAATGGGGGGTTGGAACTTTTAAATTCCTCTAAATATTCTTCCTTTATTTGTTCATTTTTGTCAAATTAAATATTTTCGTGGCATGTTGGGTGTCAAATCACTCAAATGCTTAATGTTTTAATATTTTTAGGGTTTTATTGATCATAATGTAGAATTATAAAAAAATTAAATGGGGGGTTGGAACTTTTAAATTCCTCTTAATATTCTTTCTTATTTGCTCATTTTTGTCAAATTAAATTTTTTTTAGGCATGTTGGGTGTCAAATCACTCAACAAGCTTAATGTTTTAATATTTTTAGGGTTTTGTTGATCATAATGTAGAATTATAAAAAAATTAAATGGGGGGTTGGAACTTTTTAATTCCTCTTAATATTCTTTCTTTATTTGTTCATTTTTGTCAAATTAAATATTTTCCTGGCATGTTAGTTGTTAAAACACTTAAGATGCTTATTGTTTTGATATTTTTAGGGTTTTGTTGATCATAATGTAGAATTATAAAAAAATTAAATGGGGGGTTGAACTTTTAAATTCCTCTTAATATTCTTTCTTTATTTGCTCATTTTTGTCAAATTAAATATTTTCCAGGCATGTTAGTTGTCAAAACACTCAAGAAGCTTAATGTTTTAATAATTTTAGGGATTTGTTGAACATAAGGTAGAACTCAGCTAATTTAAAGGAGGGGTTGAAATTTTTAAATTCCCCTTAATATTCTTTCTTTATTTGTTCATTTTTGTTAAATTAAATATTTTGCTGGCATGTTAGTTGTTAAAACACTTAAGAAGCTTATTGTTTTATTATTTTTAGGGTTTTGTTGATCATAATGTAGAATTATAAAAAAATTAAATGGGGGGTTGAAACTTTTAAATTCCTCTTAATATTCTTTCTTTATTTGCTCATTTTTGTCAAATTAAATATTTTGCTGGCATGTTGGTTGTCAAAACACTCAAGAAGCTTAATGTTTTAATATTTTTAGGGATTTGTTGAACATTAGGTAGAATTCAGCTAATTTAAAGGGGGGGTTGAAATTTTTAAATTCCTCTTAATATTCTTTCTTTATTTGCTCATTTTTGTCAAATTAAATATTTTGCTGGCATGTTGGTTGTTAAAACACTTATGAAGCTTATTGTTTTAATATTTTTAGGGTTTTGTTGATCATAATGTAGAATTATAAAAAAATTAAATGGGGGGTTGGAACTTTTAAATTCCTCTAAATATTCTTTCTTTATTTGTTCATTTTTGTCAAATTAAATATTTTCGTGGCATGTTGGGTGTCAAATCACTCAAAAGCTTAATGTTTTAATATTTTTAGGGTTTTATTGATCATAATGTAGAATTATAAAAAAATTAAATGGGGGGTTGGAACTTTTAAATTCCTCTTAATATTCTTTCTTTATTTGCTCATTTTTGTCAAATTAAATTTTTTTTAGGCATGTTAGTTGTTAAAACACTTAAGATGCTTATTGTTTTGATATTTTTAGGGTTTTGTTGATCATAATGTAGAATTATAAAAAAATTAAATGGGGGGTTGAACTTTTAAATTCCTCTTAATATTCTTTCTTTATTTGCTCATTTTTGTCAAATTAAATATTTTCCTGGCATGTTAGTTGTTAAAACACTTAAGAAGCTTATTGTTTTATTATTTTTAGGGTTTTGTTGAACATAATGTAGAATTATAAAAAAATTAAAGGGGGGGTTGAAACTTTTAAATTCCTCTTAATATTCTTTCTTTATTTACTCATTTTTGTCAAATTAAATATTTTCCTGGCATGTTGGGTGTCAAATCACTCAAAAGCTTAATGTTTTTATATTTTTAGGGTTTTGTTGATCATAATGTAGAATTATAAAAAAATTAAATGGGGGGTTGGAACTTTTAAATTCCTCTTAATATTCTTTCTTTATTTGTTCATTTTTGTCAAATTAAATATTTTGCTGGCATGTTGGTTGTCAAAACACTCAAGAAGCTTAATGTTTTAATATTTTTAGGGTTTAGTTGATCATAATGTAGAATTATAAAAAAATTAAATGGGGGGTTGGAACTTTTAAATTCCTCTTAATATTCTATCTTTATTTGTTCATTTTTGTCAAATTAAATTTTTTTTAGGCATGTTGGGTGTCAAATCACTCAACAAGCTTAATGTTTTAATATTTTTAGGGATTTGTTGAACATTAGGTAGAATTCAGCTAATTTAAAGGGGGGGTTGAAATTTTTAAATTCCTCTTAATATTCTTTCTTTATTTGCTCATTTTTGTCAAATTAAATATTTTGCTGGCATGTTGGTTGTCAAAACACTCAAGAAGCTTAATGTTTTAATATTTTTAGGGTTTTGTTGATCATAATGTAGAATTATAAAAAAATTAAATGGGGGGTTGGAACTTTTAAATTCCTCTAAATATTCTTTCTTTATTTGCTCATTTTTGTCAAATTAAATTTTTTTTAGGCATGTTGGGTGTCAAATCACTCAACAAGCTTAATGTTTTAATATTTTTAGGGTTTAGTTGATCATAATGTAGAATTATAAAAAAATTAAATGGGGGGTTGGAACTTTTAAATTCCTCTTAATATTCTATCTTTATTTGTTCATTTTTGTCAAATTAAATTTTTTTTAGGCATGTTGGGTGTCAAATCACTCAACAAGCTTAATGTTTTAATATTTTTAGGGATTTGTTGAACATTAGGTAGAATTCAGCTAATTTAAAGGGGGGGTTGAAATTTTTAAATTCCTCTTAATATTCTTTCTTTATTTGCTCATTTTTGTCAAATTAAATATTTTGCTGGCATGTTGGTTGTCAAAACACTCAAGAAGCTTAATGTTTTAATATTTTTAGGGTTTTGTTGATCATAATGTAGAATTATAAAAAAATTAAATGGGGGGTTGGAACTTTTAAATTCCTCTAAATATTCTTTCTTTATTTGCTCATTTTTGTCAAATTAAATTTTTTTTAGGCATGTTGGGTGTCAAATCACTCAACAAGCTTAATGTTTTAATATTTTTAGGGATTTGTTGAACATTAGGTAGAATTCAGCTAATTTAAAGGGGGGGTTGAAATTTTTAAATTCCTCTTAATATTCTTTCTTTATTTGCTCATTTTTGTCAAATTAAATATTTTCCTGGCATGTTAGTTGTTAAAACACTTAAGATGCTTATTGTTTTGATATTTTTAGGGTTTTGTTGATCATAATGTAGAATTATAAAAAAATTAAATGGGGGGTTGAACTTTTAAATTCCTCTTAATATTCTTTCTTTATTTGCTCATTTTTGTCAAATTAAATTTTTTTTAGGCATGTTGGGTGTCAAATCACTCAACAAGCTTAATGTTTTAATATTTTTAGGGATTTGTTGAACATAAGGTAGAACTCAGCTAATTTAAAGGAGGGGTTGAAATTTTTAAATTCCCCTTAATATTCTTTCTTTATTTGTTCATTTTTGTTAAATTAAATATTTTGCTGGCATGTTAGTTGTTAAAACACTTAAGAAGCTTATTGTTTTATTATTTTTAGGGTTTTGTTGATCATAATGTAGAATTATAAAAAAATTAAATGGGGGGTTGAAACTTTTAAATTCCTCTTAATATTCTTTCTTTATTTGCTCATTTTTGTCAAATTAAATATTTTGCTGGCATGTTGGTTGTCAAAACACTCAAGAAGCTTAATGTTTTAATATTTTTAGGGATTTGTTGAACATTAGGTAGAATTCAGCTAATTTAAAGGGGGGGTTGAAATTTTTAAATTCCTCTTAATATTCTTTCTTTATTTGCTCATTTTTGTCAAATTAAATATTTTCCTGGCATGTTAGTTGTTAAAACACTTAAGATGCTTATTGTTTTGATATTTTTAGGGTTTTGTTAATCATAATGTAGAATTATAAAAAAATTAAATGGGGGGTTGAACTTTTAAATTCCTCTTAATATTCTTTCTTTATTTGCTCATTTTTGTCAAATTAAATTTTTTTTAGGCATGTTGGGTGTCAAATCACTCAACAAGCTTAATGTTTTAATATTTTTAGGGATTTGTTGAACATAAGGTAGAACTCAGCTAATTTAAAGGAGGGGTTGAAATTTTTAAATTCCCCTTAATATTCTTTCTTTATTTGCTCATTTTTGTCAAATTAAATATTTTCCTGGCATGTTGGTTGTCAAAACACTCAAGAAGCTTAATGTTTTAATATTTTTAGGGATTTGTTGAACATTATGTAGAATTCAGCTAATTTAAAGGGGGGGTTGAAATTTTTAAATTCCTCTTAATATTCTTTCTTTATTTGCTCATTTTTGTCAAATTAAATATTTTGCTGGCATGTTGGTTGTCAAAACACTCAAGAAGCTTAATGTTTTAATATTTTTAGGGATTTGTTGAACATTATGTAGAATTCAGCTAATTTAAAGGGGGGGTTGAAATTTTTAAATTCCTCTTAATATTCTTTCTTTATTTGTTCATTTTTGTCAAATTAAATATTTTCCTGGCATGTTGGGTGTCAAATCACTCAAAAGCTTAATGTTTTAATATTTTTAGGGTTTTATTGATCATAATGTAGAATTATAAAAAAATTAAATGGGGGGTTGGAACTTTTAAATTCCTCTTAATATTCTTTCTTTATTTGCTCATTTTTGTCAAATTAAATTTTTTTTAGGCATGTTGGGTGTCAAATCACTCAACAAGCTTAATGTTTTAATATTTTTAGGGTTTTGTTGATCATAATGTAGAATTATAAAAAAATTAAATGGGGGGTTGGAACTTTTTAATTCCTCTTAATATTCTTTCTTTATTTGTTCATTTTTGTCAAATTAAATATTTTGCTGGCATGTTAGTTGTTAAAACACTTAAGAAGCTTATTGTTTTATTATTTTTAGGGTTTTGTTGATCATAATGTAGAATTATAAAAAAATTAAATGGGGGGTTGAAACTTTTAAATTCCTCTTAATATTCTTTCTTTATTTACTCATTTTTGTCAAATTAAATATTTTCCTGGCATGTTGGGTGTCAAATCACTCAAAAGCTTAATGTTTTTATATTTTTAGGGTTTTGTTGATCATAATGTAGAATTATAAAAAAATTAAATGGGGGGTTGGAACTTTTAAATTCCTCTTAATATTCTTTCTTTATTTGTTCATTTTTGTCAAATTAAATATTTTGCTGGCATGTTGGTTGTCAAAACACTCAAGAAGCTTAATGTTTTAATATTTTTAGGGTTTAGTTGATCATAATGTAGAATTATAAAAAAATTAAATGGGGGGTTGGAACTTTTAAATTCCTCTTAATATTCTATCTTTATTTGTTCATTTTTGTCAAATTAAATTTTTTTTAGGCATGTTGGGTATCAAATCACTCAACAAGCTTAATGTTTTAATATTTTTAGGGATTTGTTGAACATTAGGTAGAATTCAGCTAATTTAAAGGGGGGATTGAAATTTTTAAATTCCTCTTAATATTCTTTCTTTATTTGCTCATTTTTGTCAAATTAAATATTTTGCTGGCATGTTGGTTGTCAAAACACTCAAGAAGCTTAATGTTTTAATATTTTTAGGGTTTTGTTGATCATAATGTAGAATTATAAAAAAATTAAATGGGGGGTTGGAACTTTTAAATTCCTCTAAATATTCTTCCTTTATTTGTTCATTTTTGTCAAATTAAATATTTTCGTGGCATGTTGGGTGTCAAATCACTCAAATGCTTAATGTTTTAATATTTTTAGGGTTTTATTGATCATAATGTAGAATTATAAAAAAATTAAATGGGGGGTTGGAACTTTTAAATTCCTCTTAATATTCTTTCTTATTTGCTCATTTTTGTCAAATTAAATTTTTTTTAGGCATGTTGGGTGTCAAATCACTCAACAAGCTTAATGTTTTAATATTTTTAGGGTTTTGTTGATCATAATGTAGAATTATAAAAAAATTAAATGGGGGGTTGGAACTTTTTAATTCCTCTTAATATTCTTTCTTTATTTGTTCATTTTTGTCAAATTAAATATTTTCCTGGCATGTTAGTTGTTAAAACACTTAAGATGCTTATTGTTTTGATATTTTTAGGGTTTTGTTGATCATAATGTAGAATTATAAAAAAATTAAATGGGGGGTTGAACTTTTAAATTCCTCTTAATATTCTTTCTTTATTTGCTCATTTTTGTCAAATTAAATATTTTCCAGGCATGTTAGTTGTCAAAACACTCAAGAAGCTTAATGTTTTAATAATTTTAGGGATTTGTTGAACATAAGGTAGAACTCAGCTAATTTAAAGGAGGGGTTGAAATTTTTAAATTCCCCTTAATATTCTTTCTTTATTTGTTCATTTTTGTTAAATTAAATATTTTGCTGGCATGTTAGTTGTTAAAACACTTAAGAAGCTTATTGTTTTATTATTTTTAGGGTTTTGTTGATCATAATGTAGAATTATAAAAAAATTAAATGGGGGGTTGAAACTTTTAAATTCCTCTTAATATTCTTTCTTTATTTGCTCATTTTTGTCAAATTAAATATTTTGCTGGCATGTTGGTTGTCAAAACACTCAAGAAGCTTAATGTTTTAATATTTTTAGGGATTTGTTGAACATTAGGTAGAATTCAGCTAATTTAAAGGGGGGGTTGAAATTTTTAAATTCCTCTTAATATTCTTTCTTTATTTGCTCATTTTTGTCAAATTAAATATTTTGCTGGCATGTTGGTTGTTAAAACACTTATGAAGCTTATTGTTTTAATATTTTTAGGGTTTTGTTGATCATAATGTAGAATTATAAAAAAATTAAATGGGGGGTTGGAACTTTTAAATTCCTCTAAATATTCTTTCTTTATTTGTTCATTTTTGTCAAATTAAATATTTTCGTGGCATGTTGGGTGTCAAATCACTCAAAAGCTTAATGTTTTAATATTTTTAGGGTTTTATTGATCATAATGTAGAATTATAAAAAAATTAAATGGGGGGTTGGAACTTTTAAATTCCTCTTAATATTCTTTCTTTATTTGCTCATTTTTGTCAAATTAAATTTTTTTTAGGCATGTTAGTTGTTAAAACACTTAAGATGCTTATTGTTTTGATATTTTTAGGGTTTTGTTGATCATAATGTAGAATTATAAAAAAATTAAATGGGGGGTTGAACTTTTAAATTCCTCTTAATATTCTTTCTTTATTTGCTCATTTTTGTCAAATTAAATATTTTCCTGGCATGTTAGTTGTTAAAACACTTAAGAAGCTTATTGTTTTATTATTTTTAGGGTTTTGTTGAACATAATGTAGAATTATAAAAAAATTAAAGGGGGGGTTGAAACTTTTAAATTCCTCTTAATATTCTTTCTTTATTTACTCATTTTTGTCAAATTAAATATTTTCCTGGCATGTTGGGTGTCAAATCACTCAAAAGCTTAATGTTTTTATATTTTTAGGGTTTTGTTGATCATAATGTAGAATTATAAAAAAATTAAATGGGGGGTTGGAACTTTTAAATTCCTCTTAATATTCTTTCTTTATTTGTTCATTTTTGTCAAATTAAATATTTTGCTGGCATGTTGGTTGTCAAAACACTCAAGAAGCTTAATGTTTTAATATTTTTAGGGTTTAGTTGATCATAATGTAGAATTATAAAAAAATTAAATGGGGGGTTGGAACTTTTAAATTCCTCTTAATATTCTATCTTTATTTGTTCATTTTTGTCAAATTAAATTTTTTTTAGGCATGTTGGGTGTCAAATCACTCAACAAGCTTAATGTTTTAATATTTTTAGGGATTTGTTGAACATTAGGTAGAATTCAGCTAATTTAAAGGGGGGGTTGAAATTTTTAAATTCCTCTTAATATTCTTTCTTTATTTGCTCATTTTTGTCAAATTAAATATTTTGCTGGCATGTTGGTTGTCAAAACACTCAAGAAGCTTAATGTTTTAATATTTTTAGGGTTTTGTTGATCATAATGTAGAATTATAAAAAAATTAAATGGGGGGTTGGAACTTTTAAATTCCTCTAAATATTCTTTCTTTATTTGCTCATTTTTGTCAAATTAAATTTTTTTTAGGCATGTTGGGTGTCAAATCACTCAACAAGCTTAATGTTTTAATATTTTTAGGGATTTGTTGAACATTAGGTAGAATTCAGCTAATTTAAAGGGGGGGTTGAAATTTTTAAATTCCTCTTAATATTCTTTCTTTATTTGCTCATTTTTGTCAAATTAAATATTTTCCTGGCATGTTAGTTGTTAAAACACTTAAGATGCTTATTGTTTTGATATTTTTAGGGTTTTGTTGATCATAATGTAGAATTATAAAAAAATTAAATGGGGGGTTGAACTTTTAAATTCCTCTTAATATTCTTTCTTTATTTGCTCATTTTTGTCAAATTAAATATTTTGCTGGCATGTTGGTTGTCAAAACACTCAAGAAGCTTAATGTTTTAATATTTTTAGGGATTTGTTGAACATTAGGTAGAATTCAGCTAATTTAAAGGGGGGGTTGAAATTTTTAAATTCCTCTTAATATTCTTTCTTTATTTGCTCATTTTTGTAAAATTAAATATTTTCCTGGCATGTTAGTTGTTAAAACACTTAAGATGCTTATTGTTTTGATATTTTTAGGGTTTTGTTGATCATAATGTAGAATTATAAAAAAATTAAATGGGGGGTTGAACTTTTAAATTCCTCTTAATATTCTTTCTTTATTTGCTCATTTTTGTCAAATTAAATTTTTTTTAGGCATGTTGGGTGTCAAATCACTCAACAAGCTTAATGTTTTAATATTTTTAGGGATTTGTTGAACATAAGGTAGAACTCAGCTAATTTAAAGGAGGGGTTGAAATTTTTAAATTCCCCTTAATATTCTTTCTTTATTTGCTCATTTTTGTCAAATTAAATATTTTCCTGGCATGTTGGTTGTCAAAACACTCAAGAAGCTTAATGTTTTAATATTTTTAGGGATTTGTTGAACATTATGTAGAATTCAGCTAATTTAAAGGGGGGGTTGAAATTTTTAAATTCCTCTTAATATTCTTTCTTTATTTGCTCATTTTTGTCAAATTAAATATTTTGCTGGCATGTTGGTTGTCAAAACACTCAAGAAGCTTAATGTTTTAATATTTTTAGGGATTTGTTGAACATTAGGTAGAATTCAGCTAATTTAAAGGGGGGGTTGAAATTTTTAAATTCCTCTTAATATTCTTTCTTTATTTGCTCATTTTTGTCAAATTAAATATTTTCCTGGCATGTTAGTTGTTAAAACACTTAAGATGCTTATTGTTTTGATATTTTTAGGGTTTTGTTAATCATAATGTAGAATTATAAAAAAATTAAATGGGGGGTTGAACTTTTAAATTCCTCTTAATATTCTTTCTTTATTTGCTCATTTTTGTCAAATTAAATTTTTTTTAGGCATGTTGGGTGTCAAATCACTCAACAAGCTTAATGTTTTAATATTTTTAGGGATTTGTTGAACATAAGGTAGAACTCAGCTAATTTAAAGGAGGGGTTGAAATTTTTAAATTCCCCTTAATATTCTTTCTTTATTTGCTCATTTTTGTCAAATTAAATATTTTCCTGGCATGTTGGTTGTCAAAACACTCAAGAAGCTTAATGTTTTAATATTTTTAGGGATTTGTTGAACATTATGTAGAATTCAGCTAATTTAAAGGGGGGGTTGAAATTTTTAAATTCCTCTTAATATTCTTTCTTTATTTGCTCATTTTTGTCAAATTAAATATTTTGCTGGCATGTTGGTTGTCAAAACACTCAAGAAGCTTAATGTTTTAATATTTTTAGGGATTTGTTGAACATTATGTAGAATTCAGCTAATTTAAAGGGGGGGTTGAAATTTTTAAATTCCTCTTAATATTCTTTCTTTATTTGTTCATTTTTGTCAAATTAAATATTTTCCTGGCATGTTGGGTGTCAAATCACTCAAAAGCTTAATGTTTTAATATTTTTAGGGTTTTATTGATCATAATGTAGAATTATAAAAAAATTAAATGGGGGGTTGGAACTTTTAAATTCCTCTTAATATTCTTTCTTTATTTGCTCATTTTTGTCAAATTAAATTTTTTTTAGGCATGTTGGGTGTCAAATCACTCAACAAGCTTAATGTTTTAATATTTTTAGGGTTTTGTTGATCATAATGTAGAATTATAAAAAAATTAAATGGGGGGTTGGAACTTTTTAATTCCTCTTAATATTCTTTCTTTATTTGTTCATTTTTGTCAAATTAAATATTTTGCTGGCATGTTAGTTGTTAAAACACTTAAGAAGCTTATTGTTTTATTATTTTTAGGGTTTTGTTGATCATAATGTAGAATTATAAAAAAATTAAATGGGGGGTTGAAACTTTTAAATTCCTCTTAATATTCTTTCTTTATTTACTCATTTTTGTCAAATTAAATATTTTCCTGGCATGTTGGGTGTCAAATCACTCAAAAGCTTAATGTTTTTATATTTTTAGGGTTTTGTTGATCATAATGTAGAATTATAAAAAAATTAAATGGGGGGTTGGAACTTTTAAATTCCTCTTAATATTCTTTCTTTATTTGTTCATTTTTGTCAAATTAAATATTTTGCTGGCATGTTGGTTGTCAAAACACTCAAGAAGCTTAATGTTTTAATATTTTTAGGGTTTAGTTGATCATAATGTAGAATTATAAAAAAATTAAATGGGGGGTTGGAACTTTTAAATTCCTCTTAATATTCTATCTTTATTTGTTCATTTTTGTCAAATTAAATTTTTTTTAGGCATGTTGGGTATCAAATCACTCAACAAGCTTAATGTTTTAATATTTTTAGGGATTTGTTGAACATTAGGTAGAATTCAGCTAATTTAAAGGGGGGATTGAAATTTTTAAATTCCTCTTAATATTCTTTCTTTATTTGCTCATTTTTGTCAAATTAAATATTTTGCTGGCATGTTGGTTGTCAAAACACTCAAGAAGCTTAATGTTTTAATATTTTTAGGGTTTTGTTGATCATAATGTAGAATTATAAAAAAATTAAATGGGGGGTTGGAACTTTTAAATTCCTCTAAATATTCTTCCTTTATTTGTTCATTTTTGTCAAATTAAATATTTTCGTGGCATGTTGGGTGTCAAATCACTCAAATGCTTAATGTTTTAATATTTTTAGGGTTTTATTGATCATAATGTAGAATTATAAAAAAATTAAATGGGGGGTTGGAACTTTTAAATTCCTCTTAATATTCTTTCTTATTTGCTCATTTTTGTCAAATTAAATTTTTTTTAGGCATGTTGGGTGTCAAATCACTCAACAAGCTTAATGTTTTAATATTTTTAGGGTTTTGTTGATCATAATGTAGAATTATAAAAAAATTAAATGGGGGGTTGGAACTTTTTAATTCCTCTTAATATTCTTTCTTTATTTGTTCATTTTTGTCAAATTAAATATTTTCCTGGCATGTTAGTTGTTAAAACACTTAAGATGCTTATTGTTTTGATATTTTTAGGGTTTTGTTGATCATAATGTAGAATTATAAAAAAATTAAATGGGGGGTTGAACTTTTAAATTCCTCTTAATATTCTTTCTTTATTTGCTCATTTTTGTCAAATTAAATATTTTCCAGGCATGTTAGTTGTCAAAACACTCAAGAAGCTTAATGTTTTAATAATTTTAGGGATTTGTTGAACATAAGGTAGAACTCAGCTAATTTAAAGGAGGGGTTGAAATTTTTAAATTCCCCTTAATATTCTTTCTTTATTTGTTCATTTTTGTTAAATTAAATATTTTGCTGGCATGTTAGTTGTTAAAACACTTAAGAAGCTTATTGTTTTATTATTTTTAGGGTTTTGTTGATCATAATGTAGAATTATAAAAAAATTAAATGGGGGGTTGAAACTTTTAAATTCCTCTTAATATTCTTTCTTTATTTGCTCATTTTTGTCAAATTAAATATTTTGCTGGCATGTTGGTTGTCAAAACACTCAAGAAGCTTAATGTTTTAATATTTTTAGGGATTTGTTGAACATTAGGTAGAATTCAGCTAATTTAAAGGGGGGGTTGAAATTTTTAAATTCCTCTTAATATTCTTTCTTTATTTGCTCATTTTTGTCAAATTAAATATTTTGCTGGCATGTTGGTTGTTAAAACACTTATGAAGCTTATTGTTTTAATATTTTTAGGGTTTTGTTGATCATAATGTAGAATTATAAAAAAATTAAATGGGGGGTTGGAACTTTTAAATTCCTCTAAATATTCTTTCTTTATTTGTTCATTTTTGTCAAATTAAATATTTTCGTGGCATGTTGGGTGTCAAATCACTCAAAAGCTTAATGTTTTAATATTTTTAGGGTTTTATTGATCATAATGTAGAATTATAAAAAAATTAAATGGGGGGTTGGAACTTTTAAATTCCTCTTAATATTCTTTCTTTATTTGCTCATTTTTGTCAAATTAAATTTTTTTTAGGCATGTTAGTTGTTAAAACACTTAAGATGCTTATTGTTTTGATATTTTTAGGGTTTTGTTGATCATAATGTAGAATTATAAAAAAATTAAATGGGGGGTTGAACTTTTAAATTCCTCTTAATATTCTTTCTTTATTTGCTCATTTTTGTCAAATTAAATATTTTCCTGGCATGTTAGTTGTTAAAACACTTAAGAAGCTTATTGTTTTATTATTTTTAGGGTTTTGTTGAACATAATGTAGAATTATAAAAAAATTAAAGGGGGGGTTGAAACTTTTAAATTCCTCTTAATATTCTTTCTTTATTTACTCATTTTTGTCAAATTAAATATTTTCCTGGCATGTTGGGTGTCAAATCACTCAAAAGCTTAATGTTTTTATATTTTTAGGGTTTTGTTGATCATAATGTAGAATTATAAAAAAATTAAATGGGGGGTTGGAACTTTTAAATTCCTCTTAATATTCTTTCTTTATTTGTTCATTTTTGTCAAATTAAATATTTTGCTGGCATGTTGGTTGTCAAAACACTCAAGAAGCTTAATGTTTTAATATTTTTAGGGTTTAGTTGATCATAATGTAGAATTATAAAAAAATTAAATGGGGGGTTGGAACTTTTAAATTCCTCTTAATATTCTATCTTTATTTGTTCATTTTTGTCAAATTAAATTTTTTTTAGGCATGTTGGGTGTCAAATCACTCAACAAGCTTAATGTTTTAATATTTTTAGGGATTTGTTGAACATTAGGTAGAATTCAGCTAATTTAAAGGGGGGGTTGAAATTTTTAAATTCCTCTTAATATTCTTTCTTTATTTGCTCATTTTTGTCAAATTAAATATTTTGCTGGCATGTTGGTTGTCAAAACACTCAAGAAGCTTAATGTTTTAATATTTTTAGGGTTTTGTTGATCATAATGTAGAATTATAAAAAAATTAAATGGGGGGTTGGAACTTTTAAATTCCTCTAAATATTCTTTCTTTATTTGCTCATTTTTGTCAAATTAAATTTTTTTTAGGCATGTTGGGTGTCAAATCACTCAACAAGCTTAATGTTTTAATATTTTTAGGGATTTGTTGAACATTAGGTAGAATTCAGCTAATTTAAAGGGGGGGTTGAAATTTTTAAATTCCTCTTAATATTCTTTCTTTATTTGCTCATTTTTGTCAAATTAAATATTTTCCTGGCATGTTAGTTGTTAAAACACTTAAGATGCTTATTGTTTTGATATTTTTAGGGTTTTGTTGATCATAATGTAGAATTATAAAAAAATTAAATGGGGGGTTGAACTTTTAAATTCCTCTTAATATTCTTTCTTTATTTGCTCATTTTTGTCAAATTAAATATTTTGCTGGCATGTTGGTTGTCAAAACACTCAAGAAGCTTAATGTTTTAATATTTTTAGGGATTTGTTGAACATTAGGTAGAATTCAGCTAATTTAAAGGGGGGGTTGAAATTTTTAAATTCCTCTTAATATTCTTTCTTTATTTGCTCATTTTTGTAAAATTAAATATTTTCCTGGCATGTTAGTTGTTAAAACACTTAAGATGCTTATTGTTTTGATATTTTTAGGGTTTTGTTGATCATAATGTAGAATTATAAAAAAATTAAATGGGGGGTTGAACTTTTAAATTCCTCTTAATATTCTTTCTTTATTTGCTCATTTTTGTCAAATTAAATATTTTCCAGGCATGTTAGTTGTCAAAACACTCAAGAAGCTTAATGTTTTAATAATTTTAGGGATTTGTTGAACATAAGGTAGAACTCAGCTAATTTAAAGGAGGGGTTGAAATTTTTAAATTCCCCTTAATATTCTTTCTTTATTTGTTCATTTTTGTTAAATTAAATATTTTGCTGGCATGTTAGTTGTTAAAACACTTAAGAAGCTTATTGTTTTATTATTTTTAGGGTTTTGTTGATCATAATGTAGAATTATAAAAAAATTAAATGGGGGGTTGAAACTTTTAAATTCCTCTTAATATTCTTTCTTTATTTGCTCATTTTTGTCAAATTAAATATTTTGCTGGCATGTTGGTTGTCAAAACACTCAAGAAGCTTAATGTTTTAATATTTTTAGGGATTTGTTGAACATTAGGTAGAATTCAGCTAATTTAAAGGGGGGGTTGAAATTTTTAAATTCCTCTTAATATTCTTTCTTTATTTGCTCATTTTTGTCAAATTAAATATTTTGCTGGCATGTTGGTTGTTAAAACACTTATGAAGCTTATTGTTTTAATATTTTTAGGGTTTTGTTGATCATAATGTAGAATTATAAAAAAATTAAATGGGGGGTTGGAACTTTTAAATTCCTCTAAATATTCTTTCTTTATTTGTTCATTTTTGTCAAATTAAATATTTTCGTGGCATGTTGGGTGTCAAATCACTCAAAAGCTTAATGTTTTAATATTTTTAGGGTTTTATTGATCATAATGTAGAATTATAAAAAAATTAAATGGGGGGTTGGAACTTTTAAATTCCTCTTAATATTCTTTCTTTATTTGCTCATTTTTGTCAAATTAAATTTTTTTTAGGCATGTTAGTTGTTAAAACACTTAAGATGCTTATTGTTTTGATATTTTTAGGGTTTTGTTGATCATAATGTAGAATTATAAAAAAATTAAATGGGGGGTTGAACTTTTAAATTCCTCTTAATATTCTTTCTTTATTTGCTCATTTTTGTCAAATTAAATATTTTCCTGGCATGTTAGTTGTTAAAACACTTAAGAAGCTTATTGTTTTATTATTTTTAGGGTTTTGTTGAACATAATGTAGAATTATAAAAAAATTAAAGGGGGGGTTGAAACTTTTAAATTCCTCTTAATATTCTTTCTTTATTTACTCATTTTTGTCAAATTAAATATTTTCCTGGCATGTTGGGTGTCAAATCACTCAAAAGCTTAATGTTTTTATATTTTTAGGGTTTTGTTGATCATAATGTAGAATTATAAAAAAATTAAATGGGGGGTTGGAACTTTTAAATTCCTCTTAATATTCTTTCTTTATTTGTTCATTTTTGTCAAATTAAATATTTTGCTGGCATGTTGGTTGTCAAAACACTCAAGAAGCTTAATGTTTTAATATTTTTAGGGTTTAGTTGATCATAATGTAGAATTATAAAAAAATTAAATGGGGGGTTGGAACTTTTAAATTCCTCTTAATATTCTATCTTTATTTGTTCATTTTTGTCAAATTAAATTTTTTTTAGGCATGTTGGGTGTCAAATCACTCAACAAGCTTAATGTTTTAATATTTTTAGGGATTTGTTGAACATTAGGTAGAATTCAGCTAATTTAAAGGGGGGGTTGAAATTTTTAAATTCCTCTTAATATTCTTTCTTTATTTGCTCATTTTTGTCAAATTAAATATTTTGCTGGCATGTTGGTTGTCAAAACACTCAAGAAGCTTAATGTTTTAATATTTTTAGGGTTTTGTTGATCATAATGTAGAATTATAAAAAAATTAAATGGGGGGTTGGAACTTTTAAATTCCTCTAAATATTCTTTCTTTATTTGCTCATTTTTGTCAAATTAAATTTTTTTTAGGCATGTTGGGTGTCAAATCACTCAACAAGCTTAATGTTTTAATATTTTTAGGGATTTGTTGAACATTAGGTAGAATTCAGCTAATTTAAAGGGGGGGTTGAAATTTTTAAATTCCTCTTAATATTCTTTCTTTATTTGCTCATTTTTGTCAAATTAAATATTTTCCTGGCATGTTAGTTGTTAAAACACTTAAGATGCTTATTGTTTTGATATTTTTAGGGTTTTGTTGATCATAATGTAGAATTATAAAAAAATTAAATGGGGGGTTGAACTTTTAAATTCCTCTTAATATTCTTTCTTTATTTGCTCATTTTTGTCAAATTAAATATTTTGCTGGCATGTTGGTTGTCAAAACACTCAAGAAGCTTAATGTTTTAATATTTTTAGGGATTTGTTGAACATTAGGTAGAATTCAGCTAATTTAAAGGGGGGGTTGAAATTTTTAAATTCCTCTTAATATTCTTTCTTTATTTGCTCATTTTTGTAAAATTAAATATTTTCCTGGCATGTTAGTTGTTAAAACACTTAAGATGCTTATTGTTTTGATATTTTTAGGGTTTTGTTGATCATAATGTAGAATTATAAAAAAATTAAATGGGGGGTTGAACTTTTAAATTCCTCTTAATATTCTTTCTTTATTTGCTCATTTTTGTCAAATTAAATTTTTTTTAGGCATGTTGGGTGTCAAATCACTCAACAAGCTTAATGTTTTAATATTTTTAGGGATTTGTTGAACATAAGGTAGAACTCAGCTAATTTAAAGGAGGGGTTGAAATTTTTAAATTCCCCTTAATATTCTTTCTTTATTTGCTCATTTTTGTCAAATTAAATATTTTCCTGGCATGTTGGTTGTCAAAACACTCAAGAAGCTTAATGTTTTAATATTTTTAGGGATTTGTTGAACATTATGTAGAATTCAGCTAATTTAAAGGGGGGGTTGAAATTTTTAAATTCCTCTTAATATTCTTTCTTTATTTGCTCATTTTTGTCAAATTAAATATTTTGCTGGCATGTTGGTTGTCAAAACACTCAAGAAGCTTAATGTTTTAATATTTTTAGGGATTTGTTGAACATTATGTAGAATTCAGCTAATTTAAAGGGGGGGTTGAAATTTTTAAATTCCTCTTAATATTCTTTCTTTATTTGCTCATTTTTGTCAAATTAAATTTTTTTTAGGCATGTTGGGTGTCAAATCACTCAACAAGCTTAATGTTTTAATATTTTTAGGGTTTTGTTGATCATAATGTAGAATTATAAAAAAATTAAATGGGGGGTTGGAACTTTTTAATTCCTCTTAATATTCTTTCTTTATTTGTTCATTTTTGTCAAATTAAATATTTTGCTGGCATGTTAGTTGTTAAAACACTTAAGAAGCTTATTGTTTTATTATTTTTAGGGTTTTGTTGATCATAATGTAGAATTATAAAAAAATTAAATGGGGGGTTGGAACTTTTAAATTCCTCTTAATATTCTATCTTTATTTGTTCATTTTTGTCAAATTAAATTTTTTTTAGGCATGTTGGGTATCAAATCACTCAACAAGCTTAATGTTTTAATATTTTTAGGGATTTGTTGAACATTAGGTAGAATTCAGCTAATTTAAAGGGGGGATTGAAATTTTTAAATTCCTCTTAATATTCTTTCTTTATTTGCTCATTTTTGTCAAATTAAATATTTTGCTGGCATGTTGGTTGTCAAAACACTCAAGAAGCTTAATGTTTTAATATTTTTAGGGTTTTGTTGATCATAATGTAGAATTATAAAAAAATTAAATGGGGGGTTGGAACTTTTAAATTCCTCTAAATATTCTTTCTTTATTTGTTCATTTTTGTCAAATTAAATATTTTCGTGGCATGTTGGGTGTCAAATCACTCAAATGCTTAATGTTTTAATATTTTTAGGGTTTTATTGATCATAATGTAGAATTATAAAAAAATTAAATGGGGGGTTGGAACTTTTAAATTCCTCTTAATATTCTTTCTTATTTGCTCATTTTTGTCAAATTAAATTTTTTTTAGGCATGTTGGGTGTCAAATCACTCAACAAGCTTAATGTTTTAATATTTTTAGGGTTTTGTTGATCATAATGTAGAATTATAAAAAAATTAAATGGGGGGTTGGAACTTTTTAATTCCTCTTAATATTCTTTCTTTATTTGCTCATTTTTGTCAAATTAAATTTTTTTTAGGCATGTTAGTTGTTAAAACACTTAAGATGCTTATTGTTTTGATATTTTTAGGGTTTTGTTGATCATAATGTAGAATTATAAAAAAATTAAATGGGGGGTTGAACTTTTAAATTCCTCTTAATATTCTTTCTTTATTTGCTCATTTTTGTCAAATTAAATATTTTCCTGGCATGTTAGTTGTTAAAACACTTAAGAAGCTTATTGTTTTATTATTTTTAGGGTTTTGTTGATCATAATGTAGAATTATAAAAAAATTAAAGGGGGGGTTGAAACTTTTAAATTCCTCTTAATATTCTTTCTTTATTTGCTCATTTTTGTCAAATTAAATATTTTGCTGGCATGTTGGTTGTCAAAACACTCAAGAAGCTTAATGTTTTAATATTTTTAGGGATTTGTTGAACATTATGTAGAATTCAGCTAATTTAAAGGGGGGGTTGAAATTTTTAAATTCCTCTTAATATTCTTTCTTTATTTGTTCATTTTTGTCAAATTAAATATTTTCCTGGCATGTTGGGTGTCAAATCACTCAAAAGCTTAATGTTTTAATATTTTTAGGGTTTTATTGATCATAATGTAGAATTATAAAAAAATTAAATGGGGGGTTGGAACTTTTAAATTCCTCTTAATATTCTTTCTTTATTTGCTCATTTTTGTCAAATTAAATTTTTTTTAGGCATGTTGGGTGTCAAATCACTCAACAAGCTTAATGTTTTAATATTTTTAGGGTTTTGTTGATCATAATGTAGAATTATAAAAAAATTAAATGGGGGGTTGGAACTTTTTAATTCCTCTTAATATTCTTTCTTTATTTGTTCATTTTTGTCAAATTAAATATTTTGCTGGCATGTTAGTTGTTAAAACACTTAAGAAGCTTATTGTTTTATTATTTTTAGGGTTTTGTTGATCATAATGTAGAATTATAAAAAAATTAAATGGGGGGTTGAAACTTTTAAATTCCTCTTAATATTCTTTCTTTATTTACTCATTTTTGTCAAATTAAATATTTTCCTGGCATGTTGGGTGTCAAATCACTCAAAAGCTTAATGTTTTTATATTTTTAGGGTTTTGTTGATCATAATGTAGAATTATAAAAAAATTAAATGGGGGGTTGGAACTTTTAAATTCCTCTTAATATTCTTTCTTTATTTGTTCATTTTTGTCAAATTAAATATTTTGCTGGCATGTTGGTTGTCAAAACACTCAAGAAGCTTAATGTTTTAATATTTTTAGGGTTTAGTTGATCATAATGTAGAATTATAAAAAAATTAAATGGGGGGTTGGAACTTTTAAATTCCTCTTAATATTCTATCTTTATTTGTTCATTTTTGTCAAATTAAATTTTTTTTAGGCATGTTGGGTATCAAATCACTCAACAAGCTTAATGTTTTAATATTTTTAGGGATTTGTTGAACATTAGGTAGAATTCAGCTAATTTAAAGGGGGGATTGAAATTTTTAAATTCCTCTTAATATTCTTTCTTTATTTGCTCATTTTTGTCAAATTAAATATTTTGCTGGCATGTTGGTTGTCAAAACACTCAAGAAGCTTAATGTTTTAATATTTTTAGGGTTTTGTTGATCATAATGTAGAATTATAAAAAAATTAAATGGGGGGTTGGAACTTTTAAATTCCTCTAAATATTCTTTCTTTATTTGTTCATTTTTGTCAAATTAAATATTTTCGTGGCATGTTGGGTGTCAAATCACTCAAATGCTTAATGTTTTAATATTTTTAGGGTTTTATTGATCATAATGTAGAATTATAAAAAAATTAAATGGGGGGTTGGAACTTTTAAATTCCTCTTAATATTCTTTCTTATTTGCTCATTTTTGTCAAATTAAATTTTTTTTAGGCATGTTGGGTGTCAAATCACTCAACAAGCTTAATGTTTTAATATTTTTAGGGTTTTGTTGATCATAATGTAGAATTATAAAAAAATTAAATGGGGGGTTGGAACTTTTTAATTCCTCTTAATATTCTTTCTTTATTTGTTCATTTTTGTCAAATTAAATATTTTCCTGGCATGTTAGTTGTTAAAACACTTAAGATGCTTATTGTTTTGATATTTTTAGGGTTTTGTTGATCATAATGTAGAATTATAAAAAAATTAAATGGGGGGTTGAACTTTTAAATTCCTCTTAATATTCTTTCTTTATTTGCTCATTTTTGTCAAATTAAATTTTTTTTAGGCATGTTGGGTGTCAAATCACTCAACAAGCTTAATGTTTTAATATTTTTAGGGTTTAGTTGATCATAATGTAGAATTATAAAAAAATTAAATGGGGGGTTGGAACTTTTAAATTCCTCTTAATATTCTATCTTTATTTGTTCATTTTTGTCAAATTAAATTTTTTTTAGGCATGTTGGGTGACAAATCACTCAACAAGCTTAATGTTTTAATATTTTTAGGGATTTGTTGAACATTAGGTAGAATTCAGCTAATTTAAAGGGGGGATTGAAATTTTTAAATTCCTCTTAATATTCTTTCTTTATTTGCTCATTTTTGTCAAATTAAATATTTTGCTGGCATGTTGGTTGTCAAAACACTCAAGAAGCTTAATGTTTTAATATTTTTAGGGTTTTGTTGATCATAATGTAGAATTATAAAAAAATTAAATGGGGGGTTGGAACTTTTAAATTCCTCTAAATATTCTTTCTTTATTTGTTCATTTTTGTCAAATTAAATATTTTCGTGGCATGTTGGGTGTCAAATCACTCAAATGCTTAATGTTTTAATATTTTTAGGGTTTTATTGATCATAATGTAGAATTATAAAAAAATTAAATGGGGGGTTGGAACTTTTAAATTCCTCTTAATATTCTTTCTTATTTGCTCATTTTTGTCAAATTAAATTTTTTTTAGGCATGTTGGGTGTCAAATCACTCAACAAGCTTAATGTTTTAATATTTTTAGGGTTTTGTTGATCATAATGTAGAATTATAAAAAAATTAAATGGGGGGTTGGAACTTTTTAATTCCTCTTAATATTCTTTCTTTATTTGTTCATTTTTGTCAAATTAAATATTTTCCTGGCATGTTAGTTGTTAAAACACTTAAGATGCTTATTGTTTTGATATTTTTAGGGTTTTGTTGATCATAATGTAGAATTATAAAAAAATTAAATGGGGGGTTGAACTTTTAAATTCCTCTTAATATTCTTTCTTTATTTGCTCATTTTTGTCAAATTAAATTTTTTTTAGGCATGTTGGGTGTCAAATCACTCAACAAGCTTAATGTTTTAATATTTTTAGGGTTTAGTTGATCATAATGTAGAATTATAAAAAAATTAAATGGGGGGTTGGAACTTTTAAATTCCTCTTAATATTCTATCTTTATTTGTTCATTTTTGTCAAATTAAATTTTTTTTAGGCATGTTGGGTGACAAATCACTCAACAAGCTTAATGTTTTAATATTTTTAGGGATTTGTTGAACATTAGGTAGAATTCAGCTAATTTAAAGGGGGGGTTGAAATTTTTAAATTCCTCTTAATATTCTTTCTTTATTTGCTCATTTTTGTCAAATTAAATATTTTGCTGGCATGTTGGTTGTCAAAACACTCAAGAAGCTTAATGTTTTAATATTTTTAGGGTTTTGTTGATCATAATGTAGAATTATAAAAAAATTAAATGGGGGGTTGGAACTTTTAAATTCCTCTAAATATTCTTTCTTTATTTGCTCATTTTTGTCAAATTAAATTTTTTTTAGGCATGTTGGGTGTCAAATCACTCAACAAGCTTAATGTTTTAATATTTTTAGGGATTTGTTGAACATTAGGTAGAATTCAGCTAATTTAAAGGGGGGGTTGAAATTTTTAAATTCCTCTTAATATTCTTTCTTTATTTGCTCATTTTTGTCAAATTAAATATTTTCCTGGCATGTTAGTTGTTAAAACACTTAAGATGCTTATTGTTTTGATATTTTTAGGGTTTTGTTGATCATAATGTAGAATTATAAAAAAATTAAATGGGGGGTTGAACTTTTAAATTCCTCTTAATATTCTTTCTTTATTTGCTCATTTTTGTCAAATTAAATTTTTTTTAGGCATGTTGGGTGTCAAATCACTCAACAAGCTTAATGTTTTAATATTTTTAGGGATTTGTTGAACATAAGGTAGAACTCAGCTAATTTAAAGGAGGGGTTGAAATTTTTAAATTCCCCTTAATATTCTTTCTTTATTTGTTCATTTTTGTTAAATTAAATATTTTGCTGGCATGTTAGTTGTTAAAACACTTAAGAAGCTTATTGTTTTATTATTTTTAGGGTTTTGTTGATCATAATGTAGAATTATAAAAAAATTAAATGGGGGGTTGAAACTTTTAAATTCCTCTTAATATTCTTTCTTTATTTGCTCATTTTTGTCAAATTAAATATTTTGCTGGCATGTTGGTTGTCAAAACACTCAAGAAGCTTAATGTTTTAATATTTTTAGGGATTTGTTGAACATTAGGTAGAATTCAGCTAATTTAAAGGGGGGGTTGAAATTTTTAAATTCCTCTTAATATTCTTTCTTTATTTGCTCATTTTTGTCAAATTAAATATTTTGCTGGCATGTTGGTTGTCAAAACACTTAAGAAGCTTATTGTTTTGATATTTTTAGGGTTTTGTTGATGATAATGTAGAATTATAAAAAAATTAAATGGGGGGTTGAACTTTTAAATTCCTCTTAATATTCTTTCTTTATTTGCTCATTTTTGTCAAATTAAATATTTTCCAGGCATGTTAGTTGTCAAAACACTCAAGAAGCTTAATGTTTTAATAATTTTAGGGATTTGTTGAACATAAGGTAGAACTCAGCTAATTTAAAGGAGGGGTTGAAATTTTTAAATTCCCCTTAATATTCTTTCTTTATTTGTTCATTTTTGTTAAATTAAATATTTTGCTGGCATGTTAGTTGTTAAAACACTTAAGAAGCTTATTGTTTTATTATTTTTAGGGTTTTGTTGATCATAATGTAGAATTATAAAAAAATTAAATGGGGGGTTGAAACTTTTAAATTCCTCTTAATATTCTTTCTTTATTTGCTCATTTTTGTCAAATTAAATATTTTGCTGGCATGTTGGTTGTCAAAACACTCAAGAAGCTTAATGTTTTAATATTTTTAGGGATTTGTTGAACATTAGGTAGAATTCAGCTAATTTAAAGGGGGGGTTGAAATTTTTAAATTCCTCTTAATATTCTTTCTTTATTTGCTCATTTTTGTCAAATTAAATATTTTGCTGGCATGTTGGTTGTTAAAACACTTATGAAGCTTATTGTTTTATTATTTTTAGGGTTTTGTTGAACATAATGTAGAATTATAAAAAAATTAAAGGGGGGGTTGAAATTTTTAAATTCCTCTTAATATTCTTTCTTTATTTGTTCATTTTTGTCAAATTAAATATTTTGCTGGCATGTTAGTTGTTAAAACACTTAAGAAGCTTATTGTTTTATTATTTTTAGGGTTTTGTTGATCATAATGTAGAATTATAAAAAAATTAAATGGGGGGTTGAAACTTTTAAATTCCTCTTAATATTCTTTCTTTATTTACTCATTTTTGTCAAATTAAATATTTTCCTGGCATGTTGGGTGTCAAATCACTCAAAAGCTTAATGTTTTTATATTTTTAGGGTTTTGTTGATCATAATGTAGAATTATAAAAAAATTAAATGGGGGGTTGGAACTTTTAAATTCCTCTTAATATTCTTTCTTTATTTGTTCATTTTTGTCAAATTAAATATTTTGCTGGCATGTTGGTTGTCAAAACACTCAAGAAGCTTAATGTTTTAATATTTTTAGGGTTTTGTTGATCATAATGTAGAATTATAAAAAAATTAAATGGGGGGTTGGAACTTTTAATTTCCTCTTAATATTCTTTCTTTATTTGTTCATTTTTGTCAAATTAAATATTTTCCTGGCATGATAGTTGTTAAAACACTTAAGAAGCTTATTGTTTTATTATTTTTAGGGTTTTGTTGATCATAATGTAGAATTATGAAAAAATTAAATGGGGGGTTGAAAATTTTAAATTCCTCTTAATATTCTTTCTTTATTTGCTCATTTTTGTCAAATTAAATATTTTGCTGGCATGTTGGTTGTCAAAACACTTAAGAAGCTTATTGTTTTGATATTTTTAGGGTTTTGTTGATGATAATGTAGAATTATAAAAAAATTAAATGGGGGGTTGAAACTTTTAAATTCCTCTTAATATTCTTTCTTTATTTACTCATTTTTGTCAAATTAAATATTTTCCTGGCATGTTGGGTGTCAAATCACTCAAAAGCTTATTGTTTTGATATTTTTAGGGTTTTGTTGATGATAATGTAGAATTATAAAAAAATTAAATGGGGGGTTGAACTTTTAAATTCCTCTTAATATTCTTTCTTTATTTGTTCATTTTTGTCAAATTAAATATTTTGCTGGCATGTTGGTTGTCAAAACACTCAAGAAGCTTAATGTTTTAATATTTTTAGGGTTTTGTTGATCATAATGTAGAATTATAAAAAAATTAAATGGGGGGTTGGAACTTTTAATTTCCTCTTAATATTCTTTCTTTATTTGTTCATTTTTGTCAAATTAAATATTTTCCTGGCATGATAGTTGTTAAAACACTTAAGAAGCTTATTGTTTTATTATTTTTAGGGTTTTGTTGATCATAATGTAGAATTATGAAAAAATTAAATGGGGGGTTGAAAATTTTAAATTCCTCTTAATATTCTTTCTTTATTTGCTCATTTTTGTCAAATTAAATATTTTGCTGGCATGTTGGTTGTCAAAACACTTAAGAAGCTTATTGTTTTGATATTTTTAGGGTTTTGTTGATGATAATGTAGAATTATAAAAAAATTAAATGGGGGGTTGAACTTTTAAATTCCTCTTAATATTCTTTCTTTATTTGCTCATTTTTGTCAAATTAAATATTTTCCAGGCATGTTAGTTGTCAAAACACTCAAGAAGCTTAATGTTTTAATAATTTTAGGGATTTGTTGAACATAAGGTAGAACTCAGCTAATTTAAAGGAGGGGTTGAAATTTTTAAATTCCCCTTAATATTCTTTCTTTATTTGTTCATTTTTGTTAAATTAAATATTTTGCTGGCATGTTAGTTGTTAAAACACTTAAGAAGCTTATTGTTTTATTATTTTTAGGGTTTTGTTGATCATAATGTAGAATTATAAAAAAATTAAATGGGGGGTTGAAACTTTTAAATTCCTCTTAATATTCTTTCTTTATTTGCTCATTTTTGTCAAATTAAATATTTTGCTGGCATGTTGGTTGTCAAAACACTCAAGAAGCTTAATGTTTTAATATTTTTAGGGATTTGTTGAACATTAGGTAGAATTCAGCTAATTTAAAGGGGGGATTGAAATTTTTAAATTCCTCTTAATATTCTTTCTTTATTTGCTCATTTTTGTCAAATTAAATATTTTGCTGGCATGTTGGTTGTCAAAACACTCAAGAAGCTTAATGTTTTAATATTTTTAGGGTTTTGTTGATCATAATGTAGAATTATAAAAAAATTAAATGGGGGGTTGGAACTTTTAAATTCCTCTAAATATTCTTTCTTTATTTGTTCATTTTTGTCAAATTAAATATTTTCGTGGCATGTTGGGTGTCAAATCACTCAAATGCTTAATGTTTTAATATTTTTAGGGTTTTATTGATCATAATGTAGAATTATAAAAAAATTAAATGGGGGGTTGAAACTTTTAAATTCCTCTTAATATTCTTTCTTTATTTGCTCATTTTTGTCAAATTAAATATTTTGCTGGCATGTTGGTTGTCAAAACACTCAAGAAGCTTAATGTTTTAATATTTTTAGGGATTTGTTGAACATTAGGTAGAATTCAGCTAATTTAAAGGGGGGGTTGAAATTTTTAAATTCCTCTTAATATTCTTTCTTTATTTGCTCATTTTTGTCAAATTAAATATTTTGCTGGCATGTTGGTTGTTAAAACACTTATGAAGCTTATTGTTTTAATATTTTTAGGGTTTTGTTGATCATAATGTAGAATTATAAAAAAATTAAATGGGGGGTTGGAACTTTTAAATTCCTCTAAATATTCTTTCTTTATTTGTTCATTTTTGTCAAATTAAATATTTTCGTGGCATGTTGGGTGTCAAATCACTCAAAAGCTTAATGTTTTAATATTTTTAGGGTTTTATTGATCATAATGTAGAATTATAAAAAAATTAAATGGGGGGTTGGAACTTTTAAATTCCTCTTAATATTCTTTCTTTATTTGCTCATTTTTGTCAAATTAAATTTTTTTTAGGCATGTTAGTTGTTAAAACACTTAAGATGCTTATTGTTTTGATATTTTTAGGGTTTTGTTGATCATAATGTAGAATTATAAAAAAATTAAATGGGGGGTTGAACTTTTAAATTCCTCTTAATATTCTTTCTTTATTTGCTCATTTTTGTCAAATTAAATATTTTCCTGGCATGTTAGTTGTTAAAACACTTAAGAAGCTTATTGTTTTATTATTTTTAGGGTTTTGTTGATCATAATGTAGAATTATAAAAAAATTAAATGGGGGGTTGAAACTTTTAAATTCCTCTTAATATTCTTTCTTTATTTACTCATTTTTGTCAAATTAAATATTTTCCTGGCATGTTGGGTGTCAAATCACTCAAAAGCTTAATGTTTTTATATTTTTAGGGTTTTGTTGATCATAATGTAGAATTATAAAAAAATTAAATGGGGGGTTGGAACTTTTAAATTCCTCTTAATATTCTTTCTTTATTTGTTCATTTTTGTCAAATTAAATATTTTGCTGGCATGTTGGTTGTCAAAACACTCAAGAAGCTTAATGTTTTAATATTTTTAGGGTTTTGTTGATCATAATGTAGAATTATAAAAAAATTAAATGGGGGGTTGGAACTTTTAAATTCCTCTTAATATTCTTTCTTTAATTGTTCATTTTTGTCAAATTAAATATTTTCCTGGCATGATAGTTGTTAAAACACTTAAGAAGCTTATTGTTTTATTATTTTTAGGGTTTTGTTGATCATAATGTAGAATTATGAAAAAATTAAATGGGGGGTTGAAACTTTTAAATTCCTCTTAATATTCTTTCTTTATTTGCTAATTTTTGTCAAATTAAATATTTTGCTGGCATGTTGGTTGTCAAAACACTTAAGAAGCTTATTGTTTTGATATTTTTAGGGTTTTGTTGATGATAATGTAGAATTATAAAAAAATTAAATGGGGGGTTGAACTTTTAAATTCCTCTTAATATTCTTTCTTTATTTGCTCATTTTTGTCAAATTAAATATTTTCCAGGCATGTTAGTTGTCAAAACACTCAAGAAGCTTAATGTTTTAATAATTTTAGGGATTTGTTGAACATAAGGTAGAACTCAGCTAATTTAAAGGAGGGGTTGAAATTTTTAAATTCCCCTTAATATTCTTTCTTTATTTGTTCATTTTTGTTAAATTAAATATTTTGCTGGCATGTTAGTTGTTAAAACACTTAAGAAGCTTATTGTTTTATTATTTTTAGGGTTTTGTTGATCATAATGTAGAATTATAAAAAAATTAAATGGGGGGTTGAAACTTTTAAATTCCTCTTAATATTCTTTCTTTATTTGCTCATTTTTGTCAAATTAAATATTTTGCTGGCATGTTGGTTGTCAAAACACTCAAGAAGCTTAATGTTTTAATATTTTTAGGGATTTGTTGAACATTAGGTAGAATTCAGCTAATTTAAAGGGGGGGTTGAAATTTTTAAATTCCTCTTAATATTCTTTCTTTATTTGCTCATTTTTGTCAAATTAAATATTTTGCTGGCATGTTGGTTGTTAAAACACTTATGAAGCTTATTGTTTTAATATTTTTAGGGTTTTGTTGATCATAATGTAGAATTATAAAAAAATTAAATGGGGGGTTGGAACTTTTAAATTCCTCTAAATATTCTTTCTTTATTTGTTCATTTTTGTCAAATTAAATATTTTCGTGGCATGTTGGGTGTCAAATCACTCAAAAGCTTAATGTTTTAATATTTTTAGGGTTTTATTGATCATAATGTAGAATTATAAAAAAATTAAATGGGGGGTTGGAACTTTTAAATTCCTCTTAATATTCTTTCTTTATTTGCTCATTTTTGTCAAATTAAATTTTTTTTAGGCATGTTAGTTGTTAAAACACTTAAGATGCTTATTGTTTTGATATTTTTAGGGTTTTGTTGATCATAATGTAGAATTATAAAAAAATTAAATGGGGGGTTGAACTTTTAAATTCCTCTTAATATTCTTTCTTTATTTGCTCATTTTTGTCAAATTAAATATTTTCCTGGCATGTTAGTTGTTAAAACACTTAAGAAGCTTATTGTTTTATTATTTTTAGGGTTTTGTTGAACATAATGTAGAATTATAAAAAAATTAAAGGGGGGGTTGAAATTTTTAAATTCCTCTTAATATTCTTTCTTTATTTGTTCATTTTTGTCAAATTAAATATTTTGCTGGCATGTTAGTTGTTAAAACACTTAAGAAGCTTATTGTTTTATTATTTTTAGGGTTTTGTTGATCATAATGTAGAATTATAAAAAAATTAAATGGGGGGTTGAAACTTTTAAATTCCTCTTAATATTCTTTCTTTATTTACTCATTTTTGTCAAATTAAATATTTTCCTGGCATGTTGGGTGTCAAATCACTCAAAAGCTTAATGTTTTTATATTTTTAGGGTTTTGTTGATCATAATGTAGAATTATAAAAAAATTAAATGGGGGGTTGGAACTTTTAAATTCCTCTTAATATTCTTTCTTTATTTGTTCATTTTTGTCAAATTAAATATTTTGCTGGCATGTTGGTTGTCAAAACACTCAAGAAGCTTAATGTTTTAATATTTTTAGGGTTTTGTTGATCATAATGTAGAATTATAAAAAAATTAAATGGGGGGTTGGAACTTTTAATTTCCTCTTAATATTCTTTCTTTATTTGTTCATTTTTGTCAAATTAAATATTTTCCTGGCATGATAGTTGTTAAAACACTTAAGAAGCTTATTGTTTTATTATTTTTAGGGTTTTGTTGATCATAATGTAGAATTATGAAAAAATTAAATGGGGGGTTGAAAATTTTAAATTCCTCTTAATATTCTTTCTTTATTTGCTCATTTTTGTCAAATTAAATATTTTGCTGGCATGTTGGTTGTCAAAACACTTAAGAAGCTTATTGTTTTGATATTTTTAGGGTTTTGTTGATGATAATGTAGAATTATAAAAAAATTAAATGGGGGGTTGAAACTTTTAAATTCCTCTTAATATTCTTTCTTTATTTACTCATTTTTGTCAAATTAAATATTTTCCTGGCATGTTGGGTGTCAAATCACTCAAAAGCTTATTGTTTTGATATTTTTAGGGTTTTGTTGATGATAATGTAGAATTATAAAAAAATTAAATGGGGGGTTGAACTTTTAAATTCCTCTTAATATTCTTTCTTTATTTGTTCATTTTTGTCAAATTAAATATTTTGCTGGCATGTTGGTTGTCAAAACACTCAAGAAGCTTAATGTTTTAATATTTTTAGGGTTTTGTTGATCATAATGTAGAATTATAAAAAAATTAAATGGGGGGTTGGAACTTTTAATTTCCTCTTAATATTCTTTCTTTATTTGTTCATTTTTGTCAAATTAAATATTTTCCTGGCATGATAGTTGTTAAAACACTTAAGAAGCTTATTGTTTTATTATTTTTAGGGTTTTGTTGATCATAATGTAGAATTATGAAAAAATTAAATGGGGGGTTGAAAATTTTAAATTCCTCTTAATATTCTTTCTTTATTTGCTCATTTTTGTCAAATTAAATATTTTGCTGGCATGTTGGTTGTCAAAACACTTAAGAAGCTTATTGTTTTGATATTTTTAGGGTTTTGTTGATGATAATGTAGAATTATAAAAAAATTAAATGGGGGGTTGAACTTTTAAATTCCTCTTAATATTCTTTCTTTATTTGCTCATTTTTGTCAAATTAAATATTTTCCAGGCATGTTAGTTGTCAAAACACTCAAGAAGCTTAATGTTTTAATAATTTTAGGGATTTGTTGAACATAAGGTAGAACTCAGCTAATTTAAAGGAGGGGTTGAAATTTTTAAATTCCCCTTAATATTCTTTCTTTATTTGTTCATTTTTGTTAAATTAAATATTTTGCTGGCATGTTAGTTGTTAAAACACTTAAGAAGCTTATTGTTTTATTATTTTTAGGGTTTTGTTGATCATAATGTAGAATTATAAAAAAATTAAATGGGGGGTTGAAACTTTTAAATTCCTCTTAATATTCTTTCTTTATTTGCTCATTTTTGTCAAATTAAATATTTTGCTGGCATGTTGGTTGTCAAAACACTCAAGAAGCTTAATGTTTTAATATTTTTAGGGATTTGTTGAACATTAGGTAGAATTCAGCTAATTTAAAGGGGGGATTGAAATTTTTAAATTCCTCTTAATATTCTTTCTTTATTTGCTCATTTTTGTCAAATTAAATATTTTGCTGGCATGTTGGTTGTCAAAACACTCAAGAAGCTTAATGTTTTAATATTTTTAGGGTTTTGTTGATCATAATGTAGAATTATAAAAAAATTAAATGGGGGGTTGGAACTTTTAAATTCCTCTAAATATTCTTTCTTTATTTGTTCATTTTTGTCAAATTAAATATTTTCGTGGCATGTTGGGTGTCAAATCACTCAAATGCTTAATGTTTTAATATTTTTAGGGTTTTATTGATCATAATGTAGAATTATAAAAAAATTAAATGGGGGGTTGAAACTTTTAAATTCCTCTTAATATTCTTTCTTTATTTGCTCATTTTTGTCAAATTAAATATTTTGCTGGCATGTTGGTTGTCAAAACACTCAAGAAGCTTAATGTTTTAATATTTTTAGGGATTTGTTGAACATTAGGTAGAATTCAGCTAATTTAAAGGGGGGGTTGAAATTTTTAAATTCCTCTTAATATTCTTTCTTTATTTGCTCATTTTTGTCAAATTAAATATTTTGCTGGCATGTTGGTTGTTAAAACACTTATGAAGCTTATTGTTTTAATATTTTTAGGGTTTTGTTGATCATAATGTAGAATTATAAAAAAATTAAATGGGGGGTTGGAACTTTTAAATTCCTCTAAATATTCTTTCTTTATTTGTTCATTTTTGTCAAATTAAATATTTTCGTGGCATGTTGGGTGTCAAATCACTCAAAAGCTTAATGTTTTAATATTTTTAGGGTTTTATTGATCATAATGTAGAATTATAAAAAAATTAAATGGGGGGTTGGAACTTTTAAATTCCTCTTAATATTCTTTCTTTATTTGCTCATTTTTGTCAAATTAAATTTTTTTTAGGCATGTTAGTTGTTAAAACACTTAAGATGCTTATTGTTTTGATATTTTTAGGGTTTTGTTGATCATAATGTAGAATTATAAAAAAATTAAATGGGGGGTTGAACTTTTAAATTCCTCTTAATATTCTTTCTTTATTTGCTCATTTTTGTCAAATTAAATATTTTCCTGGCATGTTAGTTGTTAAAACACTTAAGAAGCTTATTGTTTTATTATTTTTAGGGTTTTGTTGAACATAATGTAGAATTATAAAAAAATTAAAGGGGGGGTTGAAATTTTTAAATTCCTCTTAATATTCTTTCTTTATTTGTTCATTTTTGTCAAATTAAATATTTTGCTGGCATGTTAGTTGTTAAAACACTTAAGAAGCTTATTGTTTTATTATTTTTAGGGTTTTGTTGATCATAATGTAGAATTATAAAAAAATTAAATGGGGGGTTGAAACTTTTAAATTCCTCTTAATATTCTTTCTTTATTTACTCATTTTTGTCAAATTAAATATTTTCCTGGCATGTTGGGTGTCAAATCACTCAAAAGCTTAATGTTTTTATATTTTTAGGGTTTTGTTGATCATAATGTAGAATTATAAAAAAATTAAATGGGGGGTTGGAACTTTTAAATTCCTCTTAATATTCTTTCTTTATTTGTTCATTTTTGTCAAATTAAATATTTTGCTGGCATGTTGGTTGTCAAAACACTCAAGAAGCTTAATGTTTTAATATTTTTAGGGTTTTGTTGATCATAATGTAGAATTATAAAAAAATTAAATGGGGGGTTGGAACTTTTAAATTCCTCTTAATATTCTTTCTTTAATTGTTCATTTTTGTCAAATTAAATATTTTCCTGGCATGATAGTTGTTAAAACACTTAAGAAGCTTATTGTTTTATTATTTTTAGGGTTTTGTTGATCATAATGTAGAATTATGAAAAAATTAAATGGGGGGTTGAAACTTTTAAATTCCTCTTAATATTCTTTCTTTATTTGCTAATTTTTGTCAAATTAAATATTTTGCTGGCATGTTGGTTGTCAAAACACTTAAGAAGCTTATTGTTTTGATATTTTTAGGGTTTTGTTGATGATAATGTAGAATTATAAAAAAATTAAATGGGGGGTTGAACTTTTAAATTCCTCATAATATTCTTTCTTTATTTGCTCATTTTTGTCAAATTAAATATTTTCCAGGCATGTTAGTTGTCAAAACACTCAAGAAGCTTAATGTTTTAATAATTTTAGGGATTTGTTGAACATAAGGTAGAACTCAGCTAATTTAAAGGAGGGGTTGAAATTTTTAAATTCCCCTTAATATTCTTTCTTTATTTGTTCATTTTTGTTAAATTAAATATTTTGCTGGCATGTTAGTTGTTAAAACACTTAAGAAGCTTATTGTTTTATTATTTTTAGGGTTTTGTTGATCATAATGTAGAATTATAAAAAAATTAAATGGGGGGTTGAAACTTTTAAATTCCTCTTAATATTCTTTCTTTATTTGCTCATTTTTGTCAAATTAAATATTTTGCTGGCATGTTGGTTGTCAAAACACTCAAGAAGCTTAATGTTTTAATATTTTTAGGGATTTGTTGAACATTAGGTAGAATTCAGCTAATTTAAAGGGGGGGTTGAAATTTTTAAATTCCTCTTAATATTCTTTCTTTATTTGCTCATTTTTGTCAAATTAAATATTTTGCTGGCATGTTGGTTGTTAAAACACTTATGAAGCTTATTGTTTTAATATTTTTAGGGTTTTGTTGATCATAATGTAGAATTATAAAAAAATTAAATGGGGGGTTGGAACTTTTAAATTCCTCTAAATATTCTTTCTTTATTTGTTCATTTTTGTCAAATTAAATATTTTCGTGGCATGTTGGGTGTCAAATCACTCAAAAGCTTAATGTTTTAATATTTTTAGGGTTTTATTGATCATAATGTAGAATTATAAAAAAATTAAATGGGGGGTTGGAACTTTTAAATTCCTCTTAATATTCTTTCTTTATTTGCTCATTTTTGTCAAATTAAATTTTTTTTAGGCATGTTAGTTGTTAAAACACTTAAGATGCTTATTGTTTTGATATTTTTAGGGTTTTGTTGATCATAATGTAGAATTATAAAAAAATTAAATGGGGGGTTGAACTTTTAAATTCCTCTTAATATTCTTTCTTTATTTGCTCATTTTTGTCAAATTAAATATTTTCCTGGCATGTTAGTTGTTAAAACACTTAAGAAGCTTATTGTTTTATTATTTTTAGGGTTTTGTTGAACATAATGTAGAATTATAAAAAAATTAAAGGGGGGGTTGAAATTTTTAAATTCCTCTTAATATTCTTTCTTTATTTGTTCATTTTTGTCAAATTAAATATTTTGCTGGCATGTTAGTTGTTAAAACACTTAAGAAGCTTATTGTTTTATTATTTTTAGGGTTTTGTTGATCATAATGTAGAATTATAAAAAAATTAAATGGGGGGTTGAAACTTTTAAATTCCTCTTAATATTCTTTCTTTATTTACTCATTTTTGTCAAATTAAATATTTTCCTGGCATGTTGGGTGTCAAATCACTCAAAAGCTTAATGTTTTTATATTTTTAGGGTTTTGTTGATCATAATGTAGAATTATAAAAAAATTAAATGGGGGGTTGGAACTTTTAAATTCCTCTTAATATTCTTTCTTTATTTGTTCATTTTTGTCAAATTAAATATTTTGCTGGCATGTTGGTTGTCAAAACACTCAAGAAGCTTAATGTTTTAATATTTTTAGGGTTTTGTTGATCATAATGTAGAATTATAAAAAAATTAAATGGGGGGTTGGAACTTTTAAATTCCTCTTAATATTCTTTCTTTAATTGTTCATTTTTGTCAAATTAAATATTTTCCTGGCATGATAGTTGTTAAAACACTTAAGAAGCTTATTGTTTTATTATTTTTAGGGTTTTGTTGATCATAATGTAGAATTATGAAAAAATTAAATGGGGGGTTGAAACTTTTAAATTCCTCTTAATATTCTTTCTTTATTTGCTAATTTTTGTCAAATTAAATATTTTGCTGGCATGTTGGTTGTCAAAACACTTAAGAAGCTTATTGTTTTGATATTTTTAGGGTTTTGTTGATGATAATGTAGAATTATAAAAAAATTAAATGGGGGGTTGAACTTTTAAATTCCTCTTAATATTCTTTCTTTATTTGCTCATTTTTGTCAAATTAAATATTTTCCAGGCATGTTAGTTGTCAAAACACTCAAGAAGCTTAATGTTTTAATAATTTTAGGGATTTGTTGATCATAATGTAGAATTATAAAAAAATTAAATGGGGGGTTGGAACTTTTAAATTCCTCTTAATATTCTTTCTTTATTTGTTCATTTTTGTCAAATTAAATATTTTGCTGGCATGTTGGTTGTCAAAACACTCAAGAAGCTTAATGTTTTAATATTTTTAGGGTTTTGTTGATCATAATGTAGAATTATAAAAAAATTAAATGGGGGGTTGGAACTTTTAATTTCCTCTTAATATTCTTTCTTTATTTGTTCATTTTTGTCAAATTAAATATTTTCCTGGCATGATAGTTGTTAAAACACTTAAGAAGCTTATTGTTTTATTATTTTTAGGGTTTTGTTGATCATAATGTAGAATTATGAAAAAATTAAATGGGGGGTTGAAAATTTTAAATTCCTCTTAATATTCTTTCTTTATTTGCTCATTTTTGTCAAATTAAATATTTTGCTGGCATGTTGGTTGTCAAAACACTTAAGAAGCTTATTGTTTTGATATTTTTAGGGTTTTGTTGATGATAATGTAGAATTATAAAAAAATTAAATGGGGGGTTGAAACTTTTAAATTCCTCTTAATATTCTTTCTTTATTTACTCATTTTTGTCAAATTAAATATTTTCCTGGCATGTTGGGTGTCAAATCACTCAAAAGCTTATTGTTTTGATATTTTTAGGGTTTTGTTGATGATAATGTAGAATTATAAAAAAATTAAATGGGGGGTTGAACTTTTAAATTCCTCTTAATATTCTTTCTTTATTTGTTCATTTTTGTCAAATTAAATATTTTGCTGGCATGTTGGTTGTCAAAACACTCAAGAAGCTTAATGTTTTAATATTTTTAGGGTTTTGTTGATCATAATGTAGAATTATAAAAAAATTAAATGGGGGGTTGGAACTTTTAATTTCCTCTTAATATTCTTTCTTTATTTGTTCATTTTTGTCAAATTAAATATTTTCCTGGCATGATAGTTGTTAAAACACTTAAGAAGCTTATTGTTTTATTATTTTTAGGGTTTTGTTGATCATAATGTAGAATTATGAAAAAATTAAATGGGGGGTTGAAAATTTTAAATTCCTCTTAATATTCTTTCTTTATTTGCTCATTTTTGTCAAATTAAATATTTTGCTGGCATGTTGGTTGTCAAAACACTTAAGAAGCTTATTGTTTTGATATTTTTAGGGTTTTGTTGATGATAATGTAGAATTATAAAAAAATTAAATGGGGGGTTGAACTTTTAAATTCCTCTTAATATTCTTTCTTTATTTGCTCATTTTTGTCAAATTAAATATTTTCCAGGCATGTTAGTTGTCAAAACACTCAAGAAGCTTAATGTTTTAATAATTTTAGGGATTTGTTGAACATAAGGTAGAACTCAGCTAATTTAAAGGAGGGGTTGAAATTTTTAAATTCCCCTTAATATTCTTTCTTTATTTGTTCATTTTTGTTAAATTAAATATTTTGCTGGCATGTTAGTTGTTAAAACACTTAAGAAGCTTATTGTTTTATTATTTTTAGGGTTTTGTTGATCATAATGTAGAATTATAAAAAAATTAAATGGGGGGTTGAAACTTTTAAATTCCTCTTAATATTCTTTCTTTATTTGCTCATTTTTGTCAAATTAAATATTTTGCTGGCATGTTGGTTGTCAAAACACTCAAGAAGCTTAATGTTTTAATATTTTTAGGGATTTGTTGAACATTAGGTAGAATTCAGCTAATTTAAAGGGGGGGTTGAAATTTTTAAATTCCTCTTAATATTCTTTCTTTATTTGCTCATTTTTGTCAAATTAAATATTTTGCTGGCATGTTGGTTGTTAAAACACTTATGAAGCTTATTGTTTTAATATTTTTAGGGTTTTGTTGATCATAATGTAGAATTATAAAAAAATTAAATGGGGGGTTGGAACTTTTAAATTCCTCTTAATATTCTTTCTTTATTTGTTCATTTTTGTCAAATTAAATATTTTGCTGGCATGTTGGTTGTCAAAACACTCAAGAAGCTTAATGTTTTAATATTTTTAGGGTTTAGTTGATCATAATGTAGAATTATAAAAAAATTAAATGGGGGGTTGGAACTTTTAAATTCCTCTTAATATTCTATCTTTATTTGTTCATTTTTGTCAAATTAAATTTTTTTTAGGCATGTTGGGTATCAAATCACTCAACAAGCTTAATGTTTTAATATTTTTAGGGATTTGTTGAACATTAGGTAGAATTCAGCTAATTTAAAGGGGGGATTGAAATTTTTAAATTCCTCTTAATATTCTTTCTTTATTTGCTCATTTTTGTCAAATTAAATATTTTGCTGGCATGTTGGTTGTCAAAACACTCAAGAAGCTTAATGTTTTAATATTTTTAGGGTTTTGTTGATCATAATGTAGAATTATAAAAAAATTAAATGGGGGGTTGGAACTTTTAAATTCCTCTAAATATTCTTTCTTTATTTGTTCATTTTTGTCAAATTAAATATTTTCGTGGCATGTTGGGTGTCAAATCACTCAAATGCTTAATGTTTTAATATTTTTAGGGTTTTATTGATCATAATGTAGAATTATAAAAAAATTAAATGGGGGGTTGGAACTTTTAAATTCCTCTTAATATTCTTTCTTATTTGCTCATTTTTGTCAAATTAAATTTTTTTTAGGCATGTTGGGTGTCAAATCACTCAACAAGCTTAATGTTTTAATATTTTTAGGGTTTTGTTGATCATAATGTAGAATTATAAAAAAATTAAATGGGGGGTTGGAACTTTTTAATTCCTCTTAATATTCTTTCTTTATTTGTTCATTTTTGTCAAATTAAATATTTTCCTGGCATGTTAGTTGTTAAAACACTTAAGATGCTTATTGTTTTGATATTTTTAGGGTTTTGTTGATCATAATGTAGAATTATAAAAAAATTAAATGGGGGGTTGAACTTTTAAATTCCTCTTAATATTCTTTCTTTATTTGCTCATTTTTGTCAAATTAAATTTTTTTTAGGCATGTTGGGTGTCAAATCACTCAACAAGCTTAATGTTTTAATATTTTTAGGGTTTAGTTGATCATAATGTAGAATTATAAAAAAATTAAATGGGGGGTTGGAACTTTTAAATTCCTCTTAATATTCTATCTTTATTTGTTCATTTTTGTCAAATTAAATTTTTTTTAGGCATGTTGGGTGTCAAATCACTCAACAAGCTTAATGTTTTAATATTTTTAGGGATTTGTTGAACATTAGGTAGAATTCAGCTAATTTAAAGGGGGGGTTGAAATTTTTAAATTCCTCTTAATATTCTTTCTTTATTTGCTCATTTTTGTCAAATTAAATATTTTGCTGGCATGTTGGTTGTCAAAACACTCAAGAAGCTTAATGTTTTAATATTTTTAGGGTTTTGTTGATCATAATGTAGAATTATAAAAAAATTAAATGGGGGGTTGGAACTTTTAAATTCCTCTAAATATTCTTTCTTTATTTGCTCATTTTTGTCAAATTAAATTTTTTTTAGGCATGTTGGGTGTCAAATCACTCAACAAGCTTAATGTTTTAATATTTTTAGGGATTTGTTGAACATTAGGTAGAATTCAGCTAATTTAAAGGGGGGGTTGAAATTTTTAAATTCCCCTTAATATTCTTTCTTTATTTGTTCATTTTTGTTAAATTAAATATTTTGCTGGCATGTTAGTTGTTAAAACACTTAAGAAGCTTATTGTTTTATTATTTTTAGGGTTTTGTTGATCATAATGTAGAATTATAAAAAAATTAAATGGGGGGTTGAAACTTTTAAATTCCTCTTAATATTCTTTCTTTATTTGCTCATTTTTGTCAAATTAAATATTTTGCTGGCATGTTGGTTGTCAAAACACTCAAGAAGCTTAATGTTTTAATATTTTTAGGGATTTGTTGAACATTAGGTAGAATTCAGCTAATTTAAAGGGGGGGTTGAAATTTTTAAATTCCTCTTAATATTCTTTCTTTATTTGCTCATTTTTGTCAAATTAAATATTTTGCTGGCATGTTGGTTGTCAAAACACTTAAGAAGCTTATTGTTTTGATATTTTTAGGGTTTTGTTGATGATAATGTAGAATTATAAAAAAATTAAATGGGGGGTTGAACTTTTAAATTCCTCTTAATATTCTTTCTTTATTTGCTCATTTTTGTCAAATTAAATATTTTCCAGGCATGTTAGTTGTCAAAACACTCAAGAAGCTTAATGTTTTAATAATTTTAGGGATTTGTTGAACATAAGGTAGAACTCAGCTAATTTAAAGGAGGGGTTGAAATTTTTAAATTCCCCTTAATATTCTTTCTTTATTTGTTCATTTTTGTTAAATTAAATATTTTGCTGGCATGTTAGTTGTTAAAACACTTAAGAAGCTTATTGTTTTATTATTTTTAGGGTTTTGTTGATCATAATGTAGAATTATAAAAAAATTAAATGGGGGGTTGAAACTTTTAAATTCCTCTTAATATTCTTTCTTTATTTGCTCATTTTTGTCAAATTAAATATTTTGCTGGCATGTTGGTTGTCAAAACACTCAAGAAGCTTAATGTTTTAATATTTTTAGGGATTTGTTGAACATTAGGTAGAATTCAGCTAATTTAAAGGGGGGGTTGAAATTTTTAAATTCCTCTTAATATTCTTTCTTTATTTGCTCATTTTTGTCAAATTAAATATTTTGCTGGCATGTTGGTTGTTAAAACACTTATGAAGCTTATTGTTTTAATATTTTTAGGGTTTTGTTGATCATAATGTAGAATTATAAAAAAATTAAATGGGGGGTTGGAACTTTTAAATTCCTCTAAATATTCTTTCTTTATTTGTTCATTTTTGTCAAATTAAATATTTTCGTGGCATGTTGGGTGTCAAATCACTCAAAAGCTTAATGTTTTAATGTTTTTAGGGTTTTATTGATCATAATGTAGAATTATAAAAAAATTAAATGGGGGGTTGGAACTTTTAAATTCCTCTTAATATTCTTTCTTTATTTGCTCATTTTTGTCAAATTAAATTTTTTTTAGGCATGTTAGTTGTTAAAACACTTAAGATGCTTATTGTTTTGATATTTTTAGGGTTTTGTTGATCATAATGTAGAATTATAAAAAAATTAAATGGGGGGTTGAACTTTTAAATTCCTCTTAATATTCTTTCTTTATTTGCTCATTTTTGTCAAATTAAATATTTTCCTGGCATGTTAGTTGTTAAAACACTTAAGAAGCTTATTGTTTTATTATTTTTAGGGTTTTGTTGAACATAATGTAGAATTATAAAAAAATTAAAGGGGGGGTTGAAATTTTTAAATTCCTCTTAATATTCTTTCTTTATTTGTTCATTTTTGTCAAATTAAATATTTTGCTGGCATGTTAGTTGTTAAAACACTTAAGAAGCTTATTGTTTTATTATTTTTAGGGTTTTGTTGATCATAATGTAGAATTATAAAAAAATTAAATGGGGGGTTGAAACTTTTAAATTCCTCTTAATATTCTTTCTTTATTTACTCATTTTTGTCAAATTAAATATTTTCCTGGCATGTTGGGTGTCAAATCACTCAAAAGCTTAATGTTTTTATATTTTTAGGGTTTTGTTGATCATAATGTAGAATTATAAAAAAATTAAATGGGGGGTTGGAACTTTTAAATTCCTCTTAATATTCTTTCTTTATTTGTTCATTTTTGTCAAATTAAATATTTTGCTGGCATGTTGGTTGTCAAAACACTCAAGAAGCTTAATGTTTTAATATTTTTAGGGTTTTGTTGATCATAATGTAGAATTATAAAAAAATTAAATGGGGGGTTGGAACTTTTAAATTCCTCTTAATATTCTTTCTTTAATTGTTCATTTTTGTCAAATTAAATATTTTCCTGGCATGATAGTTGTTAAAACACTTAAGAAGCTTATTGTTTTATTATTTTTAGGGTTTTGTTGATCATAATGTAGAATTATGAAAAAATTAAATGGGGGGTTGAAACTTTTAAATTCCTCTTAATATTCTTTCTTTATTTGCTAATTTTTGTCAAATTAAATATTTTGCTGGCATGTTGGTTGTCAAAACACTTAAGAAGCTTATTGTTTTGATATTTTTAGGGTTTTGTTGATGATAATGTAGAATTATAAAAAAATTAAATGGGGGGTTGAACTTTTAAATTCCTCTTAATATTCTTTCTTTATTTGCTCATTTTTGTCAAATTAAATATTTTCCAGGCATGTTAGTTGTCAAAACACTCAAGAAGCTTAATGTTTTAATAATTTTAGGGATTTGTTGATCATAATGTAGAATTATAAAAAAATTAAATGGGGGGTTGGAACTTTTAAATTCCTCTTAATATTCTTTCTTTATTTGTTCATTTTTGTCAAATTAAATATTATGCTGGCATGTTGGTTGTCAAAACACTCAAGAAGCTTAATGTTTTAATATTTTTAGGGTTTTGTTGATCATAATGTAGAATTATAAAAAAATTAAATGGGGGGTTGGAACTTTTAATTTCCTCTTAATATTCTTTCTTTATTTGTTCATTTTTGTCAAATTAAATATTTTCCTGGCATGATAGTTGTTAAAACACTTAAGAAGCTTATTGTTTTATTATTTTTAGGGTTTTGTTGATCATAATGTAGAATTATGAAAAAATTAAATGGGGGGTTGAAAATTTTAAATTCCTCTTAATATTCTTTCTTTATTTGCTCATTTTTGTCAAATTAAATATTTTGCTGGCATGTTGGTTGTCAAAACACTTAAGAAGCTTATTGTTTTGATATTTTTAGGGTTTTGTTGATGATAATGTAGAATTATAAAAAAATTAAATGGGGGGTTGAACTTTTAAATTCCTCTTAATATTCTTTCTTTATTTGCTCATTTTTGTCAAATTAAATATTTTCCAGGCATGTTAGTTGTCAAAACACTCAAGAAGCTTAATGTTTTAATAATTTTAGGGATTTGTTATAACATAAGGTAGAACTCAGCTAATTTAAAGGAGGGGTTGAAATTTTTAAATTCCTCTTAATATTCTTTCTTTATTTGCTCATTTTTGTCAAATTAAATTTTTTTTAGGCATGTTAGTTGTTAAAACACTTAAGATGCTTATTGTTTTGATATTTTTAGAGTTTTGTTGATCATAATGTAGAATTATAAAAAAATTAAATGGGGGGTTGAACTTTTAAATTCCTCTTAATATTCTTTCTTTATTTGCTCATTTTTGTCAAATTAAATATTTTCCTGGCATGTTAGTTGTTAAAACACTTAAGAAGCTTATTGTTTTATTATTTTTAGGGTTTTGTTGAACATAATGTAGAATTATAAAAAAATTAAATGGGGGGTTGGAACTTTTAAATTCCTCTTAATATTCTTTCTTTATTTGTTCATTTTTGTCAAATTAAATATTTTGCTGGCATGTTAGTTGTTAAAACACTTATGAAGCTTATTGTTTTATTATTTTTAGGGTATTGTTGATCATAATGTAGAATTATAAAAAAATTAAATGGGGGGTTGAAACTTTTAAATTCCTCTTAATATTCTTTCTTTATTTACTCATTTTTGTCAAATTTAATATTTTGCTGGCATGTTAGTTGTTAAAACACTCAAGAAGCTTAATGTTTTAATAATTTTAGGGATTTGTTATAACATAAGGTAGAACTCAGCTAATTTAAAGGAGGGGTTGAAATTTTTAAATTCCTCTTAATATTCTTTCTTTATTTGCTCATTTTTGTCAAATTAAATATTTTGCTGGCATGTTGGTTGTCAAAACACTCAAGAAGCTTAATGTTTTAATATTTTTAGGGTTTTGTTGATCATAATGTAGAATTATAAAAAAATTAAATGGGGGGTTGGAACTTTTAAATTCCTCTTAATATTCTTTCTTTAATTGTTCATTTTTGTCAAATTAAATATTTTCCTGGCATGATAGTTGTTAAAACACTTAAGAAGCTTATTGTTTTATTATTTTTAGGGTTTTGTTGATCATAATGTAGAATTATGAAAAAATTAAATGGGGGGTTGAAACTTCTAAATTCCTCTTAATATTCTTTCTTTATTTGCTAATTTTTGTCAAATTAAATATTTTGCTGGCATGTTGGTTGTCAAAACACTTAAGAAGCTCATTGTTTTGATATTTTTAGGGTTTTGTTGATGATAATGTAGAATTATAAAAAAATTAAATGGGGGGTTGAACTTTTAAATTCCTCTTAATATTCTTTCTTTATTTGCTCATTTTTGTCAAATTAAATATTACCAGGCATGTTAGTTGTCAAAACACTCAAGAAGCTTAATGTTTTAATAATTTTAGGGATTTGTTGATCATAATGTAGAATTATAAAAAAATTAAATGGGGGGTTGGAACTTTTAAATTCCTCTTAATATTCTTTCTTTATTTGTTCATTTTTGTCAAATTAAATATTTTGCTGGCATGTTGGTTGTCAAAACACTCAAGAAGCTTAATGTTTTAATATTTTTAGGGTTTTGTTGATCATAATGTAGAATTATAAAAAAATTAAATGGGGGGTTGGAACTTTTAATTTCCTCTTAATATTCTTTCTTTATTTGTTCATTTTTGTCAAATTAAATATTTTCCTGGCATGATAGTTGTTAAAACACTTAAGAAGCTTATTGTTTTATTATTTTTAGGGTTTTGTTGATCATAATGTAGAATTATGAAAAAATTAAATGGGGGGTTGAAAATTTTAAATTCCTCTTAATATTCTTTCTTTATTTGCTCATTTTTGTCAAATTAAATATTTTGCTGGCATGTTGGTTGTCAAAACACTTAAGAAGCTTATTGTTTTGATATTTTTAGGGTTTTGTTGATGATAATGTAGAATTATAAAAAAATTAAATGGGGGGTTGAACTTTTAAATTCCTCTTAATATTCTTTCTTTATTTGCTCATTTTTGTCAAATTAAATATTTTCCAGGCATGTTAGTTGTCAAAACACTCAAGAAGCTTAATGTTTTAATAATTTTAGGGATTTGTTATAACATAAGGTAGAACTCAGCTAATTTAAAGGAGGGGTTGAAATTTTTAAATTCCTCTTAATATTCTTTCTTTATTTGCTCATTTTTGTCAAATTAAATTTTTTTTAGGCATGTTAGTTGTTAAAACACTTAAGATGCTTATTGTTTTGATATTTTTAGGGTTTTGTTGATCATAATGTAGAATTATAAAAAAATTAAATGGGGGGTTGAACTTTTAAATTCCTCTTAATATTCTTTCTTTATTTGCTCATTTTTGTCAAATTAAATATTTTCCTGGCATGTTAGTTGTTAAAACACTTAAGAAGCTTATTGTTTTATTATTTTTAGGGTTTTGTTGAACATAATGTAGAATTATAAAAAAATTAAATGGGGGGTTGGAACTTTTAAATTCCTCTTAATATTCTTTCTTTATTTGTTCATTTTTGTCAAATTAAATATTTTGCTGGCATGTTAGTTGTTAAAACACTTATGAAGCTTATTGTTTTATTATTTTTAGGGTATTGTTGATCATAATGTAGAATTATAAAAAAATTAAATGGGGGGTTGAAACTTTTAAATTCCTCTTAATATTCTTTTTTTATTTACTCATTTTTGTCAAATTTAATATTTTGCTGGCATGTTAGTTGTTAAAACACTTAAGAAGCTTATTGTTTTATTATTTTTAGGGTTTTGTTGATCATAATGTAGAATTATAAAAAAATTAAAGGGGGGGTTGAAATTTTTAAATTCCTCTTAATATTCGTTCTTTATTTGTTCATTTTTGTCAAATTAAATATTTTGCTGGCATGTTAGTTGTTAAAACACTTAAGAAGCTTATTGTTTTATTATTTTTAGGGTTTTGTTGATCATAATGTAGAATTATAAAAAAATTAAATGGGGGGTTGAAACTTTTAAATTCCTCTTAATATTCTTTCTTTATTTACTCATTTTTGTCAAATTAAATATTTTCCTGGCATGTTGGGTGTCAAATCACTCAAAAGCTTAATGTTTTTATATTTTTAGGGTTTTGTTGATCATAATGTAGAATTATAAAAAAATTAAATGGGGGGTTGGAACTTTTAAATTCCTCTTAATATTCTTTCTTTATTTGTTCATTTTTGTCAAATTAAATATTTTGCTGGCTTGTTGGTTGTCAAAACACTCAAGAAGCTTAATGTTTTAATATTTTTAGGGTTTTGTTGATCATAATGTAGAATTATAAAAAAATTAAATGGGGGGTTGGAACTTTTAAATTCCTCTTAATATTCTTTCTTTAATTGTTCATTTTTGTCAAATTAAATATTTTCCTGGCATGATAGTTGTTAAAACACTTAAGAAGCTTATTGTTTTATTATTTTTAGGGTTTTGTTGATCATAATGTAGAATTATGAAAAAATTAAATGGGGGGTTGAAACTTTTAAATTCCTCTTAATATTCTTTCTTTATTTGCTCATTTTTGTCAAATTAAATATTTTGCTGGCATGTTGGTTGTCAAAACACTCAAGAAGCTTAATGTTTTAATATTTTTAGGGTTTTGTTGATCATAATGTAGAATTATAAAAAAATTAAATGGGGGGTTGAAACTTTTAAATTCCTCTTAATATTCTTTCTTTATTTGCTCATTTTTGTCAAATTAAATATTTTGCTGGCATGTTGGTTGTCAAAACTCTCAAGAAGCTTAATGTTTTAATATTTTTAGGGATTTGTTGAACATTAGGTAGAATTCAGCTAATTTAAAGGGGGGGTTGAAATTTTTAAATTCCTCTTAATATTCTTTCTTTATTTGCTCATTTTTGTCAAATTAAATATTTTGCTGGCATGTTGGTTGTCAAAACACTCAAGAAGCTTAATGTTTTAATATTTTTAGGGATTTGTTGAACATTAGGTAGAATTCAGCTAATTTAAAGGGGGGGTTGAAATTTTTAAATTCCTCTTAATATTCTTTCTTTATTTGCTCATTTTTGTCAAATTAAATATTTTGCTGGCATGTTGGTTGTTAAAACACTTATGAAGCTTATTGTTTTAATATTTTTAGGGTTTTGTTGATCATAATGTAGAATTATAAAAAAATTAAATGGGGGTTGGAACTTTTAAATTCCTCTAAATATTCTTTCTTTATTTGTTCATTTTTGTCAAATTAAATATTTTCGTGGCATGTTGGGTGTCAAATCACTCAAAAGCTTAATGTTTTAATATTTTTAGGGTTTTATTGATCATAATGTAGAATTATAAAAAAATTAAATGGGGGGTTGGAACTTTTAAATTCCTCTTAATATTCTTTCTTTATTTGCTCATTTTTGTCAAATTAAATTTTTTTTAGGCATGTTAGTTGTTAAAACACTTAAGATGCTTATTGTTTTGATATTTTTAGGGTTTTGTTGATCATAATGTAGAATTAAAAAAAAATTAAATGGGGGGTTGAACTTTTAAATTCCTCTTAATATTCTTTCTTTATTTGCTCATTTTTGTCAAATTAAATATTTTCCTGGCATGTTAGTTGTTAAAACACTTAAGAAGCTTATTGTTTTATTATTTTTAGGGTTTTGTTGAACATAATGTAGAATTATAAAAAAATTAAATGGGGGGTTGGAACTTTTAAATTCCTCTTAATATTCTTTCTTTATTTGTTCATTTTTGTCAAATTAAATATTTTGCTGGCATGTTAGTTGTTAAAACACTTATGAAGCTTATTGTTTTATTATTTTTAGGGTATTGTTGATCATAATGTAGAATTATAAAAAAATTAAATGGGGGGTTGAAACTTTTAAATTCCTCTTAATATTCTTTCTTTAATTGTTCATTTTTGTCAAATTAAATATTTTCCTGGCATGATAGTTGTTAAAACACTTAAGAAGCTTATTGTTTTATTATTTTTAGGGTTTTGTTCATCATAATGTAGAATTATGAAAAAATTAAATGGGGGGTTGAAACTTTTAAATTCCTCTTAATATTCTTTCTTTATTTGCTAATTTTTGTCAAATTAAATATTTTGCTGGCATGTTGGTTGTCAAAACACTTAAGAAGCTTATTGTTTTGATATTTTTAGGGTTTTGTTGATGATAATGTAGAATTATAAAAAAATTAAATGGGGGGTTGAACTTTTAAATTCCTCTTAATATTCTTTCTTTATTTGCTCATTTTTGTCAAATTAAATATTTTCCAGGCATGTTAGTTGTCAAAACACTCAAGAAGCTTAATGTTTTAATAATTTTAGGGATTTGTTGAACATAAGGTAGAATTCAGCTAATTTAAAGGAGGGGTTGAAATTTTTAAATTCCCCTTAATATTCTTTCTTTATTTGTTCATTTTTGTCAAATTAAATATTTTGCTGGCATGTTAGTTGTTAAAACACTTAAGAAGCTTATTGTTTTATTATTTTTAGGGTTTTGTTGATCATAATGTAGAATTATAAAAAAATTAAATGGGGGGTTGAAACTTTTAAATTCCTCTTAATATTCTTTCTTTATTTGCTCATTTTTGTCAAATTAAATATTTTGATGGCATGTTGGTTGTCAAAACACTCAAGAAGCTTAATGTTTTAATATTTTTAGGGATTTGTTGAACATTAGGTAGAATTCAGCTAATTTAAAGGGGGGGTTGAAATTTTTAAATTCCTCTTAATATTCTTTCTTTATTTGCTCATTTTTGTCAAATTAAATATTTTGCTGGCATGTTGGTTGTCAAAACACTCAAGAAGCTTAATGTTTTAATATTTTTAGGGTTTTGTTGATCATAATGTAGAATTATAAAAAAATTAAATGGGGGGTTGAAACTTTTAAATTCCTCTTAATATTCTTTCTTTATTTGCTCATTTTTGTCAAATTAAATATTTTGCTGGCATGTTGGTTGTCAAAACTCTCAAGAAGCTTAATGTTTTAATATTTTTAGGGATTTGTTGAACATTAGGTAGAATTCAGCTAATTTAAAGGGGGGGTTGAAATTTTTAAATTCCTCTTAATATTCTTTCTTTATTTGCTCATTTTTGTCAAATTAAATATTTTGCTGGCATGTTGGTTGTCAAAACACTCAAGAAGCTTAATGTTTTAATATTTTTAGGGTTTTGTTGATCATAATGTAGAATTATAAAAAAATTAAATGGGGGGTTGGAACTTTTAAATTCCTCTTAATATTCTTTCTTTAATTGTTCATTTTTGTCAAATTAAATATTTTCCTGGCATGATAGTTGTTAAAACACTTAAGAAGCTTATTGTTTTATTATTTTTAGGGTTTTGTTGATCATAATGTAGAATTATGAAAAAATTAAATGGGGGGTTGAAACTTTTAAATTCCTCTTAATATTCTTTCTTTATTTGCTAATTTTTGTCAAATTAAATATTTTCCTGGCATGATAGTTGTTAAAACACTTAAGAAGCTTATTGTTTTATTATTTTTAGGGTTTTGTTGATCATAATGTAGAATTATAAAAAAATTAAATGGGGGGTTGAAACTTTTAAATTCCTCTTAATATTCTTTCTTTAATTGTTCATTTTTGTCAAATTAAATATTTTCCTGGCATGATAGTTGTTAAAACACTTAAGAAGCTTATTGTTTTATTATTTTTAGGGTTTTGTTGATCATAATGTAGAATTATAAAAAAATTAAATGGGGGGTTGAACTTTTAAATTCCTCTTAATATTCTTTCTTTATTTGCTCATTTTTGTCAAATTAAATATTTTCCAGGCATGTTAGTTGTCAAAACACTCAAGAAGCTTAATGTTTTAATAATTTTAGGGATTTGTTATAACATAAGGTAGAACTCAGCTAATTTAAAGGAGGGGTTGAAATTTTTAAATTCCTCTTAATATTCTTTCTTTATTTGCTCATTTTTGTCAAATTAAATTTTTTTTAGGCATGTTAGTTGTTAAAACACTTAAGATGCTTATTGTTTTGATATTTTTAGGGTTTTGTTGATCATAATGTAGAATTATAAAAAAATTAAATGGGGGGTTGAACTTTTAAATTCCTCTTAATATTCTTTCTTTATTTGCTCATTTTTGTCAAATTAAATATTTTCCTGGCATGTTAGTTGTTAAAACACTTAAGAAGCTTATTGTTTTATTATTTTTAGGGTTTTGTTGAACATAATGTAGAATTATAAAAAAATTAAATGGGGGGTTGGAACTTTTAAATTCCTCTTAATATTCTTTCTTTATTTGTTCATTTTTGTCAAATTAAATATTTTGCTGGCATGTTAGTTGTTAAAACACTTATGAAGCTTATTGTTTTATTATTTTTAGGGTATTGTTGATCATAATGTAGAATTATAAAAAAATTAAATGGGGGGTTGAAACTTTTAAATTCCTCTTAATATTCTTTCTTTATTTACTCATTTTTGTCAAATTTAATATTTTGCTGGCATGTTAGTTGTTAAAACACTTAAGAAGCTTATTGTTTTATTATTTTTAGGGTTTTGTTGATCATAATGTAGAATTATAAAAAAATTAAAGGGGGGGTTGAAATTTTTAAATTCCTCTTAATATTCTTTCTTTGTTTGTTCATTTTTGTCAAATTAAATATTTTGCTGGCATGTTAGTTGTTAAAACACTTAAGAAGCTTATTGTTTTATTATTTTTAGGGTTTTGTTGATCATAATGTAGAATTATAAAAAAATTAAATGGGGGGTTGAAACTTTTAAATTCCTCTTAATATTCTTTCTTTATTTACTCATTTTTGTCAAATTAAATATTTTCCTGGCATGTTGGGTGTCAAATCACTCAAAAGCTTAATGTTTTTATATTTTTAGGGTTTTGTTGATCATAATGTAGAATTATAAAAAAATTAAATGGGGGGTTGGAACTTTTAAATTCCTCTTAATATTCTTTCTTTATTTGCTCATTTTTGTCAAATTAAATATTTTGCTGGCATGTTGGTTGTCAAAACACTTAAGAAGCTTATTGTTTTGATATTTTTAGGGTTTTGTTGATGATAATGTAGAATTATAAAAAAATTAAATGGGGGGTTGAACTTTTAAATTCCTCTTAATATTCTTTCTTTATTTGCTCATTTTTGTCAAATTAAATATTTTCCAGGCATGTTAGTTGTCAAAACACTCAAGAAGCTTAATGTTTTAATAATTTTAGGGATTTGTTGAACATAAGGTAGAACTCAGCTAATTTAAAGGAGGGGTTGAAATTTTTAAATTCCCCTTAATATTCTTTCTTTATTTGTTCATTTTTGTTAAATTAAATATTTTGCTGGCATGTTAGTTGTTAAAACACTTAAGAAGCTTATTGTTTTATTATTTTTAGGGTTTTGTTGATCATAATGTAGAATTATAAAAAAATTAAATGGGGGGTTGAAACTTTTAAATTCCTCTTAATATTCTTTCTTTATTTGCTCATTTTTGTCAAATTAAATATTTTGCTGGCATGTTGGTTGTCAAAACACTCAAGAAGCTTAATGTTTTAATATTTTTAGGGATTTGTTGAACATTAGGTAGAATTCAGCTAATTTAAAGGGGGGGTTGAAATTTTTAAATTCCTCTTAATATTCTTTCTTTATTTGCTCATTTTTGTCAAATTAAATATTTTGCTGGCATGTTGGTTGTTAAAACACTTATGAAGCTTATTGTTTTAATATTTTTAGGGTTTTGTTGATCATAATGTAGAATTATTAAAAAAATTAAATGGGGGGTTGGAACTTTTAAATTCCTCTAAATATTCTTTCTTTATTTGTTCATTTTTGTCAAATTAAATATTTTCGTGGCATGTTGGGTGTCAAATCACTCAAAAGCTTAATGTTTTAATATTTTTAGGGTTTTATTGATCATAATGTAGAATTATAAAAAAATTAAATGGGGGGTTGGAACTTTTAAATTCCTCTTAATATTCTTTCTTTATTTGCTCATTTTTGTCAAATTAAATTTTTTTTAGGCATGTTAGTTGTTAAAACACTTAAGATGCTTATTGTTTTGATATTTTTAGGGTTTTGTTGATCATAATGTAGAATTATAAAAAAATTAAATGGGGGGTTGAACTTTTAAATTCCTCTTAATATTCTTTCTTTATTTGCTCATTTTTGTCAAATTAAATATTTTCCTGGCATGTTAGTTGTTAAAACACTTAAGAAGCTTATTGTTTTATTATTTTTAGGGTTTTGTTGAACATAATGTAGAATTATAAAAAAATTAAAGGGGGGGTTGAAATTTTTAAGTTCCTCTTAATATTCTTTCTTTATTTGTTCATTTTTGTCAAATTAAATATTTTGCTGGCATGTTAGTTGTTAAAACACTTAAGAAGCTTATTGTTTTATTATTTTTAGGGTTTTGTTGATCATAATGTAGAATTATAAAAAAATTAAATGGGGGGTTGAAACTTTTAAATTCCTCTTAATATTCTTTCTTTATTTACTCATTTTTGTCAAATTAAATATTTTCCTGGCATGTTGGGTGTCAAATCACTCAAAAGCTTAATGTTTTTATATTTTTAGGGTTTTGTTGATCATAATGCAGAATTATAAAAAAATTAAATGGGGGGTTGGAACTTTTAAATTCCTCTTAATATTCTTTCTTTATTTGTTCATTTTTGTCAAATTAAATATTTTGCTGGCATGTTGGTTGTCAAAACACTCAAGAAGCTTAATGTTTTAATATTTTTAGGGTTTTGTTGATCATAATGTAGAATTATAAAAAAATTAAATGGGGGGTTGGAACTTTTAAATTCCTCTTAATATTCTTTCTTTAATTGTTCATTTTTGTCAAATTAAATATTTTCCTGGCATGATAGTTGTTAAAACACTTAAGAAGCTTATTGTTTTATTATTTTTAGGGTTTTGTTGATCATAATGTAGAATTATGAAAAAATTAAATGGGGGGTTGAAACTTTTAAATTCCTCTTAATATTCTTTCTTTATTTGCTCATTTTTGTCAAATTAAATATTTTGCTGGCATGTTGGTTGTCAAAACACTTAAGAAGTTTATTGTTTTGATATTTTTAGGGTTTTGTTGATGATAATGTAGAATTATAAAAAAATTAAATGGGGGGTTGAACTTTTAAATTCCTCTTAATATTCTTTCTTTATTTGCTCATTTTTGTCAAATTAAATATTTTCCAGGCATGTTAGTTGTCAAAACACTCAAGAAGCTTAATGTTTTAATAATTTTAGGGATTTGTTATAACATAAGGTAGAACTCAGCTAATTTAAAGGAGGGGTTGAAATTTTTAAATTCCTCTTAATATTCTTTCTTTATTTGCTCATTTTTGTCAAATTAAATTTTTTTTAGGCATGTTAGTTGTTAAAACACTTAAGATGCTTATTGTTTTGATATTTTTAGAGTTTTGTTGATCATAATGTAGAATTATAAAAAAATTAAATGGGGGGTTGAACTTTTAAATTCCTCTTAATATTCTTTCTTTATTTGCTCATTTTTGTCAAATTAAATATTTTCCTGGCATGTTAGTTGTTAAAACACTTAAGAAGCTTATTGTTTTATTATTTTTAGGGTTTTGTTGAACATAATGTAGAATTATAAAAAAATTAAATGGGGGGTTGGAACTTTTAAATTCCTCTTAATATTCTTTCTTTATTTGTTCATTTTTGTCAAATTAAATATTTTGCTGGCATGTTAGTTGTTAAAACACTTATGAAGCTTATTGTTTTATTATTTTTAGGGTATTGTTGATCATAATGTAGAATTATAAAAAAATTAAATGGGGGGTTGAAACTTTTAAATTCCTTTTAATATTCTTTCTTTATTTACTCATTTTTGTCAAATTTAATATTTTGCTGGCATGTTAGTTGTTAAAACACTTAAGAAGCTTATTGTTTTATTATTTTTAGGGTTTTGTTGATCATAATGTAGAATTATAAAAAAATTAAAGGGGGGGTTGAAATTTTTAAATTCCTCTTAATATTCTTTCTTTATTTGTTCATTTTTGTCAAATTAAATATTTTGCTGGCATGTTAGTTGTTAAAACACTTAAGAAGCTTATTGTTTTATTATTTTTAGGGTTTTGTTGATCATAATGTAGAATTATAAAAAAATTAAATGGGGGGTTGAAACTTTTAAATTCCTCTTAATATTCTTTCTTTATTTACTCATTTTTGTCAAATTAAATATTTTCCTGGCATGTTGGGTGTCAAATCACTCAAAAGCTTAATGTTTTTATATTTTTAGGGTTTTGTTGATCATAATGTAGAATTATAAAAAAATTAAATGGGGGGTTGGAACTTTTAAATTCCTCTTAATATTCTTTCTTTATTTGTTCATTTTTGTCAAATTAAATATTTTGCTGGCATGTTGGTTGTCAAAACACTCAAGAAGCTTAATGTTTTAATATTTTTAGGGTTTTGTTGATCATAATGTAGAATTATAAAAAAATTAAATGGGGGGTTGGAACTTTTAAATTCCTCTTAATATTCTTTCTTTAATTGTTCATTTTTGTCAAATTAAATATTTTCCTGGCATGATAGTTGTTAAAACACTTAAGAAGCTTATTGTTTTATTATTTTTAGGGTTTTGTTGATCATAATGTAGAATTATAAAAAAATTAAATGGGGGGTTGAACTTTTAAATTCCTCTTAATATTCTTTCTTTATTTGCTCATTTTTGTCAAATTAAATATTTTCCAGGCATGTTAGTTGTCAAAACACTCAAGAAGCTTAATGTTTTAATAATTTTAGGGATTTGTTATAACATAAGGTAGAACTCAGCTAATTTAAAGGAGGGGTTGAAATTTTTAAATTCCTCTTAATATTCTTTCTTTATTTGCTCATTTTTGTCAAATTAAATTTTTTTTAGGCATGTTAGTTGTTAAAACACTTAAGATGCTTATTGTTTTGATATTTTTAGGGTTTTGTTGATCATAATGTAGAATTATAAAAAAATTAAATGGGGGGTTGAACTTTTAAATTCCTCTTAATATTCTTTCTTTATTTGCTCATTTTTGTCAAATTAAATATTTTCCTGGCATGTTAGTTGTTAAAACACTTAAGAAGCTTATTGTTTTATTATTTTTAGGGTTTTGTTGAACATAATGTAGAATTATAAAAAAATTAAATGGGGGGTTGGAACTTTTAAATTCCTCTTAATATTCTTTCTTTATTTGTTCATTTTTGTCAAATTAAATATTTTGCTGGCATGTTAGTTGTTAAAACACTTATGAAGCTTATTGTTTTATTATTTTTAGGGTATTGTTGATCATAATGTAGAATTATAAAAAAATTAAATGGGGGGTTGAAACTTTTAAATTCCTCTTAATATTCTTTCTTTATTTACTCATTTTTGTCAAATTTAATATTTTGCTGGCATGTTAGTTGTTAAAACACTTAAGAAGCTTATTGTTTTATTATTTTTAGGGTTTTGTTGATCATAATGTAGAATTATAAAAAAATTAAAGGGGGGGTTGAAATTTTTAAATTCCTCTTAATATTCTTTCTTTATTTGTTCATTTTTGTCAAATTAAATATTTTGCTGGCATGTTAGTTGTTAAAACACTTAAGAAGCTTATTGTTTTATTATTTTTAGGGTTTTGTTGATCATAATGTAGAATTATAAAAAAATTAAATGGGGGGTTGGAACTTTTAAATTCCTCTTAATATTCTTTCTTTATTTGTTCATTTTTGTCAAATTAAATATTTTGCTGGCATGTTAGTTGTTAAAACACTTAAGAAGCTTATTGTTTTATTATTTTTAGGGTTTTGTTGATCATAATGTAGAATTATAAAAAAATTAAATGGGGGGTTGGAACTTTTAAATTCCTCTAAATATTCTTTCTTTATTTGTTCATTTTTGTCAAATTAAATATTTTCGTGGCATGTTGGGTGTCAAATCACTCAAAAGCTTAATGTTTTAATATTTTTAGGGTTTTATTGATCATAATGTAGAATTATAAAAAAATTAAATGGGGGGTTGGAACTTTTAAATTCCTCTTAATATTCTTTCTTTATTTGCTCATTTTTGTCAAATTAAATTTTTTTTAGGCATGTTAGTTGTTAAAACACTTAAGATGCTTATTGTTTTGATATTTTTAGGGTTTTGTTGATCATAATGTAGAATTATAAAAAAATTAAATGGGGGGTTGAACTTTTAAATTCCTCTTAATATTCTTTCTTTATTTGCTCATTTTTGTCAAATTAAATATTTTCCTGGCATGTTAGTTGTTAAAACACTTAAGAAGCTTATTGTTTTATTATTTTTAGGGTTTTGTTGAACATAATGTAGAATTATAAAAAAATTAAAGGGGGGGTTGAAATTTTTAAATTCCTCTTAATATTCTTTCTTTATTTGTTCATTTTTGTCAAATTAAATATTTTGCTGGCATGTTAGTTGTTAAAACACTTAAGAAGCTTATTGTTTTATTATTTTTAGGGTTTTGTTGATCATAATGTAGAATTATAAAAAAATTAAATGGGGGGTTGGAACTTTTAAATTCCTCTAAATATTCTTTCTTTATTTGTTCATTTTTGTCAAATTAAATATTTTCGTGGCATGTTGGGTGTCAAATCACTCAAAAGCTTAATGTTTTAATATTTTTAGGGTTTTATTGATCATAATGTAGAATTATAAAAAAATTAAATGGGGGGTTGGAACTTTTAAATTCCTCTTAATATTCTTTCTTTATTTGCTCATTTTTGTCAAATTAAATTTTTTTTAGGCATGTTAGTTGTTAAAACACTTAAGATGCTTATTGTTTTGATATTTTTAGGGTTTTGTTGATCATAATGTAGAATTATAAAAAAATTAAATGGGGGGTTGAACTTTTAAATTCCTCTTAATATTCTTTCTTTATTTGCTCATTTTTGTCAAATTAAATATTTTCCTGGCATGTTAGTTGTTAAAACACTTAAGAAGCTTATTGTTTTATTATTTTTAGGGTTTTGTTGAACATAATGTAGAATTATAAAAAAATTAAAGGGGGGGTTGAAATTTTTAAATTCCTCTTAATATTCTTTCTTTATTTGTTCATTTTTGTCAAATTAAATATTTTGCTGGCATGTTAGTTGTTAAAACACTTAAGAAGCTTATTGTTTTATTATTTTTAGGGTTTTGTTGATCATAATGTAGAATTATAAAAAAATTAAATGGGGGGTTGGAACTTTTAAATTCCTCTTAATATTCTTTCTTTATTTGTTCATTTTTGTCAAATTAAATATTTTGCTGGCATGTTGGTTGTCAAAACACTCAAGAAGCTTAATGTTTTAATATTTTTAGGGTTTTGTTGATCATAATGTAGAATTATAAAAAAATTAAATGGGGGGTTGGAACTTTTAAATTCCTCTTAATATTCTTTCTTTAATTGTTCATTTTTGTCAAATTAAATATTTTGCTGGCATGTTGGTTGTCAAAACACTTAAGAAGCTTATTGTTTTGATATTTTTAGGGTTTTGTTGATGATAATGTAGAATTATAAAAAAATTAAATGGGGGGTTGAACTTTTAAATTCCTCTTAATATTCTTTCTTTATTTGCTCATTTTTGTCAAATTAAATATTTTCAAGGCATGTTAGTTGTCAAAACACTCAAGAAGCTTAATGTTTTAATAATTTTAGGGATTTGTTATAACATAAGGTAGAACTCAGCTAATTTAAAGGAGGGGTTGAAATTTTTAAATTCCTCTTAATATTCTTTCTTTATTTGCTCATTTTTGTCAAATTAAATTTTTTTTAGGCATGTTAGTTGTTAAAACACTTAAGATGCTTATTGTTTTGATATTTTTAGAGTTTTGTTGATCATAATGTAGAATTATAAAAAAATTAAATGGGGGGTTGAACTTTTAAATTCCTCTTAATATTCTTTCTTTATTTGCTCATTTTTGTCAAATTAAATATTTTCCTGGCATGTTAGTTGTTAAAACACTTAAGAAGCTTATTGTTTTATTATTTTTAGGGTATTGTTGATCATAATGTAGAATTAAAAAAAAATTAAATGGGGGGTTGGAACTTTTAAATTCCTCTTAATATTCTTTCTTTATTTGTTCATTTTTGTCAAATTAAATATTTTGCTGGCATGTTAGTTGTTAAAACACTTATGAAGCTTATTGTTTTATTATTTTTAGGGTATTGTTGATCATAATGTAGAATTATAAAAAAATTAAATGGGGGGTTGAAACTTTTAAATTCCTCTTAATATTCTTTCTTTATTTACTCATTTTTGTCAAATTTAATATTTTGCTGGCATGTTAGTTGTTAAAACACTTAAGAAGCTTATTGTTTTATTATTTTTAGGGTTTTGTTGATCATAATGTAGAATTATAAAAAAATTAAAGGGGGGGTTGAAATTTTTAAATTCCTCTTAATATTCTTTCTTTATTTGTTCATTTTTGTCAAATTAAACATTTTGCTGGCATGTTAGTTGTTAAAACACTTAAGAAGCTTATTGTTTTATTATTTTTAGGGTTTTGTTGATCATAATGTAGAATTATAAAAAAATTAAATGGGGGGTTGAAACTTTTAAATTCCTCTTAATATTCTTTCTTTATTTACTCATTTTTGTCAAATTAAATATTTTCCTGGCATGTTGGGTGTCAAATCACTCAAAAGCTTAATGTTTTTATATTTTTAGGGTTTTGTTGATCATAATGTAGAATTATAAAAAAATTAAATGGGGGGTTGGAACTTTTAAATTCCTCTTAATATTCTTTCTTTATTTGTTCATTTTTGTCAAATTAAATATTTTGCTGGCATGTTGGTTGTCAAAACACTCAAGAAGCTTAATGTTTTAATATTTTTAGGGTTTTGTTGATCATAATGTAGAATTATAAAAAAATTAAATGGGGGGTTGGAACTTTTAAATTCCTCTTAATATTCTTTCTTTAATTGTTCATTTTTGTCAAATTAAATATTTTCCTGGCATGATAGTTGTTAAAACACTTAAGAAGCTTATTGTTTTATTATTTTTAGGGTTTTGTTGATCATAATGTAGAATTATGAAAAAATTAAATGGGGGGTTGAAACTTTTAAATTCCTCTTAATATTCTTTCTTTATTTGCTAATTTTTGTCAAATTAAATATTTTGCTGGCATGTTGGTTGTCAAAACACTTAAGAAGCTTATTGTTTTGATATTTTTAGGGTTTTGTTGATGATAATGTAGAATTATAAAAAAATTAAATGGGGGGTTGAACTTTTAAATTCCTCTTAATATTCTTTCTTTATTTGCTCATTTTTGTCAAATTAAATATTTTCCAGGCATGTTAGTTGTCAAAACACTCAAGAAGCTTAATGTTTTAATAATTTTAGGGATTTGTTGATCATAATGTAGAATTATAAAAAAATTAAATGGGGGGTTGGAACTTTTAAATTCCTCTTAATATTCTTTCTTTATTTGTTCATTTTTGTCAAATTAAATATTTTGCTGGCATGTTGGTTGTCAAAACACTCAAGAAGCTTAATGTTTTAATATTTTTAGGGTTTTGTTGATCATAATGTAGAATTATAAAAAAATTAAATGGGGGGTTGGAACTTTTAATTTCCTCTTAATATTCTTTCTTTATTTGTTCATTTTTGTCAAATTAAATATTTTCCTGGCATGATAGTTGTTAAAACACTTAAGAAGCTTATTGTTTTATTATTTTTAGGGTTTTGTTGATCATAATGTAGAATTATGAAAAAATTAAATGGGGGGTTGAAAATTTTAAATTCCTCTTAATATTCTTTCTTTATTTGCTCATTTTTGTCAAATTAAATATTTTGCTGGCATGTTGGTTGTCAAAACACTTAAGAAGCTTATTGTTTTGATATTTTTAGGGTTTTGTTGATGATAATGTAGAATTATAAAAAAATTAAATGGGGGGTTGAACTTTTAAATTCCTCTTAATATTCTTTCTTTATTTGCTCATTTTTGTCAAATTAAATATTTTCCAGGCATGTTAGTTGTCAAAACACTCAAGAAGCTTAATGTTTTAATAATTTTAGGGATTTGTTATAACATAAGGTAGAACTCAGCTAATTTAAAGGAGGGGTTGAAATTTTTAAATTCCTCTTAATATTCTTTCTTTATTTGCTCATTTTTGTCAAATTAAATTTTTTTTAGGCATGTTAGTTGTTAAAACACTTAAGATGCTTATTGTTTTGATATTTTTAGGGTTTTGTTGATCATAATGTAGAATTATAAAAAAATTAAATGGGGGGTTGAACTTTTAAATTCCTCTTAATATTCTTTCTTTATTTGCTCATTTTTGTCAAATTAAATATTTTCCTGGCATGTTAGTTGTTAAAACACTTAAGAAGCTTATTGTTTTATTATTTTTAGGGTTTTGTTGAACATAATGTAGAATTATAAAAAAATTAAATGGGGGGTTGGAACTTTTAAATTCCTCTTAATATTCTTTCTTTATTTGTTCATTTTTGTCAAATTAAATATTTTGCTGGCATGTTAGTTGTTAAAACACTTATGAAGCTTATTGTTTTATTATTTTTAGGGTATTGTTGATCATAATGTAGAATTATTAAAAAATTAAATGGGGGGTTGAAACTTTTAAATTCCTCTTAATATTCTTTCTTTATTTACTCATTTTTGTCAAATTTAATATTTTGCTGGCATGTTAGTTGTTAAAACACTTAAGAAGCTTATTGTTTTATTATTTTTAGGGTTTTGTTGATCATAATGTAGAATTATAAAAAAATTAAAGGGGGGGTTGAAATTTTTAAATTCCTCTTAATATTCTTTCTTTATTTGTTCATTTTTGTCAAATTAAATATTTTGCTGGCATGTTAGTTGTTAAAACACTTAAGAAGCTTATTGTTTTATTATTTTTAGGGTTTTGTTGATCATAATGTAGAATTATAAAAAAATTAAATGGGGGGTTGAAACTTTTAAATTCCTCTTAATATTCTTTCTTTATTTACTCATTTTTGTCAAATTAAATATTTTCCTGGCATGTTGGGTGTCAAATCACTCAAAAGCTTAATGTTTTTATATTTTTAGGGTTTTGTTGATCATAATGTAGAATTATAAAAAAATTAAATGGGGGGTTGGAACTTTTAAATTCCTCTTAATATTCTTTCTTTATTTGTTCATTTTTGTCAAATTAAATATTTTGCTGGCATGTTGGTTGTCAAAACACTCAAGAAGCTTAATGTTTTAATATTTTTAGGGTTTTGTTGATCATAATGTAGAATTATAAAAAAATTAAATGGGGGGTTGGAACTTTTAAATTCCTCTTAATATTCTTTCTTTATTTGTTCATTTTTGTCAAATTAAATATTTTGCTGGCATGTTGGTTGTCAAAACACTCAAGAAGCTTAATGTTTTAATATTTTTAGGGTTTTGTTGATCATAATGTAGAATTATGAAAAAATTAAATGGGGGGTTGAAACTTTTAAATTCCTCTTAATATTCTTTCTTTATTTGCTAATTTTTGTCAAATTAAATATTTTGCTGGCATGTTGGTTGTCAAAACACTTAAGAAGCTTATTGTTTTGATATTTTTAGGGTTTTGTTGATGATAATGTAGAATTATAAAAAAATTAAATGGGGGGTTGAACTTTTAAATTCCTCTTAATATTCTTTCTTTATTTGCTCATTTTTGTCAAATTAAATATTTTCCAGGCATGTTAGTTGTCAAAACACTCAAGAAGCTTAATGTTTTAATAATTTTAGGGATTTGTTATAACATAAGGTAGAACTCAGCTAATTTAAAGGAGGGGTTGAAATTTTTAAATTCCTCTTAATATTCTTTCTTTATTTGCTCATTTTTGTCAAATTAAATTTTTTTTAGGCATGTTAGTTGTTAAAACACTTAAGATGCTTATTGTTTTGATATTTTTAGGGTTTTGTTGATCATAATGTAGAATTATAAAAAAATTAAATGGGGGGTTGAACTTTTAAATTCCTCTTAATATTCTTTCTTTATTTGCTCATTTTTGTCAAATTAAATATTTTCCTGGCATGTTAGTTGTTAAAACACTTAAGAAGCTTATTGTTTTATTATTTTTAGGGTTTTGTTGAACATAATGTAGAATTATAAAAAAATTAAATGGGGGGTTGGAACTTTTAAATTCCTCTTAATATTCTTTCTTTATTTGTTCATTTTTGTCAAATTAAATATTTTGCTGGCATGTTAGTTGTTAAAACACTTATGAAGCTTATTGTTTTATTATTTTTAGGGTATTGTTGATCATAATGTAGAATTATAAAAAAATTAAATGGGGGGTTGAAACTTTTAAATTCCTCTTAATATTCTTTCTTTATTTACTCATTTTTGTCAAATTTAATATTTTGCTGGCATGTTAGTTGTTAAAACACTTAAGAAGCTTATTGTTTTATTATTTTTAAGGTTTTGTTGATCATAATGTAGAATTATAAAAAAATTAAAGGGGGGGTTGAAATTTTTAAATTCCTCTTAATATTCTTTCTTTATTTGTTCATTTTTGTCAAATTAAATATTTTGCTGGCATGTTAGTTGTTAAAACACTTAAGAAGCTTATTGTTTTATTATTTTTAGGGTTTTGTTGATCATAATGTAGAATTATAAAAAAATTAAATGGGGGGTTGAAACTTTTAAATTCCTCTTAATATTCTTTCTTTATTTACTCATTTTTGTCAAATTAAATATTTTCCTGGCATGTTGGGTGTCAAATCACTCAAAAGCTTAATGTTTTTATATTTTTAGGGTTTTGTTGATCATAATGTAGAATTATAAAAAAATTAAATGGGGGGTTGGAACTTTTAAATTCCTCTTAATATTCTTTCTTTATTTGTTCATTTTTGTCAAATTAAATATTTTGCTGGCATGTTGGTTGTCAAAACACTCAAGAAGCTTAATGTTTTAATATTTTTAGGGTTTTGTTGATCATAATGTAGAATTATAAAAAAATTAAATGGGGGGTTGGAACTTTTAAATTCCTCTTAATATTCTTTCTTTAATTGTTCATTTTTGTCAAATTAAATATTTTCCTGGCATGATAGTTGTTAAAACACTTAAGAAGCTTATTGTTTTATTATTTTTAGGGTTTTGTTGATCATAATGTAGAATTATGAAAAAATTAAATGGGGGGTTGAAACTTTTAAATTCCTCTTAATATTCTTTCTTTATTTGCTAATTTTTGTCAAATTAAATATTTTGCTGGCATGTTGGTTGTCAAAACACTTAAGAAGCTTATTGTTTTGATATTTTTAGGGTTTTGTTGATGATAATGTAGAATTATAAAAAAATTAAATGGGGGGTTGAACTTTTAAATTCCTCTTAATATTCTTTCTTTATTTGCTCATTTTTGTCAAATTAAATATTTTCCAGGCATGTTAGTTGTCAAAACACTCAAGAAGCTTAATGTTTTAATAATTTTAGGGATTTGTTGATCATAATGTAGAATTATAAAAAAATTAAATGGGGGGTTGGAACTTTTAAATTCCTCTTAATATTCTTTCTTTATTTGTTCATTTTTGTCAAATTAAATATTTTGCTGGCATGTTGGTTGTCAAAACACTCAAGAAGCTTAATGTTTTAATATTTTTAGGGTTTTGTTGATCATAATGTAGAATTATAAAAAAATTAAATGGGGGGTTGGAACTTTTAATTTCCTCTTAATATTCTTTCTTTATTTGTTCATTTTTGTCAAATTAAATATTTTCCTGGCATGATAGTTGTTAAAACACTTAAGAAGCTTATTGTTTTATTATTTTTAGGGTTTTGTTGATCATAATGTAGCATTATGAAAAAATTAAATGGGGGGTTGAAAATTTTAAATTCCTCTTAATATTCTTTCTTTATTTGCTCATTTTTGTCAAATTAAATATTTTGCTGGCATGTTGGTTGTCAAAACACTTAAGAAGCTTATTGTTTTGATATTTTTAGGGTTTTGTTGATGATAATGTAGAATTATAAAAAAATTAAATGGGGGGTTGAACTTTTAAATTCCTCTTAATATTCTTTCTTTATTTGCTCATTTTTGTCAAATTAAATATTTTCCAGGCATGTTAGTTGTCAAAACACTCAAGAAGCTTAATGTTTTAATAATTTTAGGGATTTGTTATAACATAAGGTAGAACTCAGCTAATTTAAAGGAGGGGTTGAAATTTTTAAATTCCTCTTAATATTCTTTCTTTATTTGCTCATTTTTGTCAAATTAAATTTTTTTTAGGCATGTTAGTTGTTAAAACACTTAAGATGCTTATTGTTTTGATATTTTTAGGGTTTTGTTGATCATAATGTAGAATTATAAAAAAATTAAATGGGGGGTTGAACTTTTAAATTCCTCTTAATATTCTTTCTTTATTTGCTCATTTTTGTCAAATTAAATATTTTCCTGGCATGTTAGTTGTTAAAACACTTAAGAAGCTTATTGTTTTATTATTTTTAGGGTTTTGTTGAACATAATGTAGAATTATAAAAAAATTAAATGGGGGGTTGGAACTTTTAAATTCCTCTTAATATTCTTTCTTTATTTGTTCATTTTTGTCAAATTAAATATTTTGCTGGCATGTTAGTTGTTAAAACACTTATGAAGCTTATTGTTTTATTATTTTTAGGGTATTGTTGATCATAATGTAGAATTATAAAAAAATTAAATGGGGGGTTGAAACTTTTAAATTCCTCTTAATATTCTTTCTTTATTTACTCATTTTTGTCAAATTTAATATTTTGCTGGCATGTTAGTTGTTAAAACACTTAAGAAGCTTATTGTTTTATTATTTTTAGGGTTTTGTTGATCATAATGTAGAATTATAAAAAAATTAAAGGGGGGGTTGAAATTTTTAAATTCCTCTTAATATTCTTTCTTTATTTGTTCATTTTTGTCAAATTAAATATTTTGCTGGCATGTTAGTTCTTAAAACACTTAAGAAGCTTATTGTTTTATTATTTTTAGGGTTTTGTTGATCATAATGTAGAATTATAAAAAAATTAAATGGGGGGTTGAAACTTTTAAATTCCTCTTAATATTCTTTCTTTATTTACTCATTTTTGTCAAATTAAATATTTTCCTGGCATGTTGGGTGTCAAATCACTCAAAAGCTTAATGTTTTTATATTTTTAGGGTTTTGTTGATCATAATGTAGAATTATAAAAAAATTAAATGGGGGGTTGGAACTTTTAAATTCCTCTTAATATTCTTTCTTTATTTGTTCATTTTTGTCAAATTAAATATTTTGCTGGCATGTTGGTTGTCAAAACACTCAAGAAGCTTAATGTTTTAATATTTTTAGGGTTTTGTTGATCATAATGTAGAATTATAAAAAAATTAAATGGGGGGTTGGAACTTTTAAATTCCTCTTAATATTCTTTCTTTAATTGTTCATTTTTGTCAAATTAAATATTTTCCTGGCATGATAGTTGTTAAAACACTTAAGAAGCTTATTGTTTTATTATTTTTAGGGTTTTGTTGATCATAATGTAGAATTATGAAAAAATTAAATGGGGGGTTGAAACTTTTAAATTCCTCTTAATATTCTTTCTTTATTTGCTAATTTTTGTCAAATTAAATATTTTGCTGGCATGTTGGTTGTCAAAACACTTAAGAAGCTTATTGTTTTGATATTTTTAGGGTTTTGTTGATGATAATGTAGAATTATAAAAAAATTAAATGGGGGGTTGAACTTTTAAATTCCTCTTAATATTCTTTCTTTATTTGCTCATTTTTGTCAAATTAAATATTTTCCAGGCATGTTAGTTGTCAAAACACTCAAGAAGCTTAATGTTTTAATAATTTTAGGGATTTGTTGAACATAAGGTAGAATTCAGCTAATTTAAAGGAGGGGTTGAAATTTTTAAATTCCCCTTAATATTCTTTCTTTATTTGTTCATTTTTGTCAAATTAAATATTTTGCTGGCATGTTAGTTGTTAAAACACTTAAGAAGCTTATTGTTTTATTATTTTTAGGGTTTTGTTGATCATAATGTAGAATTATAAAAAAATTAAATGGGGGGTTGAAACTTTTAAATTCCTCTTAATATTCTTTCTTTATTTGCTCATTTTTGTCAAATTAAATATTTTGCTGGCATGTTGGTTGTCAAAACACTCAAGAAGCTTAATGTTTTAATATTTTTAGGGATTTGTTGAACATTAGGTAGAATTCAGCTAATTTAAAGGGGGGGTTGAAATTTTTAAATTCCTCTTAATATTCTTTCTTTATTTGCTCATTTTTGTCAAATTAAATATTTTGCTGGCATGTTGGTTGTCAAAACACTCAAGAAGCTTAATGTTTTAATATTTTTAGGGTTTTGTTGATCATAATGTAGAATTATAAAAAAATTAAATGGGGGGTTGAAACTTTTAAATTCCTCTTAATATTCTTTCTTTATTTGCTCATTTTTGTCAAATTAAATATTTTGCTGGCATGTTGGTTGTCAAAACTCTCAAGAAGCTTAATGTTTTAATATTTTTAGGGATTTGTTGAACATTAGGTAGAATTCAGCTAATTTAAAGGGGGGGTTGAAATTTTTAAATTCCTCTTAATATTCTTTCTTTATTTGCTCATTTTTGTCAAATTAAATATTTTGCTGGCATGTTGGTTGTCAAAACACTCAAGAAGCTTAATGTTTTAATAATTTTAGGGATTTGTTGATCATAATGTAGAATTATAAAAAAATTAAATGGGGGGTTGGAACTTTTAAATTCCTCTTAATATTCTTTCTTTATTTGTTCATTTTTGTCAAATTAAATATTGTGCTGGCATGTTGGTTGTCAAAACACTCAAGAAGCTTAATGTTTTAATATTTTTAGGGTTTTGTTTATCATAATGTAGAATTATAAAAAAATTAAATGGGGGGTTGGAACTTTTAATTTCCTCTTAATATTCTTTCTTTATTTGTTCATTTTTGTCAAATTAAATATTTTCCTGGCATGATAGTTGTTAAAACACTTAAGAAGCTTATTGTTTTATTATTTTTAGGGTTTTGTTGATCATAATGTAGCATTATGAAAAAATTAAATGGGGGGTTGAAAATTTTAAATTCCTCTTAATATTCTTTCTTTATTTGCTCATTTTTGTCAAATTAAATATTTTGCTGGCATGTTGGTTGTCAAAACACCTAAGAAGCTTATTGTTTTGATATTTTTAGGGTTTTGTTGATGATAATGTAGAATTATAAAAAAATTAAATGGGGGGTTGAACTTTTAAATTCCTCTTAATATTCTTTCTTTATTTGCTCATTTTTGTCAAATTAAATATTTTCCTGGCATGTTAGTTGTTAAAACACTTATGATGCTTATTGTTTTGATATTTTTAGGGTTTTGTTGATCATAATGTAGAATTATAAAAAAATTAAATGGGGGGTTGAACTTTTAAATTCCTCTTAATATTCTTTCTTTATTTGCTCATTTTTGTCAAATTAAATATTTTCCTGGCATGTTAGTTGTTAAAACACTTAAGAAGCTTATTGTTTTATTATTTTTAGGGTTTTGTTGAACATAATGTAGAATTATAAAAAAATTAAATGGGGGGTTGGAACTTTTAAATTCCTCTTAATATTCTTTCTTTATTTGTTCATTTTTGTCAAATTAAATATTTTGCTGGCATGTTAGTTGTTAAAACACTTATGAAGCTTATTGTTTTATTATTTTTAGGGTATTGTTGATCATAATGTAGAATTATAAAAAAATTAAATGGGGGGTTGAAACTTTTAAATTCCTCTTAATATTCTTTCTTTATTTACTCATTTTTGTCAAATTTAATATTTTGCTGGCATGTTAGTTGTTAAAACACTTAAGAAGCTTATTGTTTTATTATTTTTAGGGTTTTGTTGATCATAATGTAGAATTATAAAAAAATTAAATGGGGGGTTGGAACTTTTAAATTCCTCTTAATATTCTTTCTTTATTTGTTCATTTTTGTCAAATTAAATATTTTGCTGGCATGTTGGTTGTCAAAACACTCAAGAAGCTTAATGTTTTAATATTTTTAGGGTTTTGTTGATCATAATGTAGAATTATAAAAAAATTAAATGGGGGGTTGGAACTTTTAAATTCCTCTTAATATTCTTTCTTTAATTGTTCATTTTTGTCAAATTAAATATTTTCCTGGCATGATAGTTGTTAAAACACTTAAGAAGCTTATTGTTTTATTATTTTTAGGGTTTTGTTGATCATAATGTAGAATTATGAAAAAATTAAATGGGGGGTTGAAACTTTTAAATTCCTCTTAATATTCTTTCTTTATTTGCTAATTTTTGTCAAATTAAATATTTTGCTGGCATGTTGGTTGTCAAAACACTTAAGAAGCTTATTGTTTTGATATTTTTAGGGTTTTGTTGATGATAATGTAGAATTATAAAAAAATTAAATGGGGGGTTGAACTTTTAAATTCCTCTTAATATTCTTTCTTTATTTGCTCATTTTTGTCAAATTAAATATTTTCCAGGCATGTTAGTTGTCAAAACACTCAAGAAGCTTAATGTTTTAATAATTTTAGGGATTTGTTGATCATAATGTAGAATTATAAAAAAATTAAATGGGGGGTTGGAACTTTTAAATTCCTCTTAATATTCTTTCTTTATTTGTTCATTTTTGTCAAATTAAATATTTTGCTGGCATGTTGGTTGTCAAAACACTCAAGAAGCTTAATGTTTTAATATTTTTAGGGTTTTGTTGATCATAATGTAGAATTATAAAAAAATTAAATGGGGGGTTGGAACTTTTAATTTCCTCTTAATATTCTTTCTTTATTTGTTCATTTTTGTCAAATTAAATATTTTCCTGGCATGATAGTTGTTAAAACACTTAAGAAGCTTATTGTTTTATTATTTTTAGGGTTTTGTTGATCATAATGTAGCATTATGAAAAAATTAAATGGGGGGTTGAAAATTTTAAATTCCTCTTAATATTCTTTCTTTATTTGCTCATTTTTGTCAAATTAAATATTTTGCTGGCATGTTGGTTGTCAAAACACTTAAGAAGCTTATTGTTTTGATATTTTTAGGGTTTTGTTGATGATAATGTAGAATTATAAAAAAATTAAATGGGGGGTTGAACTTTTAAATTCCTCTTAATATTCTTTCTTTATTTGCTCATTTTTGTCAAATTAAATATTTTCCAGGCATGTTAGTTGTCAAAACACTCAAGAAGCTTAATGTTTTAATAATTTTAGGGATTTGTTATAACATAAGGTAGAACTCAGCTAATTTAAAGGAGGGGTTGAAATTTTTAAATTCCTCTTAATATTCTTTCTTTATTTGCTCATTTTTGTCAAATTAAATTTTTTTTAGGCATGTTAGTTGTTAAAACACTTAAGATGCTTATTGTTTTGATATTTTTAGGGTTTTGTTGATCATAATGTAGAATTATAAAAAAATTAAATGGGGGGTTGAACTTTTAAATTCCTCTTAATATTCTTTCTTTATTTGCTCATTTTTGTCAAATTAAATATTTTCCTGGCATGTTAGTTGTTAAAACACTTAAGAAGCTTATTGTTTTATTATTTTTAGGGTTTTGTTGAACATAATGTAGAATTATAAAAAAATTAAATGGGGGGTTGGAACTTTTAAATTCCTCTTAATATTCTTTCTTTATTTGTTCATTTTTGTCAAATTAAATATTTTGCTGGCATGTTAGTTGTTAAAACACTTATGAAGCTTATTGTTTTATTATTTTTAGGGTATTGTTGATCATAATGTAGAATTATAAAAAAATTAAATGGGGGGTTGAAACTTTTAAATTCCTCTTAATATTCTTTCTTTATTTACTCATTTTTGTCAAATTTAATATTTTGCTGGCATGTTAGTTGTTAAAACACTTAAGAAGCTTATTGTTTTATTATTTTTAGGGTTTTGTTGATCATAATGTAGAATTATAAAAAAATTAAAGGGGGGGTTGAAATTTTTAAATTCCTCTTAATATTCTTTCTTTATTTGTTCATTTTTGTCAAATTAAATATTTTGCTGGCATGTTAGTTCTTAAAACACTTAAGAAGCTTATTGTTTTATTATTTTTAGGGTTTTGTTGATCATAATGTAGAATTATAAAAAAATTAAATGGGGGGTTGAAACTTTTAAATTCCTCTTAATATTCTTTCTTTATTTACTCATTTTTGTCAAATTAAATATTTTCCTGGCATGTTGGGTGTCAAATCACTCAAAAGCTTAATGTTTTTATATTTTTAGGGTTTTGTTGATCATAATGTAGAATTATAAAAAAATTAAATGGGGGGTTGGAACTTTTAAATTCCTCTTAATATTCTTTCTTTATTTGTTCATTTTTGTCAAATTAAATATTTTGCTGGCATGTTGGTTGTCAAAACACTCAAGAAGCTTAATGTTTTAATATTTTTAGGGTTTTGTTGATCATAATGTAGAATTATAAAAAAATTAAATGGGGGGTTGGAACTTTTAAATTCCTCTTAATATTCTTTCTTTAATTGTTCATTTTTGTCAAATTAAATATTTTCCTGGCATGATAGTTGTTAAAACACTTAAGAAGCTTATTGTTTTATTATTTTTAGGGTTTTGTTGATCATAATGTAGAATTATGAAAAAATTAAATGGGGGGTTGAAACTTTTAAATTCCTCTTAATATTCTTTCTTTATTTGCTAATTTTTGTCAAATTAAATATTTTGCTGGCATGTTGGTTGTCAAAACACTTAAGAAGCTTATTGTTTTGATATTTTTAGGGTTTTGTTGATGATAATGTAGAATTATAAAAAAATTAAATGGGGGGTTGAACTTTTAAATTCCTCTTAATATTCTTTCTTTATTTGCTCATTTTTGTCAAATTAAATATTTTCCAGGCATGTTAGTTGTCAAAACACTCAAGAAGCTTAATGTTTTAATAATTTTAGGGATTTGTTGAACATAAGGTAGAATTCAGCTAATTTAAAGGAGGGGTTGAAATTTTTAAATTCCCCTTAATATTCTTTCTTTATTTGTTCATTTTTGTCAAATTAAATATTTTGCTGGCATGTTAGTTGTTAAAACACTTAAGAAGCTTATTGTTTTATTATTTTTAGGGTTTTGTTGATCATAATGTAGAATTATAAAAAAATTAAATGGGGGGTTGAAACTTTTAAATTCCTCTTAATATTCTTTCTTTATTTGCTCATTTTTGTCAAATTAAATATTTTGCTGGCATGTTGGTTGTCAAAACTCTCAAGAAGCTTAATGTTTTAATATTTTTAGGGATTTGTTGAACATTAGGTAGAATTCAGCTAATTTAAAGGGGGGGTTGAAATTTTTAAATTCCTCTTAATATTCTTTCTTTATTTGCTCATTTTTGTCAAATTAAATATTTTGCTGGCATGTTGGTTGTCAAAACACTCAAGAAGCTTAATGTTTTAATAATTTTAGGGATTTGTTGATCATAATGTAGAATTATAAAAAAATTAAATGGGGGGTTGGAACTTTTAAATTCCTCTTAATATTCTTTCTTTATTTGTTCATTTTTGTCAAATTAAATATTTTGCTGGCATGTTGGTTGTCAAAACACTCAAGAAGCTTAATGTTTTAATATTTTTAGGGTTTTGTTGATCATAATGTAGAATTATAAAAAAATTAAATGGGGGGTTGGAACTTTTAATTTCCTCTTAATATTCTTTCTTTATTTGTTCATTTTTGTCAAATTAAATATTTTCCTGGCATGATAGTTGTTAAAACACTTAAGAAGCTTATTGTTTTATTATTTTTAGGGTTTTGTTGATCATAATGTAGCATTATGAAAAAATTAAATGGGGGGTTGAAAATTTTAAATTCCTCTTAATATTCTTTCTTTATTTGCTCATTTTTGTCAAATTAAATATTTTGCTGGCATGTTGGTTGTCAAAACACCTAAGAAGCTTATTGTTTTGATATTTTTAGGGTTTTGTTGATGATAATGTAGAATTATAAAAAAATTAAATGGGGGGTTGAACTTTTAAATTCCTCTTAATATTCTTTCATTATTTGCTCATTTTTGTCAAATTAAATATTTTCCAGGCATGTTAGTTGTCAAAACACTCAAGAAGCTTAATGTTTTAATAATTTTAGGGATTTGTTATAACATAAGGTAGAACTCAGCTAATTTAAAGGAGGGGTTGAAATTTTTAAATTCCTCTTAATATTCTTTCTTTATTTGCTCATTTTTGTCAAATTAAATTTTTTTTAGGCATGTTAGTTGTTAAAACACTTAAGATGCTTATTGTTTTGATATTTTTAGGGTTTTGTTGATCATAATGTAGAATTATAAAAAAATTAAATGGGGGGTTGAACTTTTAAATTCCTCTTAATATTCTTTCTTTATTTGCTCATTTTTGTCAAATTAAATATTTTCCTGGCATGTTAGTTGTTAAAACACTTAAGAAGCTTATTGTTTTATTATTTTTAGGGTTTTGTTGAACATAATGTAGAATTATAAAAAAATTAAATGGGGGGTTGGAACTTTTAAATTCCTCTTAATATTCTTTCTTTATTTGTTCATTTTTGTCAAATTAAATATTTTGCTGGCATGTTAGTTGTTAAAACACTTATGAAGCTTATTGTTTTATTATTTTTAGGGTATTGTTGATCATAATGTAGAATTATAAAAAAATTAAATGGGGGGTTGAAACTTTTAAATTCCTCTTAATATTCTTTCTTTATTTACTCATTTTTGTCAAATTTAATATTTTGCTGGCATGTTAGTTGTTAAAACACTTAAGAAGCTTATTGTTTTATTATTTTTAGGGTTTTGTTGATCATAATGTAGAATTATAAAAAAATTAAAGGGGGGGTTGAAATTTTTAAATTCCTCTTAATATTCTTTCTTTATTTGTTCATTTTTGTCAAATTAAATATTTTGCTGGCATGTTAGTTCTTAAAACACTTAAGAAGCTTATTGTTTTATTATTTTTAGGGTTTTGTTGATCATAATGTAGAATTATAAAAAAATTAAATGGGGGGTTGAACTTTTAAATTCCTCTTAATATTCTTTCTTTATTTGCTCATTTTTGTCAAATTAAATATTTTCCAGGCATGTTAGTTGTCAAAACACTCAAGAAGCTTAATGTTTTAATAATTTTAGGGATTTGTTGAACATAAGGTAGAATTCAGCTAATTTAAAGGAGGGGTTGAAATTTTTAAATTCCCCTTAATATTCTTTCTTTATTTGTTCATTTTTGTCAAATTAAATATTTTGCTGGCATGTTAGTTGTTAAAACACTTAAGAAGCTTATTGTTTTATTATTTTTAGGGTTTTGTTGATCATAATGTAGAATTATAAAAAAATTAAATGGGGGGTTGAAACTTTTAAATTCCTCTTAATATTCTTTCTTTATTTGCTCATTTTTGTCAAATTAAATATTTTGCTGGCATGTTGGTTGTCAAAACACTCAAGAAGCTTAATGTTTTAATATTTTTAGGGATTTGTTGAACATTAGGTAGAATTCAGCTAATTTAAAGGGGGGGTTGAAATTTTTAAATTCCTCTTAATATTCTTTCTTTATTTGCTCATTTTTGTCAAATTAAATATTTTGCTGGCATGTTGGTTGTCAAAACACTCAAGAAGCTTAATGTTTTAATATTTTTAGGGTTTTGTTGATCATAATGTAGAATTATAAAAAAATTAAATGGGGGGTTGAAACTTTTAAATTCCTCTTAATATTCTTTCTTTATTTGCTCATTTTTGTCAAATTAAATATTTTGCTGGCATGTTGGTTGTCAAAACTCTCAAGAAGCTTAATGTTTTAATATTTTTAGGGATTTGTTGAACATTAGGTAGAATTCAGCTAATTTAAAGGGGGGGTTGAAATTTTTAAATTCCTCTTAATATTCTTTCTTTATTTGCTCATTTTTGTCAAATTAAATATTTTGCTGGCATGTTGGTTGTCAAAACACTCAAGAAGCTTAATGTTTTAATATTTTTAGGGATTTGTTGAACATTAGGTAGAATTCAGCTAATTTAAAGGGGGGGTTGAAATTTTTAAATTCCTCTTAATATTCTTTCTTTATTTGCTCATTTTTGTCAAATTAAATATTTTGCTGGCATGTTGGTTGTCAAAACTCTCAAGAAGCTTAATGTTTTAATATTTTTAGGGATTTGTTGAACATTAGGTAGAATTCAGCTAATTTAAATGGGGGGTTGGAACTTTTAAATTCCTCTTAATATTCTTTCTTTATTTGTTCATTTTTGTCAAATTAAATATTTTGCTGGCATGTTGGTTGTCAAAACACTCAAGAAGCTTAATGTTTTAATATTTTTAGGGTTTTGTTGATCATAATGTAGAATTATAAAAAAATTAAATGGGGGGTTGGAACTTTTAAATTCCTCTTAATATTCTTTCTTTAATTGTTCATTTTTGTCAAATTAAATATTTTCCTGGCATGATAGTTGTTAAAACACTTAAGAAGCTTATTGTTTTATTATTTTTAGGGTTTTGTTGATCATAATGTAGAATTATGAAAAAATTAAATGGGGGGTTGAAACTTTTAAATTCCTCTTAATATTCTTTCTTTATTTGCTAATTTTTGTCAAATTAAATATTTTGCTGGCATGTTGGTTGTCAAAACACTTAAGAAGCTTATTGTTTTGATATTTTTAGGGTTTTGTTGATGATAATGTAGAATTATAAAAAAATTAAATGGGGGGTTGAACTTTTAAATTCCTCTTAATATTCTTTCTTTATTTGCTCATTTTTGTCAAATTAAATATTTTCCAGGCATGTTAGTTGTCAAAACACTCAAGAAGCTTAATGTTTTAATAATTTTAGGGATTTGTTGAACATAAGGTAGAATTCAGCTAATTTAAAGGAGGGGTTGAAATTTTTAAATTCCCCTTAATATTCTTTCTTTATTTGTTCATTTTTGTCAAATTAAATATTTTGCTGGCATGTTAGTTGTTAAAACACTTAAGAAGCTTATTGTTTTATTATTTTTAGGGTTTTGTTGATCATAATGTAGAATTATAAAAAAATTAAATGGGGGGTTGAAACTTTTAAATTCCTCTTAATATTCTTTCTTTATTTGCTCATTTTTGTCAAATTAAATATTTTGCTGGCATGTTGGTTGTCAAAACTCTTAAGAAGCTTAATGTTTTAATATTTTTAGGGATTTGTTGAACATTAGGTAGAATTCAGCTAATTTAAAGGGGGGGTTGAAATTTTTAAATTCCTCTTAATATTCTTTCTTTATTTGCTCATTTTTGTCAAATTAAATATTTTGCTGGCATGTTGGTTGTCAAAACACTCAAGAAGCTTAATGTTTTAATAATTTTAGGGATTTGTTGATCATAATGTAGAATTATAAAAAAATTAAATGGGGGGTTGGAACTTTTAAATTCCTCTTAATATTCTTTCTTTATTTGTTCATTTTTGTCAAATTAAATATTTTGCTGGCATGTTGGTTGTCAAAACACTCAAGAAGCTTAATGTTTTAATATTTTTAGGGTTTTGTTGATCATAATGTAGAATTATAAAAAAATTAAATGGGGGGTTGGAACTTTTAATTTCCTCTTAATATTCTTTCTTTATTTGTTCATTTTTGTCAAATTAAATATTTTCCTGGCATGATAGTTGTTAAAACACTTAAGAAGCTTATTGTTTTATTATTTTTAGGGTTTTGTTGATCATAATGTAGCATTATGAAAAAATTAAAGGGGGGGTTGAAATTTTTAAATTCCTCTTAATATTCTTTCTTTATTTGTTCATTTTTGTCAAATTAAATATTTTGCTGGCATGTTAGTTCTTAAAACACTTAAGAAGCTTATTGTTTTATTATTTTTAGGGTTTTGTTGATCATAATGTAGAATTATAAAAAAATTAAATGGGGGGTTGAAACTTTTAAATTCCTCTTAATATTCTTTCTTTATTTACTCATTTTTGTCAAATTAAATATTTTCCTGGCATGTTGGGTGTCAAATCACTCAAAAGCTTAATGTTTTTATATTTTTAGGGTTTTGTTGATCATAATGTAGAATTATAAAAAAATTAAATGGGGGGTTGGAACTTTTAAATTCCTCTTAATATTCTTTCTTTATTTGTTCATTTTTGTCAAATTAAATATTTTGCTGGCATGTTGGTTGTCAAAACACTCAAGAAGCTTAATGTTTTAATATTTTTAGGGTTTTGTTGATCATAATGTAGAATTATAAAAAAATTAAATGGGGGGTTGGAACTTTTAAATTCCTCTTAATATTCTTTCTTTAATTGTTCATTTTTGTCAAATTAAATATTTTCCTGGCATGATAGTTGTTAAAACACTTAAGAAGCTTATTGTTTTATTATTTTTAGGGTTTTGTTGATCATAATGTAGAATTATGAAAAAATTAAATGGGGGGTTGAAACTTTTAAATTCCTCTTAATATTCTTTCTTTATTTGCTAATTTTTGTCAAATTAAATATTTTGCTGGCATGTTGGTTGTCAAAACACTTAAGAAGCTTATTGTTTTGATATTTTTAGGGTTTTGTTGATGATAATGTAGAATTATAAAAAAATTAAATGGGGGGTTGAACTTTTAAATTCCTCTTAATATTCTTTCTTTATTTGCTCATTTTTGTCAAATTAAATATTTTCCAGGCATGTTAGTTGTCAAAACACTCAAGAAGCTTAATGTTTTAATAATTTTAGGGATTTGTTGAACATAAGGTAGAATTCAGCTAATTTAAAGGAGGGGTTGAAATTTTTAAATTCCCCTTAATATTCTTTCTTTATTTGTTCATTTTTGTCAAATTAAATATTTTGCTGGCATGTTAGTTGTTAAAACACTTAAGAAGCTTATTGTTTTATTATTTTTAGGGTTTTGTTGATCATAATGTAGAATTATAAAAAAATTAAATGGGGGGTTGAAACTTTTAAATTCCTCTTAATATTCTTTCTTTATTTGCTCATTTTTGTCAAATTAAATATTTTGCTGGCATGTTGGTTGTCAAAACTCTCAAGAAGCTTAATGTTTTAATATTTTTAGGGATTTGTTGAACATTAGGTAGAATTCAGCTAATTTAAAGGGGGGGTTGAAATTTTTAAATTCCTCTTAATATTCTTTCTTTATTTGCTCATTTTTGTCAAATTAAATATTTTGCTGGCATGTTGGTTGTCAAAACACTCAAGAAGCTTAATGTTTTAATAATTTTAGGGATTTGTTGATCATAATGTAGAATTATAAAAAAATTAAATGGGGGGTTGGAACTTTTAAATTCCTCTTAATATTCTTTCTTTATTTGTTCATTTTTGTCAAATTAAATATTTTGCTGGCATGTTGGTTGTCAAAACACTCAAGAAGCTTAATGTTTTAATATTTTTAGGGTTTTGTTGATCATAATGTAGAATTATAAAAAAATTAAATGGGGGGTTGGAACTTTTAATTTCCTCTTAATATTCTTTCTTTATTTGTTCATTTTTGTCAAATTAAATATTTTCCTGGCATGATAGTTGTTAAAACACTTAAGAAGCTTATTGTTTTATTATTTTTAGGGTTTTGTTGATCATAATGTAGCATTATGAAAAAATTAAATGGGGGGTTGAAAATTTTAAATTCCTCTTAATATTCTTTCTTTATTTGCTCATTTTTGTCAAATTAAATATTTTGCTGGCATGTTGGTTGTCAAAACACCTAAGAAGCTTATTGTTTTGATATTTTTAGGGTTTTGTTGATGATAATGTAGAATTATAAAAAAATTAAATGGGGGGTTGAACTTTTAAATTCCTCTTAATATTCTTTCATTATTTGCTCATTTTTGTCAAATTAAATATTTTCCAGGCATGTTAGTTGTCAAAACACTCAAGAAGCTTAATGTTTTAATAATTTTAGGGATTTGTTATAACATAAGGTAGAACTCAGCTAATTTAAAGGAGGGGTTGAAATTTTTAAATTCCTCTTAATATTCTTTCTTTATTTGCTCATTTTTGTCAAATTAAATTTTTTTTAGGCATGTTAGTTGTTAAAACACTTAAGATGCTTATTGTTTTGATATTTTTAGGGTTTTGTTGATCATAATGTAGAATTATAAAAAAATTAAATGGGGGGTTGAACTTTTAAATTCCTCTTAATATTCTTTCTTTATTTGCTCATTTTTGTCAAATTAAATATTTTCCTGGCATGTTAGTTGTTAAAACACTTAAGAAGCTTATTGTTTTATTATTTTTAGGGTTTTGTTGAACATAATGTAGAATTATAAAAAAATTAAATGGGGGGTTGGAACTTTTAAATTCCTCTTAATATTCTTTCTTTATTTGTTCATTTTTGTCAAATTAAATATTTTGCTGGCATGTTAGTTGTTAAAACACTTATGAAGCTTATTGTTTTATTATTTTTAGGGTATTGTTGATCATAATGTAGAATTATAAAAAAATTAAATGGGGGGTTGAAACTTTTAAATTCCTCTTAATATTCTTTCTTTATTTACTCATTTTTGTCAAATTTAATATTTTGCTGGCATGTTAGTTGTTAAAACACTTAAGAAGCTTATTGTTTTATTATTTTTAGGGTTTTGTTGATCATAATGTAGAATTATAAAAAAATTAAAGGGGGGGTTGAAATTTTTAAATTCCTCTTAATATTCTTTCTTTATTTGTTCATTTTTGTCAAATTAAATATTTTGCTGGCATGTTAGTTCTTAAAACACTTAAGAAGCTTATTGTTTTATTATTTTTAGGGTTTTGTTGATCATAATGTAGAATTATAAAAAAATTAAATGGGGGGTTGAACTTTTAAATTCCTCTTAATATTCTTTCTTTATTTGCTCATTTTTGTCAAATTAAATATTTTCCAGGCATGTTAGTTGTCAAAACACTCAAGAAGCTTAATGTTTTAATAATTTTAGGGATTTGTTGAACATAAGGTAGAATTCAGCTAATTTAAAGGAGGGGTTGAAATTTTTAAATTCCCCTTAATATTCTTTCTTTATTTGTTCATTTTTGTCAAATTAAATATTTTGCTGGCATGTTAGTTGTTAAAACACTTAAGAAGCTTATTGTTTTATTATTTTTAGGGTTTTGTTGATCATAATGTAGAATTATAAAAAAATTAAATGGGGGGTTGAAACTTTTAAATTCCTCTTAATATTCTTTCTTTATTTGCTCATTTTTGTCAAATTAAATATTTTGCTGGCATGTTGGTTGTCAAAACACTCAAGAAGCTTAATGTTTTAATATTTTTAGGGATTTGTTGAACATTAGGTAGAATTCAGCTAATTTAAAGGGGGGGTTGAAACTTTTAAATTCCTCTTAATATTCTTTCTTTATTTACTCATTTTTGTCAAATTAAATATTTTCCTGGCATGTTGGGTGTCAAATCACTCAAAAGCTTAATGTTTTTATATTTTTAGGGTTTTGTTGATCATAATGTAGAATTATAAAAAAATTAAATGGGGGGTTGGAACTTTTAAATTCCTCTTAATATTCTTTCTTTATTTGTTCATTTTTGTCAAATTAAATATTTTGCTGGCATGTTGGTTGTCAAAACACTCAAGAAGCTTAATGTTTTAATATTTTTAGGGTTTTGTTGATCATAATGTAGAATTATAAAAAAATTAAATGGGGGGTTGGAACTTTTAAATTCCTCTTAATATTCTTTCTTTAATTGTTCATTTTTGTCAAATTAAATATTTTCCTGGCATGATAGTTGTTAAAACACTTAAGAAGCTTATTGTTTTATTATTTTTAGGGTTTTGTTGATCATAATGTAGAATTATGAAAAAATTAAATGGGGGGTTGAAACTTTTAAATTCCTCTTAATATTCTTTCTTTATTTGCTAATTTTTGTCAAATTAAATATTTTGCTGGCATGTTGGTTGTCAAAACACTTAAGAAGCTTATTGTTTTGATATTTTTAGGGTTTTGTTGATGATAATGTAGAATTATAAAAAAATTAAATGGGGGGTTGAACTTTTAAATTCCTCTTAATATTCTTTCTTTATTTGCTCATTTTTGTCAAATTAAATATTTTCCAGGCATGTTAGTTGTCAAAACACTCAAGAAGCTTAATGTTTTAATAATTTTAGGGATTTGTTGAACATAAGGTAGAATTCAGCTAATTTAAAGGAGGGGTTGAAATTTTTAAATTCCCCTTAATATTCTTTCTTTATTTGTTCATTTTTGTCAAATTAAATATTTTGCTGGCATGTTAGTTGTTAAAACACTTAAGAAGCTTATTGTTTTATTATTTTTAGGGTTTTGTTGATCATAATGTAGAATTATAAAAAAATTAAATGGGGGGTTGAAACTTTTAAATTCCTCTTAATATTCTTTCTTTATTTGCTCATTTTTGTCAAATTAAATATTTTGCTGGCATGTTGGTTGTCAAAACTCTCAAGAAGCTTAATGTTTTAATATTTTTAGGGATTTGTTGAACATTAGGTAGAATTCAGCTAATTTAAAGGGGGGGTTGAAATTTTTAAATTCCTCTTAATATTCTTTCTTTATTTGCTCATTTTTGTCAAATTAAATATTTTGCTGGCATGTTGGTTGTCAAAACACTCAAGAAGCTTAATGTTTTAATAATTTTAGGGATTTGTTGATCATAATGTAGAATTATAAAAAAATTAAATGGGGGGTTGGAACTTTTAAATTCCTCTTAATATTCTTTCTTTATTTGTTCATTTTTGTCAAATTAAATATTTTGCTGGCATGTTGGTTGTCAAAACACTCAAGAAGCTTAATGTTTTAATATTTTTAGGGTTTTGTTGATCATAATGTAGAATTATAAAAAAATTAAATGGGGGGTTGGAACTTTTAATTTCCTCTTAATATTCTTTCTTTATTTGTTCATTTTTGTCAAATTAAATATTTTCCTGGCATGATAGTTGTTAAAACACTTAAGAAGCTTATTGTTTTATTATTTTTAGGGTTTTGTTGATCATAATGTAGCATTATGAAAAAATTAAATGGGGGGTTGAAAATTTTAAATTCCTCTTAATATTCTTTCTTTATTTGCTCATTTTTGTCAAATTAAATATTTTGCTGGCATGTTGGTTGTCAAAACACCTAAGAAGCTTATTGTTTTGATATTTTTAGGGTTTTGTTGATGATAATGTAGAATTATAAAAAAATTAAATGGGGGGTTGAACTTTTAAATTCCTCTTAATATTCTTTCATTATTTGCTCATTTTTGTCAAATTAAATATTTTCCAGGCATGTTAGTTGTCAAAACACTCAAGAAGCTTAATGTTTTAATAATTTTAGGGATTTGTTATAACATAAGGTAGAACTCAGCTAATTTAAAGGAGGGGTTGAAATTTTTAAATTCCTCTTAATATTCTTTCTTTATTTGCTCATTTTTGTCAAATTAAATTTTTTTTAGGCATGTTAGTTGTTAAAACACTTAAGATGCTTATTGTTTTGATATTTTTAGGGTTTTGTTGATCATAATGTAGAATTATAAAAAAATTAAATGGGGGGTTGAACTTTTAAATTCCTCTTAATATTCTTTCTTTATTTGCTCATTTTTGTCAAATTAAATATTTTCCTGGCATGTTAGTTGTTAAAACACTTAAGAAGCTTATTGTTTTATTATTTTTAGGGTTTTGTTGAACATAATGTAGAATTATAAAAAAATTAAATGGGGGGTTGGAACTTTTAAATTCCTCTTAATATTCTTTCTTTATTTGTTCATTTTTGTCAAATTAAATATTTTGCTGGCATGTTAGTTGTTAAAACACTTATGAAGCTTATTGTTTTATTATTTTTAGGGTATTGTTGATCATAATGTAGAATTATAAAAAAATTAAATGGGGGGTTGAAACTTTTAAATTCCTCTTAATATTCTTTCTTTATTTACTCATTTTTGTCAAATTTAATATTTTGCTGGCATGTTAGTTGTTAAAACACTTAAGAAGCTTATTGTTTTATTATTTTTAGGGTTTTGTTGATCATAATGTAGAATTATAAAAAAATTAAAGGGGGGGTTGAAATTTTTAAATTCCTCTTAATATTCTTTCTTTATTTGTTCATTTTTGTCAAATTAAATATTTTGCTGGCATGTTAGTTCTTAAAACACTTAAGAAGCTTATTGTTTTATTATTTTTAGGGTTTTGTTGATCATAATGTAGAATTATAAAAAAATTAAATGGGGGGTTGAACTTTTAAATTCCTCTTAATATTCTTTCTTTATTTGCTCATTTTTGTCAAATTAAATATTTTCCAGGCATGTTAGTTGTCAAAACACTCAAGAAGCTTAATGTTTTAATAATTTTAGGGATTTGTTGAACATAAGGTAGAATTCAGCTAATTTAAAGGAGGGGTTGAAATTTTTAAATTCCCCTTAATATTCTTTCTTTATTTGTTCATTTTTGTCAAATTAAATATTTTGCTGGCATGTTAGTTGTTAAAACACTTAAGAAGCTTATTGTTTTATTATTTTTAGGGTTTTGTTGATCATAATGTAGAATTATAAAAAAATTAAATGGGGGGTTGAAACTTTTAAATTCCTCTTAATATTCTTTCTTTATTTGCTCATTTTTGTCAAATTAAATATTTTGCTGGCATGTTGGTTGTCAAAACACTCAAGAAGCTTAATGTTTTAATATTTTTAGGGATTTGTTGAACATTAGGTAGAATTCAGCTAATTTAAAGGGGGGGTTGAAATTTTTAAATTCCTCTTAATATTCTTTCTTTATTTGCTCATTTTTGTCAAATTAAATATTTTGCTGGCATGTTGGTTGTCAAAACACTCAAGAAGCTTAATGTTTTAATATTTTTAGGGTTTTGTTGATCATAATGTAGAATTATAAAAAAATTAAATGGGGGGTTGAAACTTTTAAATTCCTCTTAATATTCTTTCTTTATTTGCTCATTTTTGTCAAATTAAATATTTTGCTGGCATGTTGGTTGTCAAAACTCTCAAGAAGCTTAATGTTTTAATATTTTTAGGGATTTGTTGAACATTAGGTAGAATTCAGCTAATTTAAAGGGGGGGTTGAAATTTTTAAATTCCTCTTAATATTCTTTCTTTATTTGCTCATTTTTGTCAAATTAAATATTTTGCTGGCATGTTGGTTGTCAAAACACTCAAGAAGCTTAATGTTTTAATATTTTTAGGGATTTGTTGAACATTAGGTAGAATTCAGCTAATTTAAAGGGGGGGTTGAAATTTTTAAATTCCTCTTAATATTCTTTCTTTATTTGCTCATTTTTGTCAAATTAAATATTTTGCTGGCATGTTGGTTGTCAAAACTCTCAAGAAGCTTAATGTTTTAATATTTTTAGGGATTTGTTGAACATTAGGTAGAATTCAGCTAATTTAAATGGGGGGTTGGAACTTTTAAATTCCTCTTAATATTCTTTCTTTATTTGTTCATTTTTGTCAAATTAAATATTTTGCTGGCATGTTGGTTGTCAAAACACTCAAGAAGCTTAATGTTTTAATATTTTTAGGGTTTTGTTGATCATAATGTAGAATTATAAAAAAATTAAATGGGGGGTTGGAACTTTTAAATTCCTCTTAATATTCTTTCTTTAATTGTTCATTTTTGTCAAATTAAATATTTTCCTGGCATGATAGTTGTTAAAACACTTAAGAAGCTTATTGTTTTATTATTTTTAGGGTTTTGTTGATCATAATGTAGAATTATGAAAAAATTAAATGGGGGGTTGAAACTTTTAAATTCCTCTTAATATTCTTTCTTTATTTGCTAATTTTTGTCAAATTAAATATTTTGCTGGCATGTTGGTTGTCAAAACACTTAAGAAGCTTATTGTTTTGATATTTTTAGGGTTTTGTTGATGATAATGTAGAATTATAAAAAAATTAAATGGGGGGTTGAACTTTTAAATTCCTCTTAATATTCTTTCTTTATTTGCTCATTTTTGTCAAATTAAATATTTTCCAGGCATGTTAGTTGTCAAAACACTCAAGAAGCTTAATGTTTTAATAATTTTAGGGATTTGTTGAACATAAGGTAGAATTCAGCTAATTTAAAGGAGGGGTTGAAATTTTTAAATTCCCCTTAATATTCTTTCTTTATTTGTTCATTTTTGTCAAATTAAATATTTTGCTGGCATGTTAGTTGTTAAAACACTTAAGAAGCTTATTGTTTTATTATTTTTAGGGTTTTGTTGATCATAATGTAGAATTATAAAAAAATTAAATGGGGGGTTGAAACTTTTAAATTCCTCTTAATATTCTTTCTTTATTTACTCATTTTTGTCAAATTAAATATTTTCCTGGCATGTTGGGTGTCAAATCACTCAAAAGCTTAATGTTTTTATATTTTTAGGGTTTTGTTGATCATAATGTAGAATTATAAAAAAATTAAATGGGGGGTTGGAACTTTTAAATTCCTCTTAATATTCTTTCTTTATTTGTTCATTTTTGTCAAATTAAATATTTTGCTGGCATGTTGGTTGTCAAAACACTCAAGAAGCTTAATGTTTTAATATTTTTAGGGTTTTGTTGATCATAATGTAGAATTATAAAAAAATTAAATGGGGGGTTGGAACTTTTAAATTCCTCTTAATATTCTTTCTTTAATTGTTCATTTTTGTCAAATTAAATATTTTCCTGGCATGATAGTTGTTAAAACACTTAAGAAGCTTATTGTTTTATTATTTTTAGGGTTTTGTTGATCATAATGTAGAATTATGAAAAAATTAAATGGGGGGTTGAAACTTTTAAATTCCTCTTAATATTCTTTCTTTATTTGCTAATTTTTGTCAAATTAAATATTTTGCTGGCATGTTGGTTGTCAAAACACTTAAGAAGCTTATTGTTTTGATATTTTTAGGGTTTTGTTGATGATAATGTAGAATTATAAAAAAATTAAATGGGGGGTTGAACTTTTAAATTCCTCTTAATATTCTTTCTTTATTTGCTCATTTTTGTCAAATTAAATATTTTCCAGGCATGTTAGTTGTCAAAACACTCAAGAAGCTTAATGTTTTAATAATTTTAGGGATTTGTTGAACATAAGGTAGAATTCAGCTAATTTAAAGGAGGGGTTGAAATTTTTAAATTCCCCTTAATATTCTTTCTTTATTTGTTCATTTTTGTCAAATTAAATATTTTGCTGGCATGTTAGTTGTTAAAACACTTAAGAAGCTTATTGTTTTATTATTTTTAGGGTTTTGTTGATCATAATGTAGAATTATAAAAAAATTAAATGGGGGGTTGAAACTTTTAAATTCCTCTTAATATTCTTTCTTTATTTGCTCATTTTTGTCAAATTAAATATTTTGCTGGCATGTTGGTTGTCAAAACTCTCAAGAAGCTTAATGTTTTAATATTTTTAGGGATTTGTTGAACATTAGGTAGAATTCAGCTAATTTAAAGGGGGGGTTGAAATTTTTAAATTCCTCTTAATATTCTTTCTTTATTTGCTCATTTTTGTCAAATTAAATATTTTGCTGGCATGTTGGTTGTCAAAACACTCAAGAAGCTTAATGTTTTAATAATTTTAGGGATTTGTTGATCATAATGTAGAATTATAAAAAAATTAAATGGGGGGTTGGAACTTTTAAATTCCTCTTAATATTCTTTCTTTATTTGTTCATTTTTGTCAAATTAAATATTTTGCTGGCATGTTGGTTGTCAAAACACTCAAGAAGCTTAATGTTTTAATATTTTTAGGGTTTTGTTGATCATAATGTAGAATTATAAAAAAATTAAATGGGGGGTTGGAACTTTTAATTTCCTCTTAATATTCTTTCTTTATTTGTTCATTTTTGTCAAATTAAATATTTTCCTGGCATGATAGTTGTTAAAACACTTAAGAAGCTTATTGTTTTATTATTTTTAGGGTTTTGTTGATCATAATGTAGCATTATGAAAAAATTAAATGGGGGGTTGAAAATTTTAAATTCCTCTTAATATTCTTTCTTTATTTGCTCATTTTTGTCAAATTAAATATTTTGCTGGCATGTTGGTTGTCAAAACACCTAAGAAGCTTATTGTTTTGATATTTTTAGGGTTTTGTTGATGATAATGTAGAATTATAAAAAAATTAAATGGGGGGTTGAACTTTTAAATTCCTCTTAATATTCTTTCATTATTTGCTCATTTTTGTCAAATTAAATATTTTCCAGGCATGTTAGTTGTCAAAACACTCAAGAAGCTTAATGTTTTAATAATTTTAGGGATTTGTTATAACATAAGGTAGAACTCAGCTAATTTAAAGGAGGGGTTGAAATTTTTAAATTCCTCTTAATATTCTTTCTTTATTTGCTCATTTTTGTCAAATTAAATTTTTTTTAGGCATGTTAGTTGTTAAAACACTTAAGATGCTTATTGTTTTGATATTTTTAGGGTTTTGTTGATCATAATGTAGAATTATAAAAAAATTAAATGGGGGGTTGAACTTTTAAATTCCTCTTAATATTCTTTCTTTATTTGCTCATTTTTGTCAAATTAAATATTTTCCTGGCATGTTAGTTGTTAAAACACTTAAGAAGCTTATTGTTTTATTATTTTTAGGGTTTTGTTGAACATAATGTAGAATTATAAAAAAATTAAATGGGGGGTTGGAACTTTTAAATTCCTCTTAATATTCTTTCTTTATTTGTTCATTTTTGTCAAATTAAATATTTTGCTGGCATGTTAGTTGTTAAAACACTTATGAAGCTTATTGTTTTATTATTTTTAGGGTATTGTTGATCATAATGTAGAATTATAAAAAAATTAAATGGGGGGTTGAAACTTTTAAATTCCTCTTAATATTCTTTCTTTATTTACTCATTTTTGTCAAATTTAATATTTTGCTGGCATGTTAGTTGTTAAAACACTTAAGAAGCTTATTGTTTTATTATTTTTAGGGTTTTGTTGATCATAATGTAGAATTATAAAAAAATTAAAGGGGGGGTTGAAATTTTTAAATTCCTCTTAATATTCTTTCTTTATTTGTTCATTTTTGTCAAATTAAATATTTTGCTGGCATGTTAGTTCTTAAAACACTTAAGAAGCTTATTGTTTTATTATTTTTAGGGTTTTGTTGATCATAATGTAGAATTATAAAAAAATTAAATGGGGGGTTGAACTTTTAAATTCCTCTTAATATTCTTTCTTTATTTGCTCATTTTTGTCAAATTAAATATTTTCCAGGCATGTTAGTTGTCAAAACACTCAAGAAGCTTAATGTTTTAATAATTTTAGGGATTTGTTGAACATAAGGTAGAATTCAGCTAATTTAAAGGAGGGGTTGAAATTTTTAAATTCCCCTTAATATTCTTTCTTTATTTGTTCATTTTTGTCAAATTAAATATTTTGCTGGCATGTTAGTTGTTAAAACACTTAAGAAGCTTATTGTTTTATTATTTTTAGGGTTTTGTTGATCATAATGTAGAATTATAAAAAAATTAAATGGGGGGTTGAAACTTTTAAATTCCTCTTAATATTCTTTCTTTATTTGCTCATTTTTGTCAAATTAAATATTTTGCTGGCATGTTGGTTGTCAAAACACTCAAGAAGCTTAATGTTTTAATATTTTTAGGGATTTGTTGAACATTAGGTAGAATTCAGCTAATTTAAAGGGGGGGTTGAAATTTTTAAATTCCTCTTAATATTCTTTCTTTATTTGCTCATTTTTGTCAAATTAAATATTTTGCTGGCATGTTGGTTGTCAAAACACTCAAGAAGCTTAATGTTTTAATATTTTTAGGGTTTTGTTGATCATAATGTAGAATTATAAAAAAATTAAATGGGGGGTTGAAACTTTTAAATTCCTCTTAATATTCTTTCTTTATTTGCTCATTTTTGTCAAATTAAATATTTTGCTGGCATGTTGGTTGTCAAAACTCTCAAGAAGCTTAATGTTTTAATATTTTTAGGGATTTGTTGAACATTAGGTAGAATTCAGCTAATTTAAAGGGGGGGTTGAAATTTTTAAATTCCTCTTAATATTCTTTCTTTATTTGCTCATTTTTGTCAAATTAAATATTTTGCTGGCATGTTGGTTGTCAAAACACTCAAGAAGCTTAATGTTTTAATATTTTTAGGGATTTGTTGAACATTAGGTAGAATTCAGCTAATTTAAAGGGGGGGTTGAAATTTTTAAATTCCTCTTAATATTCTTTCTTTATTTGCTCATTTTTGTCAAATTAAATATTTTGCTGGCATGTTGGTTGTCAAAACTCTCAAGAAGCTTAATGTTTTAATATTTTTAGGGATTTGTTGAACATTAGGTAGAATTCAGCTAATTTAAATGGGGGGTTGGAACTTTTAAATTCCTCTTAATATTCTTTCTTTATTTGTTCATTTTTGTCAAATTAAATATTTTGCTGGCATGTTGGTTGTCAAAACACTCAAGAAGCTTAATGTTTTAATATTTTTAGGGTTTTGTTGATCATAATGTAGAATTATAAAAAAATTAAATGGGGGGTTGGAACTTTTAAATTCCTCTTAATATTCTTTCTTTAATTGTTCATTTTTGTCAAATTAAATATTTTCCTGGCATGATAGTTGTTAAAACACTTAAGAAGCTTATTGTTTTATTATTTTTAGGGTTTTGTTGATCATAATGTAGAATTATGAAAAAATTAAATGGGGGGTTGAAACTTTTAAATTCCTCTTAATATTCTTTCTTTATTTGCTAATTTTTGTCAAATTAAATATTTTGCTGGCATGTTGGTTGTCAAAACACTTAAGAAGCTTATTGTTTTGATATTTTTAGGGTTTTGTTGATGATAATGTAGAATTATAAAAAAATTAAATGGGGGGTTGAACTTTTAAATTCCTCTTAATATTCTTTCTTTATTTGCTCATTTTTGTCAAATTAAATATTTTCCAGGCATGTTAGTTGTCAAAACACTCAAGAAGCTTAATGTTTTAATATTTTTAGGGATTTGTTGAACATTAGGTAGAATTCAGCTAATTTAAAGGGGGGGTTGAAATTTTTAAATTCCTCTTAATATTCTTTCTTTATTTGCTCATTTTTGTCAAATTAAATATTTTGCTGGCATGTTGGTTGTCAAAACACTCAAGAAGCTTAATGTTTTATTATTTTTAGGGTTTTGTTGATCATAATGTAGAATTATAAAAAAATTAAATGGGGGGTTGAAACTTTTAAATTCCTCTTAATATTCTTTCTTTATTTGCTCATTTTTGTCAAATTAAATATTTTGCTGGCATGTTGGTTGTCAAAACACTCAAGAAGCTTAATGTTTTAATATTTTTAGGGATTTGTTGAACATTAGGTAGAATTCAGCTAATTTAAAGGGGGGGTTGAAATTTTTAAATTCCTCTTAATATTCTTTCTTTATTTGCTCATTTTTGTCAAATTAAATATTTTGCTGGCATGTTGGTTGTCAAAACACTCAAGAAGCTTAATGTTTTAATATTTTTAGGGTTTTGTTGATCATAATGTAGAATTATAAAAAAATTAAATGGGGGGTTGAAACTTTTAAATTCCTCTTAATATTCTTTCTTTATTTGCTCATTTTTGTCAAATTAAATATTTTGCTGGCATGTTGGTTGTCAAAACTCTCAAGAAGCTTAATGTTTTAATATTTTTAGGGATTTGTTGAACATTAGGTAGAATTCAGCTAATTTAAAGGGGGGGTTGAAATTTTTAAATTCCTCTTAATATTCTTTCTTTATTTGCTCATTTTTGTCAAATTAAATATTTTGCTGGCATGTTGGTTGTCAAAACACTCAAGAAGCTTAATGTTTTAATAATTTTAGGGATTTGTTGATCATAATGTAGAATTATAAAAAAATTAAATGGGGGGTTGGAACTTTTAAATTCCTCTTAATATTCTTTCTTTATTTGTTCATTTTTGTCAAATTAAATATTTTGCTGGCATGTTGGTTGTCAAAACACTCAAGAAGCTTAATGTTTTAATATTTTTAGGGTTTTGTTTATCATAATGTAGAATTATAAAAAAATTAAATGGGGGGTTGGAACTTTTAATTTCCTCTTAATATTCTTTCTTTATTTGTTCATTTTTGTCAAATTAAATATTTTCCTGGCATGATAGTTGTTAAAACACTTAAGAAGCTTATTGTTTTATTATTTTTAGGGTTTTGTTGATCATAATGTAGCATTATGAAAAAATTAAATGGGGGGTTGAAAATTTTAAATTCCTCTTAATATTCTTTCTTTATTTGCTCATTTTTGTCAAATTAAATATTTTGCTGGCATGTTGGTTGTCAAAACACCTAAGAAGCTTATTGTTTTGATATTTTTAGGGTTTTGTTGATGATAATGTAGAATTATAAAAAAATTAAATGGGGGGTTGAACTTTTAAATTCCTCTTAATATTCTTTCATTATTTGCTCATTTTTGTCAAATTAAATATTTTCCAGGCATGTTAGTTGTCAAAACACTCAAGAAGCTTAATGTTTTAATAATTTTAGGGATTTGTTATAACATAAGGTAGAACTCAGCTAATTTAAAGGAGGGGTTGAAATTTTTAAATTCCTCTTAATATTCTTTCTTTATTTGCTCATTTTTGTCAAATTAAATTTTTTTTAGGCATGTTAGTTGTTAAAACACTTAAGATGCTTATTGTTTTGATATTTTTAGGGTTTTGTTGATCATAATGTAGAATTATAAAAAAATTAAATGGGGGGTTGAACTTTTAAATTCCTCTTAATATTCTTTCTTTATTTGCTCATTTTTGTCAAATTAAATATTTTCCTGGCATGTTAGTTGTTAAAACACTTAAGAAGCTTATTGTTTTATTATTTTTAGGGTTTTGTTGAACATAATGTAGAATTATAAAAAAATTAAATGGGGGGTTGGAACTTTTAAATTCCTCTTAATATTCTTTCTTTATTTGTTCATTTTTGTCAAATTAAATATTTTGCTGGCATGTTAGTTGTTAAAACACTTATGAAGCTTATTGTTTTATTATTTTTAGGGTATTGTTGATCATAATGTAGAATTATAAAAAAATTAAATGGGGGGTTGAAACTTTTAAATTCCTCTTAATATTCTTTCTTTATTTACTCATTTTTGTCAAATTTAATATTTTGCTGGCATGTTAGTTGTTAAAACACTTAAGAAGCTTATTGTTTTATTATTTTTAGGGTTTTGTTGATCATAATGTAGAATTATAAAAAAATTAAATGGGGGGTTGGAACTTTTAAATTCCTCTTAATATTCTTTCTTTATTTGTTCATTTTTGTCAAATTAAATATTTTGCTGGCATGTTGGTTGTCAAAACACTCAAGAAGCTTAATGTTTTAATATTTTTAGGGTTTTGTTGATCATAATGTAGAATTATAAAAAAATTAAATGGGGGGTTGGAACTTTTAAATTCCTCTTAATATTCTTTCTTTAATTGTTCATTTTTGTCAAATTAAATATTTTCCTGGCATGATAGTTGTTAAAACACTTAAGAAGCTTATTGTTTTATTATTTTTAGGGTTTTGTTGATCATAATGTAGAATTATGAAAAAATTAAATGGGGGGTTGAAACTTTTAAATTCCTCTTAATATTCTTTCTTTATTTGCTAATTTTTGTCAAATTAAATATTTTGCTGGCATGTTGGTTGTCAAAACACTTAAGAAGCTTATTGTTTTGATATTTTTAGGGTTTTGTTGATGATAATGTAGAATTATAAAAAAATTAAATGGGGGGTTGAACTTTTAAATTCCTCTTAATATTCTTTCTTTATTTGCTCATTTTTGTCAAATTAAATATTTTCCAGGCATGTTAGTTGTCAAAACACTCAAGAAGCTTAATGTTTTAATAATTTTAGGGATTTGTTGATCATAATGTAGAATTATAAAAAAATTAAATGGGGGGTTGGAACTTTTAAATTCCTCTTAATATTCTTTCTTTATTTGTTCATTTTTGTCAAATTAAATATTTTGCTGGCATGTTGGTTGTCAAAACACTCAAGAAGCTTAATGTTTTAATATTTTTAGGGTTTTGTTGATCATAATGTAGAATTATAAAAAAATTAAATGGGGGGTTGGAACTTTTAATTTCCTCTTAATATTCTTTCTTTATTTGTTCATTTTTGTCAAATTAAATATTTTCCTGGCATGATAGTTGTTAAAACACTTAAGAAGCTTATTGTTTTATTATTTTTAGGGTTTTGTTGATCATAATGTAGCATTATGAAAAAATTAAATGGGGGGTTGAAAATTTTAAATTCCTCTTAATATTCTTTCTTTATTTGCTCATTTTTGTCAAATTAAATATTTTGCTGGCATGTTGGTTGTCAAAACACTTAAGAAGCTTATTGTTTTGATATTTTTAGGGTTTTGTTGATGATAATGTAGAATTATAAAAAAATTAAATGGGGGGTTGAACTTTTAAATTCCTCTTAATATTCTTTCTTTATTTGCTCATTTTTGTCAAATTAAATATTTTCCAGGCATGTTAGTTGTCAAAACACTCAAGAAGCTTAATGTTTTAATAATTTTAGGGATTTGTTATAACATAAGGTAGAACTCAGCTAATTTAAAGGAGGGGTTGAAATTTTTAAATTCCTCTTAATATTCTTTCTTTATTTGCTCATTTTTGTCAAATTAAATTTTTTTTAGGCATGTTAGTTGTTAAAACACTTAAGATGCTTATTGTTTTGATATTTTTAGGGTTTTGTTGATCATAATGTAGAATTATAAAAAAATTAAATGGGGGGTTGAACTTTTAAATTCCTCTTAATATTCTTTCTTTATTTGCTCATTTTTGTCAAATTAAATATTTTCCTGGCATGTTAGTTGTTAAAACACTTAAGAAGCTTATTGTTTTATTATTTTTAGGGTTTTGTTGAACATAATGTAGAATTATAAAAAAATTAAATGGGGGGTTGGAACTTTTAAATTCCTCTTAATATTCTTTCTTTATTTGTTCATTTTTGTCAAATTAAATATTTTGCTGGCATGTTAGTTGTTAAAACACTTATGAAGCTTATTGTTTTATTATTTTTAGGGTATTGTTGATCATAATGTAGAATTATAAAAAAATTAAATGGGGGGTTGAAACTTTTAAATTCCTCTTAATATTCTTTCTTTATTTACTCATTTTTGTCAAATTTAATATTTTGCTGGCATGTTAGTTGTTAAAACACTTAAGAAGCTTATTGTTTTATTATTTTTAGGGTTTTGTTGATCATAATGTAGAATTATAAAAAAATTAAAGGGGGGGTTGAAATTTTTAAATTCCTCTTAATATTCTTTCTTTATTTGTTCATTTTTGTCAAATTAAATATTTTGCTGGCATGTTAGTTCTTAAAACACTTAAGAAGCTTATTGTTTTATTATTTTTAGGGTTTTGTTGATCATAATGTAGAATTATAAAAAAATTAAATGGGGGGTTGAAACTTTTAAATTCCTCTTAATATTCTTTCTTTATTTACTCATTTTTGTCAAATTAAATATTTTCCTGGCATGTTGGGTGTCAAATCACTCAAAAGCTTAATGTTTTTATATTTTTAGGGTTTTGTTGATCATAATGTAGAATTATAAAAAAATTAAATGGGGGGTTGGAACTTTTAAATTCCTCTTAATATTCTTTCTTTAATTGTTCATTTTTGTCAAATTAAATATTTTCCTGGCATGATAGTTGTTAAAACACTTAAGAAGCTTATTGTTTTATTATTTTTAGGGTTTTGTTGATCATAATGTAGAATTATGAAAAAATTAAATGGGGGGTTGAAACTTTTAAATTCCTCTTAATATTCTTTCTTTATTTGCTAATTTTTGTCAAATTAAATATTTTGCTGGCATGTTGGTTGTCAAAACACTTAAGAAGCTTATTGTTTTGATATTTTTAGGGTTTTGTTGATGATAATGTAGAATTATAAAAAAATTAAATGGGGGGTTGAACTTTTAAATTCCTCTTAATATTCTTTCTTTATTTGCTCATTTTTGTCAAATTAAATATTTTCCAGGCATGTTAGTTGTCAAAACACTCAAGAAGCTTAATGTTTTAATAATTTTAGGGATTTGTTGAACATAAGGTAGAATTCAGCTAATTTAAAGGAGGGGTTGAAATTTTTAAATTCCCCTTAATATTCTTTCTTTATTTGTTCATTTTTGTCAAATTAAATATTTTGCTGGCATGTTAGTTGTTAAAACACTTAAGAAGCTTATTGTTTTATTATTTTTAGGGTTTTGTTGATCATAATGTAGAATTATAAAAAAATTAAATGGGGGGTTGAAACTTTTAAATTCCTCTTAATATTCTTTCTTTATTTGCTCATTTTTGTCAAATTAAATATTTTGCTGGCATGTTGGTTGTCAAAACACTCAAGAAGCTTAATGTTTTAATATTTTTAGGGATTTGTTGAACATTAGGTAGAATTCAGCTAATTTAAAGGGGGGGTTGAAATTTTTAAATTCCTCTTAATATTCTTTCTTTATTTGCTCATTTTTGTCAAATTAAATATTTTGCTGGCATGTTGGTTGTCAAAACACTCAAGAAGCTTAATGTTTTAATATTTTTAGGGTTTTGTTGATCATAATGTAGAATTATAAAAAAATTAAATGGGGGGTTGAAACTTTTAAATTCCTCTTAATATTCTTTCTTTATTTGCTCATTTTTGTCAAATTAAATATTTTGCTGGCATGTTGGTTGTCAAAACTCTCAAGAAGCTTAATGTTTTAATATTTTTAGGGATTTGTTGAACATTAGGTAGAATTCAGCTAATTTAAAGGGGGGGTTGAAATTTTTAAATTCCTCTTAATATTCTTTCTTTATTTGCTCATTTTTGTCAAATTAAATATTTTGCTGGCATGTTGGTTGTCAAAACACTCAAGAAGCTTAATGTTTTAATATTTTTAGGGATTTGTTGAACATTAGGTAGAATTCAGCTAATTTAAAGGGGGGGTTGAAATTTTTAAATTCCTCTTAATATTCTTTCTTTATTTGCTCATTTTTGTCAAATTAAATATTTTGCTGGCATGTTGGTTGTCAAAACTCTCAAGAAGCTTAATGTTTTAATATTTTTAGGGATTTGTTGAACATTAGGTAGAATTCAGCTAATTTAAATGGGGGGTTGGAACTTTTAAATTCCTCTTAATATTCTTTCTTTATTTGTTCATTTTTGTCAAATTAAATATTTTGCTGGCATGTTGGTTGTCAAAACACTCAAGAAGCTTAATGTTTTAATATTTTTAGGGTTTTGTTGATCATAATGTAGAATTATAAAAAAATTAAATGGGGGGTTGGAACTTTTAAATTCCTCTTAATATTCTTTCTTTAATTGTTCATTTTTGTCAAATTAAATATTTTCCTGGCATGATAGTTGTTAAAACACTTAAGAAGCTTATTGTTTTATTATTTTTAGGGTTTTGTTGATCATAATGTAGAATTATGAAAAAATTAAATGGGGGGTTGAAACTTTTAAATTCCTCTTAATATTCTTTCTTTATTTGCTAATTTTTGTCAAATTAAATATTTTGCTGGCATGTTGGTTGTCAAAACACTTAAGAAGCTTATTGTTTTGATATTTTTAGGGTTTTGTTGATGATAATGTAGAATTATAAAAAAATTAAATGGGGGGTTGAACTTTTAAATTCCTCTTAATATTCTTTCTTTATTTGCTCATTTTTGTCAAATTAAATATTTTCCAGGCATGTTAGTTGTCAAAACACTCAAGAAGCTTAATGTTTTAATAATTTTAGGGATTTGTTGAACATAAGGTAGAATTCAGCTAATTTAAAGGAGGGGTTGAAATTTTTAAATTCCCCTTAATATTCTTTCTTTATTTGTTCATTTTTGTCAAATTAAATATTTTGCTGGCATGTTAGTTGTTAAAACACTTAAGAAGCTTATTGTTTTATTATTTTTAGGGTTTTGTTGATCATAATGTAGAATTATAAAAAAATTAAATGGGGGGTTGAAACTTTTAAATTCCTCTTAATATTCTTTCTTTATTTGCTCATTTTTGTCAAATTAAATATTTTGCTGGCATGTTGGTTGTCAAAACACTCAAGAAGCTTAATGTTTTAATATTTTTAGGGATTTGTTGAACATTAGGTAGAATTCAGCTAATTTAAAGGGGGGGTTGAAATTTTTAAATTCCTCTTAATATTCTTTCTTTATTTGCTCATTTTTGTCAAATTAAATATTTTGCTGGCATGTTGGTTGTCAAAACACTCAAGAAGCTTAATGTTTTAATATTTTTAGGGTTTTGTTGATCATAATGTAGAATTATAAAAAAATTAAATGGGGGGTTGAAACTTTTAAATTCCTCTTAATATTCTTTCTTTATTTGCTCATTTTTGTCAAATTAAATATTTTGCTGGCATGTTGGTTGTCAAAACTCTCAAGAAGCTTAATGTTTTAATATTTTTAGGGATTTGTTGAACATTAGGTAGAATTCAGCTAATTTAAAGGGGGGGTTGAAATTTTTAAATTCCTCTTAATATTCTTTCTTTATTTGCTCATTTTTGTCAAATTAAATATTTTGCTGGCATGTTGGTTGTCAAAACACTCAAGAAGCTTAATGTTTTAATAATTTTAGGGATTTGTTGATCATAATGTAGAATTATAAAAAAATTAAATGGGGGGTTGGAACTTTTAAATTCCTCTTAATATTCTTTCTTTATTTGCTAATTTTCGTCAAATTAAATATTTTGCTGGCATGTTGGTTGTCAAAACACTTAAGAAGCTTATTGTTTTGATATTTTTAGGGTTTTGTTGATGATAATGTAGAATTATAAAAAAATTAAATGGGGGGTTGAACTTTTAAATTCCTCTTAATATTCTTTCTTTATTTGCTCATTTTTGTCAAATTAAATATTTTCCAGGCATGTTAGTTGTCAAAACACTCAAGAAGCTTAATGTTTTAATAATTTTAGGGATTTGTTGAACATAAGGTAGAATTCAGCTAATTTAAAGGAGGGGTTGAAATTTTTAAATTCCCCTTAATATTCTTTCTTTATTTGTTCATTTTTGTCAAATTAAATATTTTGCTGGCATGTTAGTTGTTAAAACACTTAAGAAGCTTATTGTTTTATTATTTTTAGGGTTTTGTTGATCATAATGTAGAATTATAAAAAAATTAAATGGGGGGTTGAAACTTTTAAATTCCTCTTAATATTCTTTCTTTATTTGCTCATTTTTGTCAAATTAAATATTTTGCTGGCATGTTGGTTGTCAAAACACTCAAGAAGCTTAATGTTTTAATATTTTTAGGGATTTGTTGAACATTAGGTAGAATTCAGCTAATTTAAAGGGGGGGTTGAAATTTTTAAATTCCTCTTAATATTCTTTCTTTATTTGCTCATTTTTGTCAAATTAAATATTTTGCTGGCATGTTGGTTGTCAAAACACTCAAGAAGCTTAATGTTTTAATATTTTTAGGGTTTTGTTGATCATAATGTAGAATTATAAAAAAATTAAATGGGGGGTTGAAACTTTTAAATTCCTCTTAATATTCTTTCTTTATTTGCTCATTTTTGTCAAATTAAATATTTTGCTGGCATGTTGGTTGTCAAAACTCTCAAGAAGCTTAATGTTTTAATATTTTTAGGGATTTGTTGAACATTAGGTAGAATTCAGCTAATTTAAAGGGGGGGTTGAAATTTTTAAATTCCTCTTAATATTCTTTCTTTATTTGCTCATTTTTGTCAAATTAAATATTTTGCTGGCATGTTGGTTGTCAAAACACTCAAGAAGCTTAATGTTTTAATAATTTTAGGGATTTGTTGATCATAATGTAGAATTATAAAAAAATTAAATGGGGGGTTGGAACTTTTAAATTCCTCTTAATATTCTTTCTTTATTTGTTCATTTTTGTCAAATTAAATATTTTGCTGGCATGTTGGTTGTCAAAACACTCAAGAAGCTTAATGTTTTAATATTTTTAGGGTTTTGTTGATCATAATGTAGAATTATAAAAAAATTAAATGGGGGGTTGGAACTTTTAATTTCCTCTTAATATTCTTTCTTTATTTGTTCATTTTTGTCAAATTAAATATTTTCCTGGCATGATAGTTGTTAAAACACTTAAGAAGCTTATTGTTTTATTATTTTTAGGGTTTTGTTGATCATAATGTAGCATTATGAAAAAATTAAATGGGGGGTTGAAAATTTTAAATTCCTCTTAATATTCTTTCTTTATTTGCTCATTTTTGTCAAATTAAATATTTTGCTGGCATGTTGGTTGTCAAAACACCTAAGAAGCTTATTGTTTTGATATTTTTAGGGTTTTGTTGATGATAATGTAGAATTATAAAAAAATTAAATGGGGGGTTGAACTTTTAAATTCCTCTTAATATTCTTTCATTATTTGCTCATTTTTGTCAAATTAAATATTTTCCAGGCATGTTAGTTGTCAAAACACTCAAGAAGCTTAATGTTTTAATAATTTTAGGGATTTGTTATAACATAAGGTAGAACTCAGCTAATTTAAAGGAGGGGTTGAAATTTTTAAATTCCTCTTAATATTCTTTCTTTATTTGCTCATTTTTGTCAAATTAAATTTTTTTTAGGCATGTTAGTTGTTAAAACACTTAAGATGCTTATTGTTTTGATATTTTTAGGGTTTTGTTGATCATAATGTAGAATTATAAAAAAATTAAATGGGGGGTTGAACTTTTAAATTCCTCTTAATATTCTTTCTTTATTTGCTCATTTTTGTCAAATTAAATATTTTCCTGGCATGTTAGTTGTTAAAACACTTAAGAAGCTTATTGTTTTATTATTTTTAGGGTTTTGTTGAACATAATGTAGAATTATAAAAAAATTAAATGGGGGGTTGGAACTTTTAAATTCCTCTTAATATTCTTTCTTTATTTGTTCATTTTTGTCAAATTAAATATTTTGCTGGCATGTTAGTTGTTAAAACACTTATGAAGCTTATTGTTTTATTATTTTTAGGGTATTGTTGATCATAATGTAGAATTATAAAAAAATTAAATGGGGGGTTGAAACTTTTAAATTCCTCTTAATATTCTTTCTTTATTTACTCATTTTTGTCAAATTTAATATTTTGCTGGCATGTTAGTTGTTAAAACACTTAAGAAGCTTATTGTTTTATTATTTTTAGGGTTTTGTTGATCATAATGTAGAATTATAAAAAAATTAAAGGGGGGGTTGAAATTTTTAAATTCCTCTTAATATTCTTTCTTTATTTGTTCATTTTTGTCAAATTAAATATTTTGCTGGCATGTTAGTTCTTAAAACACTTAAGAAGCTTATTGTTTTATTATTTTTAGGGTTTTGTTGATCATAATGTAGAATTATAAAAAAATTAAATGGGGGGTTGAAACTTTTAAATTCCTCTTAATATTCTTTCTTTATTTACTCATTTTTGTCAAATTAAATATTTTCCTGGCATGTTGGGTGTCAAATCACTCAAAAGCTTAATGTTTTTATATTTTTAGGGTTTTGTTGATCATAATGTAGAATTATGAAAAAATTAAATGGGGGGTTGAAACTTTTAAATTCCTCTTAATATTCTTTCTTTATTTGCTAATTTTTGTCAAATTAAATATTTTGCTGGCATGTTGGTTGTCAAAACACTTAAGAAGCTTATTGTTTTGATATTTTTAGGGTTTTGTTGATGATAATGTAGAATTATAAAAAAATTAAATGGGGGGTTGAACTTTTAAATTCCTCTTAATATTCTTTCTTTATTTGCTCATTTTTGTCAAATTAAATATTTTCCAGGCATGTTAGTTGTCAAAACACTCAAGAAGCTTAATGTTTTAATAATTTTAGGGATTTGTTGAACATAAGGTAGAATTCAGCTAATTTAAAGGAGGGGTTGAAATTTTTAAATTCCCCTTAATATTCTTTCTTTATTTGTTCATTTTTGTCAAATTAAATATTTTGCTGGCATGTTAGTTGTTAAAACACTTAAGAAGCTTATTGTTTTATTATTTTTAGGGTTTTGTTGATCATAATGTAGAATTATAAAAAAATTAAATGGGGGGTTGAAACTTTTAAATTCCTCTTAATATTCTTTCTTTATTTGCTCATTTTTGTCAAATTAAATATTTTGCTGGCATGTTGGTTGTCAAAACACTCAAGAAGCTTAATGTTTTAATATTTTTAGGGATTTGTTGAACATTAGGTAGAATTCAGCTAATTTAAAGGGGGGGTTGAAATTTTTAAATTCCTCTTAATATTCTTTCTTTATTTGCTCATTTTTGTCAAATTAAATATTTTGCTGGCATGTTGGTTGTCAAAACACTCAAGAAGCTTAATGTTTTAATATTTTTAGGGTTTTGTTGATCATAATGTAGAATTATAAAAAAATTAAATGGGGGGTTGAAACTTTTAAATTCCTCTTAATATTCTTTCTTTATTTGCTCATTTTTGTCAAATTAAATATTTTGCTGGCATGTTGGTTGTCAAAACTCTCAAGAAGCTTAATGTTTTAATATTTTTAGGGATTTGTTGAACATTAGGTAGAATTCAGCTAATTTAAAGGGGGGGTTGAAATTTTTAAATTCCTCTTAATATTCTTTCTTTATTTGCTCATTTTTGTCAAATTAAATATTTTGCTGGCATGTTGGTTGTCAAAACACTCAAGAAGCTTAATGTTTTAATAATTTTAGGGATTTGTTGATCATAATGTAGAATTATAAAAAAATTAAATGGGGGGTTGGAACTTTTAAATTCCTCTTAATATTCTTTCTTTATTTGCTAATTTTTGTCAAATTAAATATTTTGCTGGCATGTTGGTTGTCAAAACACTTAAGAAGCTTATTGTTTTGATATTTTTAGGGTTTTGTTGATGATAATGTAGAATTATAAAAAAATTAAATGGGGGGTTGAACTTTTAAATTCCTCTTAATATTCTTTCTTTATTTGCTCATTTTTGTCAAATTAAATATTTTCCAGGCATGTTAGTTGTCAAAACACTCAAGAAGCTTAATGTTTTAATAATTTTAGGGATTTGTTGAACATAAGGTAGAATTCAGCTAATTTAAAGGAGGGGTTGAAATTTTTAAATTCCCCTTAATATTCTTTCTTTATTTGTTCATTTTTGTCAAATTAAATATTTTGCTGGCATGTTAGTTGTTAAAACACTTAAGAAGCTTATTGTTTTATTATTTTTAGGGTTTTGTTGATCATAATGTAGAATTATAAAAAAATTAAATGGGGGGTTGAAACTTTTAAATTCCTCTTAATATTCTTTCTTTATTTGCTCATTTTTGTCAAATTAAATATTTTGCTGGCATGTTGGTTGTCAAAACACTCAAGAAGCTTAATGTTTTAATATTTTTAGGGATTTGTTGAACATTAGGTAGAATTCAGCTAATTTAAAGGGGGGGTTGAAATTTTTAAATTCCTCTTAATATTCTTTCTTTATTTGCTCATTTTTGTCAAATTAAATATTTTGCTGGCATGTTGGTTGTCAAAACACTCAAGAAGCTTAATGTTTTAATATTTTTAGGGTTTTGTTGATCATAATGTAGAATTATAAAAAAATTAAATGGGGGGTTGAAACTTTTAAATTCCTCTTAATATTCTTTCTTTATTTGCTCATTTTTGTCAAATTAAATATTTTGCTGGCATGTTGGTTGTCAAAACTCTCAAGAAGCTTAATGTTTTAATATTTTTAGGGATTTGTTGAACATTAGGTAGAATTCAGCTAATTTAAAGGGGGGGTTGAAATTTTTAAATTCCTCTTAATATTCTTTCTTTATTTGCTCATTTTTGTCAAATTAAATATTTTGCTGGCATGTTGGTTGTCAAAACACTCAAGAAGCTTAATGTTTTAATAATTTTAGGGATTTGTTGATCATAATGTAGAATTATAAAAAAATTAAATGGGGGGTTGGAACTTTTAAATTCCTCTTAATATTCTTTCTTTATTTGTTCATTTTTGTCAAATTAAATATTTTGCTGGCATGTTGGTTGTCAAAACACTCAAGAAGCTTAATGTTTTAATATTTTTAGGGTTTTGTTGATCATAATGTAGAATTATAAAAAAATTAAATGGGGGGTTGGAACTTTTAATTTCCTCTTAATATTCTTTCTTTATTTGTTCATTTTTGTCAAATTAAATATTTTCCTGGCATGATAGTTGTTAAAACACTTAAGAAGCTTATTGTTTTATTATTTTTAGGGTTTTGTTGATCATAATGTAGCATTATGAAAAAATTAAATGGGGGGTTGAAAATTTTAAATTCCTCTTAATATTCTTTCTTTATTTGCTCATTTTTGTCAAATTAAATATTTTGCTGGCATGTTGGTTGTCAAAACACCTAAGAAGCTTATTGTTTTGATATTTTTAGGGTTTTGTTGATGATAATGTAGAATTATAAAAAAATTAAATGGGGGGTTGAACTTTTAAATTCCTCTTAATATTCTTTCATTATTTGCTCATTTTTGTCAAATTAAATATTTTCCAGGCATGTTAGTTGTCAAAACACTCAAGAAGCTTAATGTTTTAATAATTTTAGGGATTTGTTATAACATAAGGTAGAACTCAGCTAATTTAAAGGAGGGGTTGAAATTTTTAAATTCCTCTTAATATTCTTTCTTTATTTGCTCATTTTTGTCAAATTAAATTTTTTTTAGGCATGTTAGTTGTTAAAACACTTAAGATGCTTATTGTTTTGATATTTTTAGGGTTTTGTTGATCATAATGTAGAATTATAAAAAAATTAAATGGGGGGTTGAACTTTTAAATTCCTCTTAATATTCTTTCTTTATTTGCTCATTTTTGTCAAATTAAATATTTTCCTGGCATGTTAGTTGTTAAAACACTTAAGAAGCTTATTGTTTTATTATTTTTAGGGTTTTGTTGAACATAATGTAGAATTATAAAAAAATTAAATGGGGGGTTGGAACTTTTAAATTCCTCTTAATATTCTTTCTTTATTTGTTCATTTTTGTCAAATTAAATATTTTGCTGGCATGTTAGTTGTTAAAACACTTATGAAGCTTATTGTTTTATTATTTTTAGGGTATTGTTGATCATAATGTAGAATTATAAAAAAATTAAATGGGGGGTTGAAACTTTTAAATTCCTCTTAATATTCTTTCTTTATTTACTCATTTTTGTCAAATTTAATATTTTGCTGGCATGTTAGTTGTTAAAACACTTAAGAAGCTTATTGTTTTATTATTTTTAGGGTTTTGTTGATCATAATGTAGAATTATAAAAAAATTAAAGGGGGGGTTGAAATTTTTAAATTCCTCTTAATATTCTTTCTTTATTTGTTCATTTTTGTCAAATTAAATATTTTGCTGGCATGTTAGTTCTTAAAACACTTAAGAAGCTTATTGTTTTATTATTTTTAGGGTTTTGTTGATCATAATGTAGAATTATAAAAAAATTAAATGGGGGGTTGAAACTTTTAAATTCCTCTTAATATTCTTTCTTTATTTGCTCATTTTTGTCAAATTAAATATTTTGCTGGCATGTTGGTTGTCAAAACTCTCAAGAAGCTTAATGTTTTAATATTTTTAGGGATTTGTTGAACATTAGGTAGAATTCAGCTAATTTAAAGGGGGGGTTGAAATTTTTAAATTCCTCTTAATATTCTTTCTTTATTTGCTCATTTTTGTCAAATTAAATATTTTGCTGGCATGTTGGTTGTCAAAACACTCAAGAAGCTTAATGTTTTAATAATTTTAGGGATTTGTTGATCATAATGTAGAATTATAAAAAAATTAAATGGGGGGTTGGAACTTTTAAATTCCTCTTAATATTCTTTCTTTATTTGTTCATTTTTGTCAAATTAAATATTTTGCTGGCATGTTGGTTGTCAAAACACTCAAGAAGCTTAATGTTTTAATATTTTTAGGGTTTTGTTGATCATAATGTAGAATTATAAAAAAATTAAATGGGGGGTTGGAACTTTTAATTTCCTCTTAATATTCTTTCTTTATTTGTTCATTTTTGTCAAATTAAATATTTTCCTGGCATGATAGTTGTTAAAACACTTAAGAAGCTTATTGTTTTATTATTTTTAGGGTTTTGTTGATCATAATGTAGCATTATGAAAAAATTAAATGGGGGGTTGAAAATTTTAAATTCCTCTTAATATTCTTTCTTTATTTGCTCATTTTTGTCAAATTAAATATTTTGCTGGCATGTTGGTTGTCAAAACACCTAAGAAGCTTATTGTTTTGATATTTTTAGGGTTTTGTTGATGATAATGTAGAATTATAAAAAAATTAAATGGGGGGTTGAACTTTTAAATTCCTCTTAATATTCTTTCATTATTTGCTCATTTTTGTCAAATTAAATATTTTCCAGGCATGTTAGTTGTCAAAACACTCAAGAAGCTTAATGTTTTAATAATTTTAGGGATTTGTTATAACATAAGGTAGAACTCAGCTAATTTAAAGGAGGGGTTGAAATTTTTAAATTCCTCTTAATATTCTTTCTTTATTTGCTCATTTTTGTCAAATTAAATTTTTTTTAGGCATGTTAGTTGTTAAAACACTTAAGATGCTTATTGTTTTGATATTTTTAGGGTTTTGTTGATCATAATGTAGAATTATAAAAAAATTAAATGGGGGGTTGAACTTTTAAATTCCTCTTAATATTCTTTCTTTATTTGCTCATTTTTGTCAAATTAAATATTTTCCTGGCATGTTAGTTGTTAAAACACTTAAGAAGCTTATTGTTTTATTATTTTTAGGGTTTTGTTGAACATAATGTAGAATTATAAAAAAATTAAATGGGGGGTTGGAACTTTTAAATTCCTCTTAATATTCTTTCTTTATTTGTTCATTTTTGTCAAATTAAATATTTTGCTGGCATGTTAGTTGTTAAAACACTTATGAAGCTTATTGTTTTATTATTTTTAGGGTATTGTTGATCATAATGTAGAATTATAAAAAAATTAAATGGGGGGTTGAAACTTTTAAATTCCTCTTAATATTCTTTCTTTATTTACTCATTTTTGTCAAATTTAATATTTTGCTGGCATGTTAGTTGTTAAAACACTTAAGAAGCTTATTGTTTTATTATTTTTAGGGTTTTGTTGATCATAATGTAGAATTATAAAAAAATTAAAGGGGGGGTTGAAATTTTTAAATTCCTCTTAATATTCTTTCTTTATTTGCTAATTTTTGTCAAATTAAATATTTTGCTGGCATGTTGGTTGTCAAAACACTTAAGAAGCTTATTGTTTTGATATTTTTAGGGTTTTGTTGATGATAATGTAGAATTATAAAAAAATTAAATGGGGGGTTGAACTTTTAAATTCCTCTTAATATTCTTTCTTTATTTGCTCATTTTTGTCAAATTAAATATTTTCCAGGCATGTTAGTTGTCAAAACACTCAAGAAGCTTAATGTTTTAATAATTTTAGGGATTTGTTGAACATAAGGTAGAATTCAGCTAATTTAAAGGAGGGGTTGAAATTTTTAAATTCCCCTTAATATTCTTTCTTTATTTGTTCATTTTTGTCAAATTAAATATTTTGCTGGCATGTTAGTTGTTAAAACACTTAAGAAGCTTATTGTTTTATTATTTTTAGGGTTTTGTTGATCATAATGTAGAATTATAAAAAAATTAAATGGGGGGTTGAAACTTTTAAATTCCTCTTAATATTCTTTCTTTATTTGCTCATTTTTGTCAAATTAAATATTTTGCTGGCATGTTGGTTGTCAAAACACTCAAGAAGCTTAATGTTTTAATATTTTTAGGGATTTGTTGAACATTAGGTAGAATTCAGCTAATTTAAAGGGGGGGTTGAAATTTTTAAATTCCTCTTAATATTCTTTCTTTATTTGCTCATTTTTGTCAAATTAAATATTTTGCTGGCATGTTGGTTGTCAAAACACTCAAGAAGCTTAATGTTTTAATATTTTTAGGGTTTTGTTGATCATAATGTAGAATTATAAAAAAATTAAATGGGGGGTTGAAACTTTTAAATTCCTCTTAATATTCTTTCTTTATTTGCTCATTTTTGTCAAATTAAATATTTTGCTGGCATGTTGGTTGTCAAAACTCTCAAGAAGCTTAATGTTTTAATATTTTTAGGGATTTGTTGAACATTAGGTAGAATTCAGCTAATTTAAAGGGGGGGTTGAAATTTTTAAATTCCTCTTAATATTCTTTCTTTATTTGCTCATTTTTGTCAAATTAAATATTTTGCTGGCATGTTGGTTGTCAAAACACTCAAGAAGCTTAATGTTTTAATATTTTTAGGGATTTGTTGAACATTAGGTAGAATTCAGCTAATTTAAAGGGGGGGTTGAAATTTTTAAATTCCTCTTAATATTCTTTCTTTATTTGCTCATTTTTGTCAAATTAAATATTTTGCTGGCATGTTGGTTGTCAAAACTCTCAAGAAGCTTAATGTTTTAATATTTTTAGGGATTTGTTGAACATTAGGTAGAATTCAGCTAATTTAAAGGGGGGGTTGAAATTTTTAAATTCCTCTTAATATTCTTTCTTTATTTGTTCATTTTTGTCAAATTAAATATTTTGCTGGCATGTTAGTTGTTAAAACACTTAAGAAGCTTATTGTTTTATTATTTTTAGGGTTTTGTTGATCATAATGTAGAATTATAAAAAAATTAAATGGGGGGTTGAAACTTTTAAATTCCTCTTAATATTCTTTCTTTATTTGTTCATTTTTGTCAAATTAAATATTTTGCTGGCATGTTGGTTGTCAAAACACTCAAGAAGCTTAATGTTTTAATATTTTTAGGGTTTTGTTGATCATAATGTAGAATTATAAAAAAATTAAATGGGGGGTTGAAACTTTTAAATTCCTCTTAATATTCTTTCTTTATTTGCTCATTTTTGTCAAATTAAATATTTTGCTGGCATGTTGGTTGTCAAAACACTCAAGAAGCTTAATGTTTTAATATTTTTAGGGATTTGTTGAACATTAGGTAGAATTCAGCTAATTTAAAGGGGGGGTTGAAATTTTTAAATTCCTCTTAATATTCTTTCTTTATTTGTTCATTTTTGTCAAATTAAATATTTTGCTGGCATGTTAGTTGTTAAAACACTTAAGAAGCTTATTGTTTTATTATTTTTAGGGTTTTGTTGATCATAATGTAGAATTATAAAAAAATTAAATGGGGGGTTGAAACTTTTAAATTCCTCTTAATATTCTTTCTTTATTTACTCATTTTTGTCAAATTAAATATTTTCCTGGCATGTTGGGTGTCAAATCACTCAAAAGCTTAATGTTTTTATATTTTTAGGGTTTTGTTGATCATAATGTAGAATTATAAAAAAATAAAATGGGGGGTTGGAACTTTTAAATTCCTCTTAATATTCTTTCTTTATTTGTTCATTTTTGTCAAATTAAATATTTTGCTGGCATGTTGGTTGTCAAAACACTCAAGAAGCTTAATGTTTTAATATTTTTAGGGTTTTGTTGATCATAATGTAGAATTATAAAAAAATTAAATGGGGGGTTGGAACTTTTAAATTCCTCTTAATATTCTTTCTTTAATTGTTCATTTTTGTCAAATTAAATATTTTCCTGGCATGATAGTTGTTAAAACACTTAAGAAGCTTATTGTTTTATTATTTTTAGGGTTTTGTTGATCATAATGTAGAATTATGAAAAAATTAAATGGGGGGTTGAAACTTTTAAATTCCTCTTAATATTCTTTCTTTATTTGCTCATTTTTGTCAAATTAAATATTTTGCTGGCATGTTGGTTGTCAAAACACTCAAGAAGCTTAATGTTTTAATATTTTTAGGGATTTGTTGAACATTAGGTAGAATTCAGCTAATTTAAAGGGGGGGTTGAAATTTTTAAATTCCTCTTAATATTCTTTCTTTATTTGCTCATTTTTGTCAAATTAAATATTTTGCTGGCATGTTGGTTGTCAAAACACTCAAGAAGCTTAATGTTTTAATATTTTTAGGGTTTTGTTGATCATAATGTAGAATTATAAAAAAATTAAATGGGGGGTTGAAACTTTTAAATTCCTCTTAATATTCTTTCTTTATTTGCTCATTTTTGTCAAATTAAATATTTTGCTGGCATGTTGGTTGTCAAAACTCTCAAGAAGCTTAATGTTTTAATATTTTTAGGGATTTGTTGAACATTAGGTAGAATTCAGCTAATTTAAAGGGGGGGTTGAAATTTTTAAATTCCTCTTAATATTCTTTCTTTATTTGCTCATTTTTGTCAAATTAAATATTTTGCTGGCATGTTGGTTGTCAAAACACTCAAGAAGCTTAATGTTTTAATATTTTTAGGGATTTGTTGAACATTAGGTAGAATTCAGCTAATTTAAAGGGGGGGTTGAAATTTTTAAATTCCTCTTAATATTCTTTCTTTATTTGCTCATTTTTGTCAAATTAAATATTTTGCTGGCATGTTGGTTGTCAAAACACTCAAGAAGCTTAATGTTTTAATATTTTTAGGGTTTTGTTGATCATAATGTAGAATTATAAAAAAATTAAATGGGGGGTTGAAACTTTTAAATTCCTCTTAATATTCTTTCTTTATTTGCTCATTTTTGTCAAATTAAATATTTTGCTGGCATGTTGGTTGTCAAAACTCTCAAGAAGCTTAATGTTTTAATATTTTTAGGGATTTGTTGAACATTAGGTAGAATTCAGCTAATTTAAAGGGGGGGTTGAAATTTTTAAATTCCTCTTAATATTCTTTCTTTATTTGCTCATTTTTGTCAAATTAAATATTTTGCTGGCATGTTGGTTGTCAAAACACTCAAGAAGCTTAATGTTTTAATATTTTTAGGGTTTTGTTGATCATAATGTAGAATTATAAAAAAATTAAATGGGGGGTTGGAACTTTTAAATTCCTCTAAATATTCTTTCTTTATTTGTTCATTTTTGTCAAATTAAATATTTTCGTGGCATGTTGGGTGTCAAATCACTCAAAAGCTTAATGTTTTAATATTTTTAGGGTTTTATTGATCATAATGTAGAATTATAAAAAAATTAAATGGGGGGTTGGAACTTTTAAATTCCTCTTAATATTCTTTCTTTATTTGCTCATTTTTGTCAAATTAAATTTTTTTTAGGCATGTTAGTTGTTAAAACACTTAAGATGCTTATTGTTTTGATATTTTTAGGGTTTTGTTGATCATAATGTAGAATTATAAAAAAATTAAATGGGGGGTTGGAACTTTTTAATTCCTCTTAATATTCTTTCTTTATTTGTTCATTTTTGTCAAATTAAATATTTTGCTGGCATGTTAGTTGTTAAAACACTTAAGAAGCTTATTGTTTTATTATTTTTAGGGTTTTGTTGATCATAATGTAGAATTATAAAAAAATTAAATGGGGGGTTGGAACTTTTAAATTCCTCTTAATATTCTTTCTTTATTTGTTCATTTTTGTCAAATTAAATATTTTCCTGGCATGATAGTTGTTAAAACACTTAAGAAGCTTATTGTTTTATTATTTTTAGGGTTTTGTTGATCATAATGTAGAATTATAAAAAAATTAAATGGGGGGTTGAAACTTTTAAATTCCTCTTAATATTCTTTCTTTATTTACTCATTTTTGTCAAATTTAATATTTTGCTGGCATGTTAGTTGTTAAAACACTTAAGAAGCTTATTGTTTTATTATTTTTAGGGTTTTGTTGATCATAATGTAGAATTATAAAAAAATTAAAGGGGGGGTTGAAACTTTTAAATTCCTCTTAATATTCTTTCTTTATTTGCTCATTTTTGTCAAATTAAATATTTTGCTGGCATGTTGGTTGTCAAAACACTCAAGAAGCTTAATGTTTTAATATTTTTAGGGATTTGTTGAACATTATGTAGAATTCAGCTAATTTAAAGGGGGGGTTGAAATTTTTAAATTCCTCTTAATATTCTTTCTTTATTTGTTCATTTTTGTCAAATTAAATATTTTCCTGGCATGTTGGGTGTCAAATCACTCAAAAGCTTAATGTTTTAATATTTTTAGGGTTTTATTGATCATAATGTAGAATTATAAAAAAATTAAATGGGGGGTTGGAACTTTTTAATTCCTCTTAATATTCTTTCTTTATTTGTTCATTTTTGTCAAATTAAATATTTTCCTGGCATGTTAGTTGTTAAAACACTTAAGAAGCTTATTGTTTTGATATTTTTAGGGTTTTGTTGATCATAATGTAGAATTATAAAAAAATTAAATGGGGGGGTTGAACTTTTAAATTCCTCTTAATATTCTTTCTTTATTTGCTCATTTTTGTCAAATTAAATATTTTCCAGGCATGTTAGTTGTCAAAACACTCAAGAAGCTTAATGTTTTAATAATTTTAGGGATTTGTTGAACATAAGGTAGAATTCAGCTAATTTAAAGGAGGGGTTGAAATTTTTAAATTCCCCTTAATATTCTTTCTTTATTTGTTCATTTTTGTCAAATTAAATATTTTGCTGGCATGTTAGTTGTTAAAACACTTAAGAAGCTTATTGTTTTATTATTTTTAGGGTTTTGTTGATCATAATGTAGAATTATAAAAAAATTAAATGGGGGGTTGAAACTTTTAAATTCCTCTTAATATTCTTTCTTTATTTGCTTATTTTTGTCAAATTAAATATTTTGCTGGCATGTTGGTTGTCAAAACACTCAAGAAGCTTAATGTTTTAATATTTTTAGGGATTTGTTGAACATTAGGTAGAATTCAGCTAATTTAAAGGGGGGGTTGAAATTTTTAAATTCCTCTTAATATTCTTTCTTTATTTGCTCATTTTTGTCAAATTAAATATTTTGCTGGCATGTTGGTTGTCAAAACACTCAAGAAGCTTAATGTTTTAATATTTTTAGGGTTTTGTTGATCATAATGTAGAATTATAAAAAAATTAAATGGGGGGTTGAAACTTTTAAATTCCTCTTAATATTCTTTCTTTATTTGCTCATTTTTGTCAAATTAAATATTTTGCTGGCATGTTGGTTGTCAAAACTCTCAAGAAGCTTAATGTTTTAATATTTTTAGGGATTTGTTGAACATTAGGTAGAATTCAGCTAATTTAAAGGGGGGGTTGAAATTTTTAAATTCCTCTTAATATTCTTTCTTTATTTGCTCATTTTTGTCAAATTAAATATTTTGCTGGCATGTTGGTTGTCAAAACACTCAAGAAGCTTAATGTTTTAATATTTTTAGGGATTTGTTGAACATTAGGTAGAATTCAGCTAATTTAAAGGGGGGGTTGAAATTTTTAAATTCCTCTTAATATTCTTTCTTTATTTGCTCATTTTTGTCAAATTAAATATTTTGCTGGCATGTTGGTTGTCAAAACTCTCAAGAAGCTTAATGTTTTAATATTTTTAGGGATTTGTTGAACATTAGGTAGAATTCAGCTAATTTAAATGGGGGGTTGGAACTTTTAAATTCCTCTTAATATTCTTTCTTTATTTGTTCATTTTTGTCAAATTAAATATTTTGCTGGCATGTTGGTTGTCAAAACACTCAAGAAGCTTAATGTTTTAATATTTTTAGGGTTTTGTTGATCATAATGTAGAATTATAAAAAAATTAAATGGGGGGTTGGAACTTTTAAATTCCTCTTAATATTCTTTCTTTAATTGTTCATTTTTGTCAAATTAAATATTTTCCTGGCATGATAGTTGTTAAAACACTTAAGAAGCTTATTGTTTTATTATTTTTAGGGTTTTGTTGATCATAATGTAGAATTATGAAAAAATTAAATGGGGGGTTGAAACTTTTAAATTCCTCTTAATATTCTTTCTTTATTTGCTAATTTTTGTCAAATTAAATATTTTGCTGGCATGTTGGTTGTCAAAACACTTAAGAAGCTTATTGTTTTGATATTTTTAGGGTTTTGTTGATGATAATGTAGAATTATAAAAAAATTAAATGGGGGGTTGAACTTTTAAATTCCTCTTAATATTCTTTCTTTATTTGCTCATTTTTGTCAAATTAAATATTTTCCAGGCATGTTAGTTGTCAAAACACTCAAGAAGCTTAATGTTTTAATAATTTTAGGGATTTGTTGAACATAAGGTAGAATTCAGCTAATTTAAAGGAGGGGTTGAAATTTTTAAATTCCCCTTAATATTCTTTCTTTATTTGTTCATTTTTGTCAAATTAAATATTTTGCTGGCATGTTAGTTGTTAAAACACTTAAGAAGCTTATTGTTTTATTATTTTTAGGGTTTTGTTGATCATAATGTAGAATTATAAAAAAATTAAATGGGGGGTTGAAACTTTTAAATTCCTCTTAATATTCTTTCTTTATTTGCTCATTTTTGTCAAATTAAATATTTTGCTGGCATGTTGGTTGTCAAAACACTCAAGAAGCTTAATGTTTTAATATTTTTAGGGATTTGTTGAACATTAGGTAGAATTCAGCTAATTTAAAGGGGGGGTTGAAATTTTTAAATTCCTCTTAATATTCTTTCTTTATTTGCTCATTTTTGTCAAATTAAATATTTTGCTGGCATGTTGGTTGTCAAAACACTCAAGAAGCTTAATGTTTTAATATTTTTAGGGTTTTGTTGATCATAATGTAGAATTATAAAAAAATTAAATGGGGGGTTGAAACTTTTAAATTCCTCTTAATATTCTTTCTTTATTTGCTCATTTTTGTCAAATTAAATATTTTGCTGGCATGTTGGTTGTCAAAACTCTCAAGAAGCTTAATGTTTTAATATTTTTAGGGATTTGTTGAACATTAGGTAGAATTCAGCTAATTTAAAGGGGGGGTTGAAATTTTTAAATTCCTCTTAATATTCTTTCTTTATTTGCTCATTTTTGTCAAATTAAATATTTTGCTGGCATGTTGGTTGTCAAAACACTCAAGAAGCTTAATGTTTTAATAATTTTAGGGATTTGTTGATCATAATGTAGAATTATAAAAAAATTAAATGGGGGGTTGGAACTTTTAAATTCCTCTTAATATTCTTTCTTTATTTGTTCATTTTTGTCAAATTAAATATTTTGCTGGCATGTTGGTTGTCAAAACACTCAAGAAGCTTAATGTTTTAATATTTTTAGGGTTTTGTTGATCATAATGTAGAATTATAAAAAAATTAAATGGGGGGTTGGAACTTTTAATTTCCTCTTAATATTCTTTCTTTATTTGTTCATTTTTGTCAAATTAAATATTTTCCTGGCATGATAGTTGTTAAAACACTTAAGAAGCTTATTGTTTTATTATTTTTAGGGTTTTGTTGATCATAATGTAGCATTATGAAAAAATTAAATGGGGGGTTGAAAATTTTAAATTCCTCTTAATATTCTTTCTTTATTTGTTCATTTTTGTCAAATTAAATATTTTGCTGGCATGTTGGTTGTCAAAACACTCAAGAAGCTTAATGTTTTAATATTTTTAGGGTTTTGTTGATCATAATGTAGAATTATAAAAAAATTAAATGGGGGGTTGGAACTTTTAAATTCCTCTTAATATTCTTTCTTTAATTGTTCATTTTTGTCAAATTAAATATTTTCCTGGCATGATAGTTGTTAAAACACTTAAGAAGCTTATTGTTTTATTATTTTTAGGGTTTTGTTGATCATAATGTAGAATTATGAAAAAATTAAATGGGGGGTTGAAACTTTTAAATTCCTCTTAATATTCTTTCTTTATTTGCTCATTTTTGTCAAATTAAATATTTTGCTGGCATGTTGGTTGTCAAAACACTCAAGAAGCTTAATGTTTTAATATTTTTAGGGATTTGTTGAACATTAGGTAGAATTCAGCTAATTTAAAGGGGGGGTTGAAATTTTTAAATTCCTCTTAATATTCTTTCTTTATTTGCTCATTTTTGTCAAATTAAATATTTTGCTGGCATGTTGGTTGTCAAAACACTCAAGAAGCTTAATGTTTTAATATTTTTAGGGTTTTGTTGATCATAATGTAGAATTATAAAAAAATTAAATGGGGGGTTGAAACTTTTAAATTCCTCTTAATATTCTTTCTTTATTTGCTCATTTTTGTCAAATTAAATATTTTGCTGGCATGTTGGTTGTCAAAACTCTCAAGAAGCTTAATGTTTTAATATTTTTAGGGATTTGTTGAACATTAGGTAGAATTCAGCTAATTTAAAGGGGGGGTTGAAATTTTTAAATTCCTCTTAATATTCTTTCTTTATTTGCTCATTTTTGTCAAATTAAATATTTTGCTGGCATGTTGGTTGTCAAAACACTCAAGAAGCTTAATGTTTTAATATTTTTAGGGATTTGTTGAACATTAGGTAGAATTCAGCTAATTTAAAGGGGGGGTTGAAATTTTTAAATTCCTCTTAATATTCTTTCTTTATTTGCTCATTTTTGTCAAATTAAATATTTTGCTGGCATGTTGGTTGTCAAAACACTCAAGAAGCTTAATGTTTTAATATTTTTAGGGTTTTGTTGATCATAATGTAGAATTATAAAAAAATTAAATGGGGGGTTGAAACTTTTAAATTCCTCTTAATATTCTTTCTTTATTTGCTCATTTTTGTCAAATTAAATATTTTGCTGGCATGTTGGTTGTCAAAACTCTCAAGAAGCTTAATGTTTTAATATTTTTAGGGATTTGTTGAACATTAGGTAGAATTCAGCTAATTTAAAGGGGGGGTTGAAATTTTTAAATTCCTCTTAATATTCTTTCTTTATTTGCTCATTTTTGTCAAATTAAATATTTTGCTGGCATGTTGGTTGTCAAAACACTCAAGAAGCTTAATGTTTTAATATTTTTAGGGTTTTGTTGATCATAATGTAGAATTATAAAAAAATTAAATGGGGGGTTGGAACTTTTAAATTCCTCTAAATATTCTTTCTTTATTTGTTCATTTTTGTCAAATTAAATATTTTCGTGGCATGTTGGGTGTCAAATCACTCAAAAGCTTAATGTTTTAATATTTTTAGGGTTTTATTGATCATAATGTAGAATTATAAAAAAATTAAATGGGGGGTTGGAACTTTTAAATTCCTCTTAATATTCTTTCTTTATTTGCTCATTTTTGTCAAATTAAATTTTTTTTAGGCATGTTAGTTGTTAAAACACTTAAGATGCTTATTGTTTTGATATTTTTAGGGTTTTGTTGATCATAATGTAGAATTATAAAAAAATTAAATGGGGGGTTGGAACTTTTTAATTCCTCTTAATATTCTTTCTTTATTTGTTCATTTTTGTCAAATTAAATATTTTGCTGGCATGTTAGTTGTTAAAACACTTAAGAAGCTTATTGTTTTATTATTTTTAGGGTTTTGTTGATCATAATGTAGAATTATAAAAAAATTAAATGGGGGGTTGGAACTTTTAAATTCCTCTTAATATTCTTTCTTTATTTGTTCATTTTTGTCAAATTAAATATTTTCCTGGCATGATAGTTGTTAAAACACTTAAGAAGCTTATTGTTTTATTATTTTTAGGGTTTTGTTGATCATAATGTAGAATTATAAAAAAATTAAATGGGGGGTTGAAACTTTTAAATTCCTCTTAATATTCTTTCTTTATTTACTCATTTTTGTCAAATTTAATATTTTGCTGGCATGTTAGTTGTTAAAACACTTAAGAAGCTTATTGTTTTATTATTTTTAGGGTTTTGTTGATCATAATGTAGAATTATAAAAAAATTAAAGGGGGGGTTGAAACTTTTAAATTCCTCTTAATATTCTTTCTTTATTTGCTCATTTTTGTCAAATTAAATATTTTGCTGGCATGTTGGTTGTCAAAACACTCAAGAAGCTTAATGTTTTAATATTTTTAGGGATTTGTTGAACATTATGTAGAATTCAGCTAATTTAAAGGGGGGGTTGAAATTTTTAAATTCCTCTTAATATTCTTTCTTTATTTGTTCATTTTTGTCAAATTAAATATTTTCCTGGCATGTTGGGTGTCAAATCACTCAAAAGCTTAATGTTTTAATATTTTTAGGGTTTTATTGATCATAATGTAGAATTATAAAAAAATTAAATGGGGGGTTGGAACTTTTTAATTCCTCTTAATATTCTTTCTTTATTTGTTCATTTTTGTCAAATTAAATATTTTCCTGGCATGTTAGTTGTTAAAACACTTAAGAAGCTTATTGTTTTGATATTTTTAGGGTTTTGTTGATCATAATGTAGAATTATAAAAAAATTAAATGGGGGGGTTGAACTTTTAAATTCCTCTTAATATTCTTTCTTTATTTGCTCATTTTTGTCAAATTAAATATTTTCCAGGCATGTTAGTTGTCAAAACACTCAAGAAGCTTAATGTTTTAATAATTTTAGGGATTTGTTGAACATAAGGTAGAATTCAGCTAATTTAAAGGAGGGGTTGAAATTTTTAAATTCCCCTTAATATTCTTTCTTTATTTGTTCATTTTTGTCAAATTAAATATTTTGCTGGCATGTTAGTTGTTAAAACACTTAAGAAGCTTATTGTTTTATTATTTTTAGGGTTTTGTTGATCATAATGTAGAATTATAAAAAAATTAAATGGGGGGTTGAAACTTTTAAATTCCTCTTAATATTCTTTCTTTATTTGCTCATTTTTGTCAAATTAAATATTTTGCTGGCATGTTGGTTGTCAAAACTCTCAAGAAGCTTAATGTTTTAATATTTTTAGGGATTTGTTGAACATTAGGTAGAATTCAGCTAATTTAAATGGGGGGTTGGAACTTTTAAATTCCTCTTAATATTCTTTCTTTATTTGTTCATTTTTGTCAAATTAAATATTTTGCTGGCATGTTGGTTGTCAAAACACTCAAGAAGCTTAATGTTTTAATATTTTTAGGGTTTTGTTGATCATAATGTAGAATTATAAAAAAATTAAATGGGGGGTTGGAACTTTTAAATTCCTCTTAATATTCTTTCTTTAATTGTTCATTTTTGTCAAATTAAATATTTTCCTGGCATGATAGTTGTTAAAACACTTAAGAAGCTTATTGTTTTATTATTTTTAGGGTTTTGTTGATCATAATGTAGAATTATGAAAAAATTAAATGGGGGGTTGAAACTTTTAAATTCCTCTTAATATTCTTTCTTTATTTGCTAATTTTTGTCAAATTAAATATTTTGCTGGCATGTTGGTTGTCAAAACACTTAAGAAGCTTATTGTTTTGATATTTTTAGGGTTTTGTTGATGATAATGTAGAATTATAAAAAAATTAAATGGGGGGTTGAACTTTTAAATTCCTCTTAATATTCTTTCTTTATTTGCTCATTTTTGTCAAATTAAATATTTTCCAGGCATGTTAGTTGTCAAAACACTCAAGAAGCTTAATGTTTTAATAATTTTAGGGATTTGTTGAACATAAGGTAGAATTCAGCTAATTTAAAGGAGGGGTTGAAATTTTTAAATTCCCCTTAATATTCTTTCTTTATTTGTTCATTTTTGTCAAATTAAATATTTTGCTGGCATGTTAGTTGTTAAAACACTTAAGAAGCTTATTGTTTTATTATTTTTAGGGTTTTGTTGATCATAATGTAGAATTATAAAAAAATTAAATGGGGGGTTGAAAATTTTAAATTCCTCTTAATATTCTTTCTTTATTTGCTCATTTTTGTCAAATTAAATATTTTGCTGGCATGTTGGTTGTCAAAACACTCAAGAAGCTTAATGTTTTAATATTTTTAGGGATTTGTTGAACATTAGGTAGAATTCAGCTAATTTAAAGGGGGGGTTGAAATTTTTAAATTCCTCTTAATATTCTTTCTTTATTTGCTCATTTTTGTCAAATTAAATATTTTGCTGGCATGTTGGTTGTCAAAACACTCAAGAAGCTTAATGTTTTAATATTTTTAGGGATTTGTTGAACATTATGTAGAATTCAGCTAATTTAAAGGGGGGGTTGAAATTTTTAAATTCCTCTTAATATTCTTTCTTTATTTGTTCATTTTTGTCAAATTAAATATTTTCCTGGCATGTTGGGTGTCAAATCACTCAAAAGCTTAATGTTTTAATATTTTTAGGGTTTTATTGATCATAATGTAGAATTATAAAAAAATTAAATGGGGGGTTGGAACTTTTTAATTCCTCTTAATATTCTTTCTTTATTTGTTCATTTTTGTCAAATTAAATATTTTCCTGGCATGTTAGTTGTTAAAACACTTAAGAAGCTTATTGTTTTGATATTTTTAGGGTTTTGTTGATCATAATGTAGAATTATAAAAAAATTAAATGGGGGGGTTGAACTTTTAAATTCCTCTTAATATTCTTTCTTTATTTGCTCATTTTTGTCAAATTAAATATTTTCCAGGCATGTTAGTTGTCAAAACACTCAAGAAGCTTAATGTTTTAATAATTTTAGGGATTTGTTGAACATAAGGTAGAATTCAGCTAATTTAAAGGAGGGGTTGAAATTTTTAAATTCCCCTTAATATTCTTTCTTTATTTGTTCATTTTTGTCAAATTAAATATTTTGCTGGCATGTTAGTTGTTAAAACACTTAAGAAGCTTATTGTTTTATTATTTTTAGGGTTTTGTTGATCATAATGTAGAATTATAAAAAAATTAAATGGGGGGTTGAAACTTTTAAATTCCTCTTAATATTCTTTCTTTATTTGCTCATTTTTGTCAAATTAAATATTTTGCTGGCATGTTGGTTGTCAAAACACTCAAGAAGCTTAATGTTTTAATATTTTTAGGGATTTGTTGAACATTAGGTAGAATTCAGCTAATTTAAAGGGGGGGTTGAAATTTTTAAATTCCTCTTAATATTCTTTCTTTATTTGCTCATTTTTGTCAAATTAAATACTTTGCTGGCATGTTGGTTGTCAAAACACTCAAGAAGCTTAATGTTTTAATATTTTTAGGGTTTTGTTGATCATAATGTAGAATTATAAAAAAATTAAATGGGGGGTTGAAACTTTTAAATTCCTCTTAATATTCTTTCTTTATTTGCTCATTTTTGTCAAATTAAATATTTTGCTGGCATGTTGGTTGTCAAAACTCTCAAGAAGCTTAATGTTTTAATATTTTTAGGGATTTGTTGAACATTAGGTAGAATTCAGCTAATTTAAAGGGGGGGTTGAAATTTTTAAATTCCTCTTAATATTCTTTCTTTATTTGCTCATTTTTGTCAAATTAAATATTTTGCTGGCATGTTGGTTGTCAAAACACTCAAGAAGCTTAATGTTTTAATATTTTTAGGGATTTGTTGAACATTAGGTAGAATTCAGCTAATTTAAAGGGGGGGTTGAAATTTTTAAATTCCTCTTAATATTCTTTCTTTATTTGCTCATTTTTGTCAAATTAAATATTTTGCTGGCATGTTGGTTGTCAAAACTCTCAAGAAGCTTAATGTTTTAATATTTTTAGGGATTTGTTGAACATTAGGTAGAATTCAGCTAATTTAAATGGGGGGTTGGAACTTTTAAATTCCTCTTAATATTCTTTCTTTATTTGTTCATTTTTGTCAAATTAAATATTTTGCTGGCATGTTGGTTGTCAAAACACTCAAGAAGCTTAATGTTTTAATATTTTTAGGGTTTTGTTGATCATAATGTAGAATTATAAAAAAATTAAATGGGGGGTTGGAACTTTTAAATTCCTCTTAATATTCTTTCTTTAATTGTTCATTTTTGTCAAATTAAATATTTTCCTGGCATGATAGTTGTTAAAACACTTAAGAAGCTTATTGTTTTATTATTTTTAGGGTTTTGTTGATCATAATGTAGAATTATGAAAAAATTAAATGGGGGGTTGAAACTTTTAAATTCCTCTTAATATTCTTTCTTTATTTGCTAATTTTTGTCAAATTAAATATTTTGCTGGCATGTTGGTTGTCAAAACACTTAAGAAGCTTATTGTTTTGATATTTTTAGGGTTTTGTTGATGATAATGTAGAATTATAAAAAAATTAAATGGGGGGTTGAACTTTTAAATTCCTCTTAATATTCTTTCTTTATTTGCTCATTTTTGTCAAATTAAATATTTTCCAGGCATGTTAGTTGTCAAAACACTCAAGAAGCTTAATGTTTTAATAATTTTAGGGATTTGTTGAACATAAGGTAGAATTCAGCTAATTTAAAGGAGGGGTTGAAATTTTTAAATTCCCCTTAATATTCTTTCTTTATTTGTTCATTTTTGTCAAATTAAATATTTTGCTGGCATGTTAGTTGTTAAAACACTTAAGAAGCTTATTGTTTTATTATTTTTAGGGTTTTGTTGATCATAATGTAGAATTATAAAAAAATTAAATGGGGGGTTGAAAATTTTAAATTCCTCTTAATATTCTTTCTTTATTTGCTCATTTTTGTCAAATTAAATATTTTGCTGGCATGTTGGTTGTCAAAACACTCAAGAAGCTTAATGTTTTAATATTTTTAGGGATTTGTTGAACATTAGGTAGAATTCAGCTAATTTAAAGGGGGGGTTGAAATTTTTAAATTCCTCTTAATATTCTTTCTTTATTTGCTCATTTTTGTCAAATTAAATATTTTGCTGGCATGTTGGTTGTCAAAACACTCAAGAAGCTTAATGTTTTAATATTTTTAGGGTTTTGTTGATCATAATGTAGAATTATAAAAAAATTAAATGGGGGGTTGAAACTTTTAAATTCCTCTTAATATTCTTTCTTTATTTGCTCATTTTTGTCAAATTAAATATTTTGCTGGCATGTTGGTTGTCAAAACTCTCAAGAAGCTTAATGTTTTAATATTTTTAGGGATTTGTTGAACATTAGGTAGAATTCAGCTAATTTAAAGGGGGGGTTGAAATTTTTAAATTCCTCTTAATATTCTTTCTTTATTTGCTCATTTTTGTCAAATTAAATATTTTGCTGGCATGTTGGTTGTCAAAACACTCAAGAAGCTTAATGTTTTAATAATTTTAGGGATTTGTTGATCATAATGTAGAATTATAAAAAAATTAAATGGGGGGTTGGAACTTTTAAATTCCTCTTAATATTCTTTCTTTATTTGTTCATTTTTGTCAAATTAAATATTTTGCTGGCATGTTGGTTGTCAAAACACTCAAGAAGCTTAATGTTTTAATATTTTTAGGGTTTTGTTGATCATAATGTAGAATTATAAAAAAATTAAATGGGGGGTTGGAACTTTTAATTTCCTCTTAATATTCTTTCTTTATTTGTTCATTTTTGTCAAATTAAATATTTTCCTGGCATGATAGTTGTTAAAACACTTAAGAAGCTTATTGTTTTATTATTTTTAGGGTTTTGTTGATCATAATGTAGCATTATGAAAAAATTAAATGGGGGGTTGAAAATTTTAAATTCCTCTTAATATTCTTTCTTTATTTGCTCATTTTTGTCAAATTAAATATTTTGCTGGCATGTTGGTTGTCAAAACACCTAAGAAGCTTATTGTTTTGATATTTTTAGGGTTTTGTTGATGATAATGTAGAATTATAAAAAAATTAAATGGGGGGTTGAACTTTTAAATTCCTCTTAATATTCTTTCATTATTTGCTCATTTTTGTCAAATTAAATATTTTCCAGGCATGTTAGTTGTCAAAACACTCAAGAAGCTTAATGTTTTAATAATTTTAGGGATTTGTTATAACATAAGGTAGAACTCAGCTAATTTAAAGGAGGGGTTGAAATTTTTAAATTCCTCTTAATATTCTTTCTTTATTTGCTCATTTTTGTCAAATTAAATTTTTTTTAGGCATGTTAGTTGTTAAAACACTTAAGATGCTTATTGTTTTGATATTTTTAGGGTTTTGTTGATCATAATGTAGAATTATAAAAAAATTAAATGGGGGGTTGAACTTTTAAATTCCTCTTAATATTCTTTCTTTATTTGCTCATTTTTGTCAAATTAAATATTTTCCTGGCATGTTAGTTGTTAAAACACTTAAGAAGCTTATTGTTTTATTATTTTTAGGGTTTTGTTGAACATAATGTAGAATTATAAAAAAATTAAATGGGGGGTTGGAACTTTTAAATTCCTCTTAATATTCTTTCTTTATTTGTTCATTTTTGTCAAATTAAATATTTTGCTGGCATGTTAGTTGTTAAAACACTTATGAAGCTTATTGTTTTATTATTTTTAGGGTATTGTTGATCATAATGTAGAATTATAAAAAAATTAAATGGGGGGTTGAAACTTTTAAATTCCTCTTAATATTCTTTCTTTATTTACTCATTTTTGTCAAATTTAATATTTTGCTGGCATGTTAGTTGTTAAAACACTTAAGAAGCTTATTGTTTTATTATTTTTAGGGTTTTGTTGATCATAATGTAGAATTATAAAAAAATTAAAGGGGGGGTTGAAATTTTTAAATTCCTCTTAATATTCTTTCTTTATTTGTTCATTTTTGTCAAATTAAATATTTTGCTGGCATGTTAGTTCTTAAAACACTTAAGAAGCTTATTGTTTTATTATTTTTAGGGTTTTGTTGATCATAATGTAGAATTATAAAAAAATTAAATGGGGGGTTGAAACTTTTAAATTCCTCTTAATATTCTTTCTTTATTTACTCATTTTTGTCAAATTAAATATTTTCCTGGCATGTTGGGTGTCAAATCACTCAAAAGCTTAATGTTTTTATATTTTTAGGGTTTTGTTGATCATAATGTAGAATTATGAAAAAATTAAATGGGGGGTTGAAACTTTTAAATTCCTCTTAATATTCTTTCTTTATTTGCTAATTTTTGTCAAATTAAATATTTTGCTGGCATGTTGGTTGTCAAAACACTTAAGAAGCTTATTGTTTTGATATTTTTAGGGTTTTGTTGATGATAATGTAGAATTATAAAAAAATTAAATGGGGGGTTGAACTTTTAAATTCCTTTTAATATTCTTTCTTTATTTGCTCATTTTTGTCAAATTAAATATTTTCCAGGCATGTTAGTTGTCAAAACACTCAAGAAGCTTAATGTTTTAATAATTTTAGGGATTTGTTGAACATAAGGTAGAATTCAGCTAATTTAAAGGAGGGGTTGAAATTTTTAAATTCCCCTTAATATTCTTTCTTTATTTGTTCATTTTTGTCAAATTAAATATTTTGCTGGCATGTTAGTTGTTAAAACACTTAAGAAGCTTATTGTTTTATTATTTTTAGGGTTTTGTTGATCATAATGTAGAATTATAAAAAAATTAAATGGGGGGTTGAAACTTTTAAATTCCTCTTAATATTCTTTCTTTATTTGCTCATTTTTGTCAAATTAAATATTTTGCTGGCATGTTGGTTGTCAAAACACTCAAGAAGCTTAATGTTTTAATATTTTTAGGGATTTGTTGAACATTAGGTAGAATTCAGCTAATTTAAAGGGGGGGTTGAAATTTTTAAATTCCTCTTAATATTCTTTCTTTATTTGCTCATTTTTGTCAAATTAAATATTTTGCTGGCATGTTGGTTGTCAAAACACTCAAGAAGCTTAATGTTTTAATATTTTTAGGGTTTTGTTGATCATAATGTAGAATTATAAAAAAATTAAATGGGGGGTTGAAACTTTTAAATTCCTCTTAATATTCTTTCTTTATTTGCTCATTTTTGTCAAATTAAATATTTTGCTGGCATGTTGGTTGTCAAAACTCTCAAGAAGCTTAATGTTTTAATATTTTTAGGGATTTGTTGAACATTAGGTAGAATTCAGCTAATTTAAATGGGGGGTTGAAACTTTTAAATTCCTCTTAATATTCTTTCTTTATTTGCTCATTTTTGTCAAATTAAATATTTTGCTGGCATGTTGGTTGTCAAAACACTCAAGAAGCTTAATGTTTTAATATTTTTAGGGTTTTGTTGATCATAATGTAGAATTATAAAAAAATTAAATGGGGGGTTGAAATTTTTAAATTCCTCTTAATATTCTTTCTTTATTTGCTCATTTTTGTCAAATTAAATATTTTGCTGGCATGTTGGTTGTCAAAACACTCAAGAAGCTTAATGTTTTAATATTTTTAGGGTTTTGTTGATCATAATGTAGAATTATAAAAAAATTAAATGGGGGGTTGAAACTTTTAAATTCCTCTTAATATTCTTTCTTTATTTGCTCATTTTTGTCAAATTAAATATTTTGCTGGCATGTTGGTTGTCAAAACTCTCAAGAAGCTTAATGTTTTAATATTTTTAGGGATTTGTTGAACATTAGGTAGAATTCAGCTAATTTAAAGGGGGGGTTGAAATTTTTAAATTCCTCTTAATATTCTTTCTTTATTTGCTCATTTTTGTCAAATTAAATATTTTGCTGGCATGTTGGTTGTCAAAACACTCAAGAAGCTTAATGTTTTAATATTTTTAGGGTTTTGTTGATCATAATGTAGAATTATAAAAAAATTAAATGGGGGGTTGGAACTTTTTAATTCCTCTTAATATTCTTTCTTTATTTGTTCATTTTTGTCAAATTAAATATTTTGCTGGCATGTTAGTTGTTAAAACACTTAAGAAGCTTATTGTTTTATTATTTTTAGGGTTTTGTTGATCATAATGTAGAATTATAAAAAAATTAAATGGGGGGTTGGAACTTTTAAATTCCTCTTAATATTCTTTCTTTATTTGTTCATTTTTGTCAAATTAAATATTTTCCTGGCATGATAGTTGTTAAAACACTTAAGAAGCTTATTGTTTTATTATTTTTAGGGTTTTGTTGATCATAATGTAGAATTATAAAAAAATTAAATGGGGGGTTGAAACTTTTAAATTCCTCTTAATATTCTTTCTTTATTTACTCATTTTTGTCAAATTTAATATTTTGCTGGCATGTTAGTTGTTAAAACACTTAAGAAGCTTATTGTTTTAATATTTTTAGGGATTTGTTGAACATTATGTAGAATTCAGCTAATTTAAAGGGGGGGTTGAAATTTTTAAATTCCTCTTAATATTCTTTCTTTATTTGTTCATTTTTGTCAAATTAAATATTTTCCTGGCATGTTGGATGTCAAATCACTCAAAAGCTTAATGTTTTAATATTTTTAGGGTTTTATTGATCATAATGTAGAATTATAAAAAAATTAAATGGGGGGTTGGAACTTTTAAATTCCTCTTAATATTCTTTCTTTATTTGCTCATTTTTGTCAAATTAAATTTTTTTTAGGCATGTTGGGTGTCAAATCACTCAACAAGCTTAATGTTTTAATATTTTTAGGGTTTTGTTGATTATAATGTAGAATTATAAAAAAATTAAATGGGGGGTTGGAACTTTTTAATTCCTCTTAATATTCTTTCTTTATTTGTTCATTTTTGTCAAATTAAATATTTTCCTGGCATGATAGTTGTTAAAACACTTAAGAAGCTTATTGTTTTATTATTTTTAGGGTTTTGTTGATCATAATGTAGAATTATAAAAAAATTAAATGGGGGGTTGGAACTTTTAAATTCCTCTTAATATTCTTTCTTTATTTGTTCATTTTTGTCAAATTAAATATTTTCCTGGCATGATAGTTGTTAAAACACTTAAGAAGCTTATTGTTTTATTATTTTTAGGGTTTTGTTGATCATAATGTAGAATTATAAAAAAATTAAATGGGGGGTTGGAACTTTTTAATTCCTCTTAATATTCTTTCTTTATTTGTTCATTTTTGTCAAATTAAATATTTTGCTGGCATGTTAGTTGTTAAAACACTTAAGAAGCTTATTGTTTTATTATTTTTAGGGTTTTGTTGATCATAATGTAGAATTATAAAAAAATTAAATGGGGGGTTGGAACTTTTAAATTCCTCTTAATATTCTTTCTTTATTTGTTCATTTTTGTCAAATTAAATATTTTCCTGGCATGATAGTTGTTAAAACACTTAAGAAGCTTATTGTTTTATTATTTTTAGGGTTTTGTTGATCATAATGTAGAATTATAAAAAAATTAAATGGGGGGTTGAAACTTTTAAATTCCTCTTAATATTCTTTCTTTATTTACTCATTTTTGTCAAATTTAATATTTTGCTGGCATGTTAGTTGTTAAAACACTTAAGAAGCTTATTGTTTTATTATTTTTAGGGTTTTGTTGATCATAATGTAGAATTATAAAAAAATTAAATGGGGGGTTGGAACTTTTAAATTCCTCTTAATATTCTTTCTTTATTTGTTCATTTTTGTCAAATTAAATATTTTCCTGGCATGATAGTTGTTAAAACACTTAAGAAGCTTATTGTTTTATTATTTTTAGGGTTTTGTTGATCATAATGTAGAATTATGAAAAAATTAAATGGGGGGTTGAAACTTTTAAATTCCTCTTAATATTCTTTCTTTATTTGCTCATTTTTGTCAAATTAAATATTTTGCTGGCATGTTGGTTGTCAAAACACTTAAGAAGCTTATTGTTTTGATATTTTTAGGGTTTTGTTGATGATAATGTAGAATTATAAAAAAATTAAATGGGGGGTTGAACTTTTAAATTCCTCTTAATATTCTTTCTTTATTTGCTCATTTTTGTCAAATTAAATATTTTCCAGGCATGTTAGTTGTCAAAACACTCAAGAAGCTTAATGTTTTAATAATTTTAGGGATTTGTTGAACATTAGGTAGAATTCAGCTAATTTAAAGGAGGGGTTGAAATTTTTAAATTCCCCTTAATATTCTTTCTTTATTTGTTCATTTTTGTCAAATTAAATATTTTGCTGGCATGTTAGTTGTCAAAACACTCAAGAAGCTTAATGTTTTAATATTTTTAGGGATTTGTTGAACATTAGGTAGAATTCAGCTAATTTAAAGGGGAGGTTGAAATTTTTAAATTCCTCTTAATATTCTTTCTTTATTTGTTCATTTTTGTCAAATTAAATATTTTCCTGGCATGTTGGGTGTCAAATCACTCAACAAGCTTAATGTTTTAATATTTTTAGGGTTTTGTTGATCATAATGTAGAATTATAAAAAAATTAAATGGGGGGTTGGAACTTTTTAATTCCTCCTAATATTCTTTCTTTATTTGTTCATTTTTGTCAAATTAAATATTTTGCTGGCATGTTAGTTGTTAAAACACTTAAGAAGCTTATTGTTTTATTATTTTTAGGGTTTTGTTGATCATAATGTAGAATTATAAAAAAATTAAATGGGGGGTTGGAACTTTTAAATTCCTCTTAATATTCTTTCTTTATTTGTTCATTTTTGTCAAATTAAATATTTTCCTGGCATGATAGTTGTTAAAACACTTAAGAAGCTTATTGTTTTATTATTTTTAGGGTTTTGTTGATCATAATGTAGAATTATAAAAAAATTAAATGGGGGGTTGAAACTTTTAAATTCCTCTTAATATTCTTTCTTTATTTACTCATTTTTGTCAAATTTAATATTTTGCTGGCATGTTAGTTGTTAAAACACTTAAGAAGCTTATTGTTTTAATATTTTTAGGGATTTGTTGAACATTATGTAGAATTCAGCTAATTTAAAGGGGGGGTTGAAATTTTTAAATTCCTCTTAATATTCTTTCTTTATTTGTTCATTTTTGTCAAATTAAATATTTTCCTGGCATGTTGGATGTCAAATCACTCAAAAGCTTAATGTTTTAATATTTTTAGGGTTTTATTGATCATAATGTAGAATTATAAAAAAATTAAATGGGGGGTTGGAACTTTTAAATTCCTCTTAATATTCTTTCTTTATTTGCTCATTTTTGTCAAATTAAATTTTTTTTAGGCATGTTGGGTGTCAAATCACTCAACAAGCTTAATGTTTTAATATTTTTAGGGTTTTGTTGATTATAATGTAGAATTATAAAAAAATTAAATGGGGGGTTGGAACTTTTTAATTCCTCTTAATATTCTTTCTTTATTTGTTCATTTTTGTCAAATTAAATATTTTCCTGGCATGATAGTTGTTAAAACACTTAAGAAGCTTATTGTTTTATTATTTTTAGGGTTTTGTTGATCATAATGTAGAATTATAAAAAAATTAAATGGGGGGTTGGAACTTTTAAATTCCTCTTAATATTCTTTCTTTATTTGTTCATTTTTGTCAAATTAAATATTTTCCTGGCATGATAGTTGTTAAAACACTTAAGAAGCTTATTGTTTTATTATTTTTAGGGTTTTGTTGATCATAATGTAGAATTATAAAAAAATTAAATGGGGGGTTGAAACTTTTAAATTCCTCTTAATATTCTTTCTTTATTTACTCATTTTTGTCAAATTTAATATTTTGCTGGCATGTTAGTTGTTAAAACACTTAAGAAGCTTATTGTTTTATTATTTTTAGGGTTTTGTTGATCATAATGTAGAATTATAAAAAAATTAAATGGGGGGTTGGAACTTTTAAATTCCTCTTAATATTCTTTCTTTATTTGTTCATTTTTGTCAAATTAAATATTTTCCTGGCATGATAGTTGTTAAAACACTTAAGAAGCTTATTGTTTTATTATTTTTAGGGTTTTGTTGATCATAATGTAGAATTATGAAAAAATTAAATGGGGGGTTGAAACTTTTAAATTCCTCTTAATATTCTTTCTTTATTTGCTCATTTTTGTCAAATTAAATATTTTGCTGGCATGTTGGTTGTCAAAACACTTAAGAAGCTTATTGTTTTGATATTTTTAGGGTTTTGTTGATGATAATGTAGAATTATAAAAAAATTAAATGGGGGGTTGAACTTTTAAATTCCTCTTAATATTCTTTCTTTATTTGCTCATTTTTGTCAAATTAAATATTTTCCAGGCATGTTAGTTGTCAAAACACTCAAGAAGCTTAATGTTTTAATAATTTTAGGGATTTGTTGAACATTAGGTAGAATTCAGCTAATTTAAAGGAGGGGTTGAAATTTTTAAATTCCCCTTAATATTCTTTCTTTATTTGTTCATTTTTGTCAAATTAAATATTTTGCTGGCATGTTAGTTGTCAAAACACTCAAGAAGCTTAATGTTTTAATATTTTTAGGGATTTGTTGAACATTAGGTAGAATTCAGCTAATTTAAAGGGGAGGTTGAAATTTTTAAATTCCTCTTAATATTCTTTCTTTATTTGTTCATTTTTGTCAAATTAAATATTTTCCTGGCATGTTGGGTGTCAAATCACTCAAAAGCTTAATGTTTTAATATTTTTAGGGTTTTATTGATCATAATGTAGAATTATAAAAAAATTAAATGGGGGGTTGGAACTTTTAAATTCCTCTTAATATTCTTTCTTTATTTGCTCATTTTTGTCAAATTAAATTTTTTTTAGGCATGTTGGGTGTCAAATCACTCAACAAGCTTAATGTTTTAATATTTTTAGGGTTTTGTTGATCATAATGTAGAATTATAAAAAAATTAAATGGGGGGTTGGAACTTTTTAATTCCTCCTAATATTCTTTCTTTATTTGTTCATTTTTGTCAAATTAAATATTTTGCTGGCATGTTAGTTGTTAAAACACTTAAGAAGCTTATTGTTTTATTATTTTTAGGGTTTTGTTGATCATAATGTAGAATTATAAAAAAATTAAATGGGGGGTTGGAACTTTTAAATTCCTCTTAATATTCTTTCTTTATTTGTTCATTTTTGTCAAATTAAATATTTTCCTGGCATGATAGTTGTTAAAACACTTAAGAAGCTTATTGTTTTATTATTTTTAGGGTTTTGTTGAACATTAGGTAGAATTCAGCTAATTTAAAGGGGGGGTTGAAATTTTTAAATTCCTCTTAATATTCTTTCTTTATTTGCTCATTTTTGTCAAATTAAATATTTTGCTGGCATGTTGGTTGTCAAAACACTCAAGAAGCTTAATGTTTTAATATTTTTAGGGTTTTGTTGATCATAATGTAGAATTATAAAAAAATTAAATGGGGGGTTGGAACTTTTAAATTCCTCTAAATATTCTTTCTTTATTTGTTCATTTTTGTCAAATTAAATATTTTCGTGGCATGTTGGGTGTCAAATCACTCAAAAGCTTAATGTTTTAATATTTTTAGGGTTTTATTGATCATAATGTAGAATTATAAAAAAATTAAATGGGGGGTTGGAACTTTTAAATTCCTCTTAATATTCTTTCTTTATTTGCTCATTTTTGTCAAATTAAATTTTTTTTAGGCATGTTAGTTGTTAAAACACTTAAGATGCTTATTGTTTTGATATTTTTAGGGTTTTGTTGATCATAATGTAGAATTATAAAAAAATTAAATGGGGGGTTGGAACTTTTTAATTCCTCTTAATATTCTTTCTTTATTTGTTCATTTTTGTCAAATTAAATATTTTGCTGGCATGTTAGTTGTTAAAACACTTAAGAAGCTTATTGTTTTATTATTTTTAGGGTTTTGTTGATCATAATGTAGAATTATAAAAAAATTAAATGGGGGGTTGGAACTTTTAAATTCCTCTTAATATTCTTTCTTTATTTGTTCATTTTTGTCAAATTAAATATTTTCCTGGCATGATAGTTGTTAAAACACTTAAGAAGCTTATTGTTTTATTATTTTTAGGGTTTTGTTGATCATAATGTAGAATTATAAAAAAATTAAATGGGGGGTTGAAACTTTTAAATTCCTCTTAATATTCTTTCTTTATTTACTCATTTTTGTCAAATTTAATATTTTGCTGGCATGTTAGTTGTTAAAACACTTAAGAAGCTTATTGTTTTATTATTTTTAGGGTTTTGTTGATCATAATGTAGAATTATAAAAAAATTAAAGGGGGGGTTGAAACTTTTAAATTCCTCTTAATATTCTTTCTTTATTTGCTCATTTTTGTCAAATTAAATATTTTGCTGGCATGTTGGTTGTCAAAACACTCAAGAAGCTTAATGTTTTAATATTTTTAGGGATTTGTTGAACATTATGTAGAATTCAGCTAATTTAAAGGGGGGGTTGAAATTTTTAAATTCCTCTTAATATTCTTTCTTTATTTGTTCATTTTTGTCAAATTAAATATTTTCCTGGCATGTTGGGTGTCAAATCACTCAAAAGCTTAATGTTTTAATATTTTTAGGGTTTTATTGATCATAATGTAGAATTATAAAAAAATTAAATGGGGGGTTGGAACTTTTTAATTCCTCTTAATATTCTTTCTTTATTTGTTCATTTTTGTCAAATTAAATATTTTCCTGGCATGTTAGTTGTTAAAACACTTAAGAAGCTTATTGTTTTGATATTTTTAGGGTTTTGTTGATCATAATGTAGAATTATAAAAAAATTAAATGGGGGGGTTGAACTTTTAAATTCCTCTTAATATTCTTTCTTTATTTGCTCATTTTTGTCAAATTAAATATTTTCCAGGCATGTTAGTTGTCAAAACACTCAAGAAGCTTAATGTTTTAATAATTTTAGGGATTTGTTGAACATAAGGTAGAATTCAGCTAATTTAAAGGAGGGGTTGAAATTTTTAAATTCCCCTTAATATTCTTTCTTTATTTGTTCATTTTTGTCAAATTAAATATTTTGCTGGCATGTTAGTTGTTAAAACACTTAAGAAGCTTATTGTTTTATTATTTTTAGGGTTTTGTTGATCATAATGTAGAATTATAAAAAAATTAAATGGGGGGTTGAAACTTTTAAATTCCTCTTAATATTCTTTCTTTATTTGCTTATTTTTGTCAAATTAAATATTTTGCTGGCATGTTGGTTGTCAAAACACTCAAGAAGCTTAATGTTTTAATATTTTTAGGGATTTGTTGAACATTAGGTAGAATTCAGCTAATTTAAAGGGGGGGTTGAAATTTTTAAATTCCTCTTAATATTCTTTCTTTATTTGCTCATTTTTGTCAAATTAAATATTTTGCTGGCATGTTGGTTGTCAAAACACTCAAGAAGCTTAATGTTTTAATATTTTTAGGGTTTTGTTGATCATAATGTAGAATTATAAAAAAATTAAATGGGGGGTTGAAACTTTTAAATTCCTCTTAATATTCTTTCTTTATTTGCTCATTTTTGTCAAATTAAATATTTTGCTGGCATGTTGGTTGTCAAAACTCTCAAGAAGCTTAATGTTTTAATATTTTTAGGGATTTGTTGAACATTAGGTAGAATTCAGCTAATTTAAAGGGGGGGTTGAAATTTTTAAATTCCTCTTAATATTCTTTCTTTATTTGCTCATTTTTGTCAAATTAAATATTTTGCTGGCATGTTGGTTGTCAAAACACTCAAGAAGCTTAATGTTTTAATATTTTTAGGGATTTGTTGAACATTAGGTAGAATTCAGCTAATTTAAAGGGGGGGTTGAAATTTTTAAATTCCTCTTAATATTCTTTCTTTATTTGCTCATTTTTGTCAAATTAAATATTTTGCTGGCATGTTGGTTGTCAAAACTCTCAAGAAGCTTAATGTTTTAATATTTTTAGGGATTTGTTGAACATTAGGTAGAATTCAGCTAATTTAAATGGGGGGTTGGAACTTTTAAATTCCTCTTAATATTCTTTCTTTATTTGTTCATTTTTGTCAAATTAAATATTTTGCTGGCATGTTGGTTGTCAAAACACTCAAGAAGCTTAATGTTTTAATATTTTTAGGGTTTTGTTGATCATAATGTAGAATTATAAAAAAATTAAATGGGGGGTTGGAACTTTTAAATTCCTCTTAATATTCTTTCTTTAATTGTTCATTTTTGTCAAATTAAATATTTTCCTGGCATGATAGTTGTTAAAACACTTAAGAAGCTTATTGTTTTATTATTTTTAGGGTTTTGTTGATCATAATGTAGAATTATGAAAAAATTAAATGGGGGGTTGAAACTTTTAAATTCCTCTTAATATTCTTTCTTTATTTGCTAATTTTTGTCAAATTAAATATTTTGCTGGCATGTTGGTTGTCAAAACACTTAAGAAGCTTATTGTTTTGATATTTTTAGGGTTTTGTTGATGATAATGTAGAATTATAAAAAAATTAAATGGGGGGTTGAACTTTTAAATTCCTCTTAATATTCTTTCTTTATTTGCTCATTTTTGTCAAATTAAATATTTTCCAGGCATGTTAGTTGTCAAAACACTCAAGAAGCTTAATGTTTTAATAATTTTAGGGATTTGTTGAACATAAGGTAGAATTCAGCTAATTTAAAGGAGGGGTTGAAATTTTTAAATTCCCCTTAATATTCTTTCTTTATTTGTTCATTTTTGTCAAATTAAATATTTTGCTGGCATGTTAGTTGTTAAAACACTTAAGAAGCTTATTGTTTTATTATTTTTAGGGTTTTGTTGATCATAATGTAGAATTATAAAAAAATTAAATGGGGGGTTGAAACTTTTAAATTCCTCTTAATATTCTTTCTTTATTTGCTCATTTTTGTCAAATTAAATATTTTGCTGGCATGTTGGTTGTCAAAACACTCAAGAAGCTTAATGTTTTAATATTTTTAGGGATTTGTTGAACATTAGGTAGAATTCAGCTAATTTAAAGGGGGGGTTGAAATTTTTAAATTCCTCTTAATATTCTTTCTTTATTTGCTCATTTTTGTCAAATTAAATATTTTGCTGGCATGTTGGTTGTCAAAACACTCAAGAAGCTTAATGTTTTAATATTTTTAGGGTTTTGTTGATCATAATGTAGAATTATAAAAAAATTAAATGGGGGGTTGAAACTTTTAAATTCCTCTTAATATTCTTTCTTTATTTGCTCATTTTTGTCAAATTAAATATTTTGCTGGCATGTTGGTTGTCAAAACTCTCAAGAAGCTTAATGTTTTAATATTTTTAGGGATTTGTTGAACATTAGGTAGAATTCAGCTAATTTAAAGGGGGGGTTGAAATTTTTAAATTCCTCTTAATATTCTTTCTTTATTTGCTCATTTTTGTCAAATTAAATATTTTGCTGGCATGTTGGTTGTCAAAACACTCAAGAAGCTTAATGTTTTAATAATTTTAGGGATTTGTTGATCATAATGTAGAATTATAAAAAAATTAAATGGGGGGTTGGAACTTTTAAATTCCTCTTAATATTCTTTCTTTATTTGTTCATTTTTGTCAAATTAAATATTTTGCTGGCATGTTGGTTGTCAAAACACTCAAGAAGCTTAATGTTTTAATATTTTTAGGGTTTTGTTGATCATAATGTAGAATTATAAAAAAATTAAATGGGGGGTTGGAACTTTTAATTTCCTCTTAATATTCTTTCTTTATTTGTTCATTTTTGTCAAATTAAATATTTTCCTGGCATGATAGTTGTTAAAACACTTAAGAAGCTTATTGTTTTATTATTTTTAGGGTTTTGTTGATCATAATGTAGCATTATGAAAAAATTAAATGGGGGGTTGAAAATTTTAAATTCCTCTTAATATTCTTTCTTTATTTGTTCATTTTTGTCAAATTAAATATTTTGCTGGCATGTTGGTTGTCAAAACACTCAAGAAGCTTAATGTTTTAATATTTTTAGGGTTTTGTTGATCATAATGTAGAATTATAAAAAAATTAAATGGGGGGTTGGAACTTTTAAATTCCTCTTAATATTCTTTCTTTAATTGTTCATTTTTGTCAAATTAAATATTTTCCTGGCATGATAGTTGTTAAAACACTTAAGAAGCTTATTGTTTTATTATTTTTAGGGTTTTGTTGATCATAATGTAGAATTATGAAAAAATTAAATGGGGGGTTGAAACTTTTAAATTCCTCTTAATATTCTTTCTTTATTTGCTCATTTTTGTCAAATTAAATATTTTGCTGGCATGTTGGTTGTCAAAACACTCAAGAAGCTTAATGTTTTAATATTTTTAGGGATTTGTTGAACATTAGGTAGAATTCAGCTAATTTAAAGGGGGGGTTGAAATTTTTAAATTCCTCTTAATATTCTTTCTTTATTTGCTCATTTTTGTCAAATTAAATATTTTGCTGGCATGTTGGTTGTCAAAACACTCAAGAAGCTTAATGTTTTAATATTTTTAGGGTTTTGTTGATCATAATGTAGAATTATAAAAAAATTAAATGGGGGGTTGAAACTTTTAAATTCCTCTTAATATTCTTTCTTTATTTGCTCATTTTTGTCAAATTAAATATTTTGCTGGCATGTTGGTTGTCAAAACTCTCAAGAAGCTTAATGTTTTAATATTTTTAGGGATTTGTTGAACATTAGGTAGAATTCAGCTAATTTAAAGGGGGGGTTGAAATTTTTAAATTCCTCTTAATATTCTTTCTTTATTTGCTCATTTTTGTCAAATTAAATATTTTGCTGGCATGTTGGTTGTCAAAACACTCAAGAAGCTTAATGTTTTAATATTTTTAGGGATTTGTTGAACATTAGGTAGAATTCAGCTAATTTAAAGGGGGGGTTGAAATTTTTAAATTCCTCTTAATATTCTTTCTTTATTTGCTCATTTTTGTCAAATTAAATATTTTGCTGGCATGTTGGTTGTCAAAACACTCAAGAAGCTTAATGTTTTAATATTTTTAGGGTTTTGTTGATCATAATGTAGAATTATAAAAAAATTAAATGGGGGGTTGAAACTTTTAAATTCCTCTTAATATTCTTTCTTTATTTGCTCATTTTTGTCAAATTAAATATTTTGCTGGCATGTTGGTTGTCAAAACTCTCAAGAAGCTTAATGTTTTAATATTTTTAGGGATTTGTTGAACATTAGGTAGAATTCAGCTAATTTAAAGGGGGGGTTGAAATTTTTAAATTCCTCTTAATATTCTTTCTTTATTTGCTCATTTTTGTCAAATTAAATATTTTGCTGGCATGTTGGTTGTCAAAACACTCAAGAAGCTTAATGTTTTAATATTTTTAGGGTTTTGTTGATCATAATGTAGAATTATAAAAAAATTAAATGGGGGGTTGGAACTTTTAAATTCCTCTAAATATTCTTTCTTTATTTGTTCATTTTTGTCAAATTAAATATTTTCGTGGCATGTTGGGTGTCAAATCACTCAAAAGCTTAATGTTTTAATATTTTTAGGGTTTTATTGATCATAATGTAGAATTATAAAAAAATTAAATGGGGGGTTGGAACTTTTAAATTCCTCTTAATATTCTTTCTTTATTTGCTCATTTTTGTCAAATTAAATTTTTTTTAGGCATGTTAGTTGTTAAAACACTTAAGATGCTTATTGTTTTGATATTTTTAGGGTTTTGTTGATCATAATGTAGAATTATAAAAAAATTAAATGGGGGGTTGGAACTTTTTAATTCCTCTTAATATTCTTTCTTTATTTGTTCATTTTTGTCAAATTAAATATTTTGCTGGCATGTTAGTTGTTAAAACACTTAAGAAGCTTATTGTTTTATTATTTTTAGGGTTTTGTTGATCATAATGTAGAATTATAAAAAAATTAAATGGGGGGTTGGAACTTTTAAATTCCTCTTAATATTCTTTCTTTATTTGTTCATTTTTGTCAAATTAAATATTTTCCTGGCATGATAGTTGTTAAAACACTTAAGAAGCTTATTGTTTTATTATTTTTAGGGTTTTGTTGATCATAATGTAGAATTATAAAAAAATTAAATGGGGGGTTGAAACTTTTAAATTCCTCTTAATATTCTTTCTTTATTTACTCATTTTTGTCAAATTTAATATTTTGCTGGCATGTTAGTTGTTAAAACACTTAAGAAGCTTATTGTTTTATTATTTTTAGGGTTTTGTTGATCATAATGTAGAATTATAAAAAAATTAAAGGGGGGGTTGAAACTTTTAAATTCCTCTTAATATTCTTTCTTTATTTGCTCATTTTTGTCAAATTAAATATTTTGCTGGCATGTTGGTTGTCAAAACACTCAAGAAGCTTAATGTTTTAATATTTTTAGGGATTTGTTGAACATTATGTAGAATTCAGCTAATTTAAAGGGGGGGTTGAAATTTTTAAATTCCTCTTAATATTCTTTCTTTATTTGTTCATTTTTGTCAAATTAAATATTTTCCTGGCATGTTGGGTGTCAAATCACTCAAAAGCTTAATGTTTTAATATTTTTAGGGTTTTATTGATCATAATGTAGAATTATAAAAAAATTAAATAGGGGGTTGGAACTTTTTAATTCCTCTTAATATTCTTTCTTTATTTGTTCATTTTTGTCAAATTAAATATTTTCCTGGCATGTTAGTTGTTAAAACACTTAAGAAGCTTATTGTTTTGATATTTTTAGGGTTTTGTTGATCATAATGTAGAATTATAAAAAAATTAAATGGGGGGGTTGAACTTTTAAATTCCTCTTAATATTCTTTCTTTATTTGCTCATTTTTGTCAAATTAAATATTTTCCAGGCATGTTAGTTGTCAAAACACTCAAGAAGCTTAATGTTTTAATAATTTTAGGGATTTGTTGAACATAAGGTAGAATTCAGCTAATTTAAAGGAGGGGTTGAAATTTTTAAATTCCCCTTAATATTCTTTCTTTATTTGTTCATTTTTGTCAAATTAAATATTTTGCTGGCATGTTAGTTGTTAAAACACTTAAGAAGCTTATTGTTTTATTATTTTTAGGGTTTTGTTGATCATAATGTAGAATTATAAAAAAATTAAATGGGGGGTTGAAACTTTTAAATTCCTCTTAATATTCTTTCTTTATTTGCTCATTTTTGTCAAATTAAATATTTTGCTGGCATGTTGGTTGTCAAAACACTCAAGAAGCTTAATGTTTTAATATTTTTAGGGATTTGTTGAACATTAGGTAGAATTCAGCTAATTTAAAGGGGGGGTTGAAATTTTTAAATTCCTCTTAATATTCTTTCTTTATTTGCTCATTTTTGTCAAATTAAATACTTTGCTGGCATGTTGGTTGTCAAAACACTCAAGAAGCTTAATGTTTTAATATTTTTAGGGTTTTGTTGATCATAATGTAGAATTATAAAAAAATTAAATGGGGGGTTGAAACTTTTAAATTCCTCTTAATATTCTTTCTTTATTTGCTCATTTTTGTCAAATTAAATATTTTGCTGGCATGTTGGTTGTCAAAACTCTCAAGAAGCTTAATGTTTTAATATTTTTAGGGATTTGTTGAACATTAGGTAGAATTCAGCTAATTTAAAGGGGGGGTTGAAATTTTTAAATTCCTCTTAATATTCTTTCTTTATTTGCTCATTTTTGTCAAATTAAATATTTTGCTGGCATGTTGGTTGTCAAAACACTCAAGAAGCTTAATGTTTTAATATTTTTAGGGATTTGTTGAACATTAGGTAGAATTCAGCTAATTTAAAGGGGGGGTTGAAATTTTTAAATTCCTCTTAATATTCTTTCTTTATTTGCTCATTTTTGTCAAATTAAATATTTTGCTGGCATGTTGGTTGTCAAAACTCTCAAGAAGCTTAATGTTTTAATATTTTTAGGGATTTGTTGAACATTAGGTAGAATTCAGCTAATTTAAATGGGGGGTTGGAACTTTTAAATTCCTCTTAATATTCTTTCTTTATTTGTTCATTTTTGTCAAATTAAATATTTTGCTGGCATGTTGGTTGTCAAAACACTCAAGAAGCTTAATGTTTTAATATTTTTAGGGTTTTGTTGATCATAATGTAGAATTATAAAAAAATTAAATGGGGGGTTGGAACTTTTAAATTCCTCTTAATATTCTTTCTTTAATTGTTCATTTTTGTCAAATTAAATATTTTCCTGGCATGATAGTTGTTAAAACACTTAAGAAGCTTATTGTTTTATTATTTTTAGGGTTTTGTTGATCATAATGTAGAATTATGAAAAAATTAAATGGGGGGTTGAAACTTTTAAATTCCTCTTAATATTCTTTCTTTATTTGCTAATTTTTGTCAAATTAAATATTTTGCTGGCATGTTGGTTGTCAAAACACTTAAGAAGCTTATTGTTTTGATATTTTTAGGGTTTTGTTGATGATAATGTAGAATTATAAAAAAATTAAATGGGGGGTTGAACTTTTAAATTCCTCTTAATATTCTTTCTTTATTTGCTCATTTTTGTCAAATTAAATATTTTCCAGGCATGTTAGTTGTCAAAACACTCAAGAAGCTTAATGTTTTAATAATTTTAGGGATTTGTTGAACATAAGGTAGAATTCAGCTAATTTAAAGGAGGGGTTGAAATTTTTAAATTCCCCTTAATATTCTTTCTTTATTTGTTCATTTTTGTCAAATTAAATATTTTGCTGGCATGTTAGTTGTTAAAACACTTAAGAAGCTTATTGTTTTATTATTTTTAGGGTTTTGTTGATCATAATGTAGAATTATAAAAAAATTAAATGGGGGGTTGAAAATTTTAAATTCCTCTTAATATTCTTTCTTTATTTGCTCATTTTTGTCAAATTAAATATTTTGCTGGCATGTTGGTTGTCAAAACACTCAAGAAGCTTAATGTTTTAATATTTTTAGGGATTTGTTGAACATTAGGTAGAATTCAGCTAATTTAAAGGGGGGGTTGAAATTTTTAAATTCCTCTTAATATTCTTTCTTTATTTGCTCATTTTTGTCAAATTAAATATTTTGCTGGCATGTTGGTTGTCAAAACACTCAAGAAGCTTAATGTTTTAATAATTTTAGGGATTTGTTGATCATAATGTAGAATTATAAAAAAATTAAATGGGGGGTTGGAACTTTTAAATTCCTCTTAATATTCTTTCTTTATTTGTTCATTTTTGTCAAATTAAATATTTTGCTGGCATGTTGGTTGTCAAAACACTCAAGAAGCTTAATGTTTTAATATTTTTAGGGTTTTGTTGATCATAATGTAGAATTATAAAAAAATTAAATGGGGGGTTGGAACTTTTAATTTCCTCTTAATATTCTTTCTTTATTTGTTCATTTTTGTCAAATTAAATATTTTCCTGGCATGATAGTTGTTAAAACACTTAAGAAGCTTATTGTTTTATTATTTTTAGGGTTTTGTTGATCATAATGTAGCATTATGAAAAAATTAAATGGGGGGTTGAAAATTTTAAATTCCTCTTAATATTCTTTCTTTATTTGCTCATTTTTGTCAAATTAAATATTTTGCTGGCATGTTGGTTGTCAAAACACCTAAGAAGCTTATTGTTTTGATATTTTTAGGGTTTTGTTGATGATAATGTAGAATTATAAAAAAATTAAATGGGGGGTTGAACTTTTAAATTCCTCTTAATATTCTTTCATTATTTGCTCATTTTTGTCAAATTAAATATTTTCCAGGCATGTTAGTTGTCAAAACACTCAAGAAGCTTAATGTTTTAATAATTTTAGGGATTTGTTATAACATAAGGTAGAACTCAGCTAATTTAAAGGAGGGGTTGAAATTTTTAAATTCCTCTTAATATTCTTTCTTTATTTGCTCATTTTTGTCAAATTAAATTTTTTTTAGGCATGTTAGTTGTTAAAACACTTAAGATGCTTATTGTTTTGATATTTTTAGGGTTTTGTTGATCATAATGTAGAATTATAAAAAAATTAAATGGGGGGTTGAACTTTTAAATTCCTCTTAATATTCTTTCTTTATTTGCTCATTTTTGTCAAATTAAATATTTTCCTGGCATGTTAGTTGTTAAAACACTTAAGAAGCTTATTGTTTTATTATTTTTAGGGTTTTGTTGAACATAATGTAGAATTATAAAAAAATTAAATGGGGGGTTGGAACTTTTAAATTCCTCTTAATATTCTTTCTTTATTTGTTCATTTTTGTCAAATTAAATATTTTGCTGGCATGTTAGTTGTTAAAACACTTATGAAGCTTATTGTTTTATTATTTTTAGGGTATTGTTGATCATAATGTAGAATTATAAAAAAATTAAATGGGGGGTTGAAACTTTTAAATTCCTCTTAATATTCTTTCTTTATTTACTCATTTTTGTCAAATTTAATATTTTGCTGGCATGTTAGTTGTTAAAACACTTAAGAAGCTTATTGTTTTATTATTTTTAGGGTTTTGTTGATCATAATGTAGAATTATAAAAAAATTAAAGGGGGGGTTGAAATTTTTAAATTCCTCTTAATATTCTTTCTTTATTTGTTCATTTTTGTCAAATTAAATATTTTGCTGGCATGTTAGTTCTTAAAACACTTAAGAAGCTTATTGTTTTATTATTTTTAGGGTTTTGTTGATCATAATGTAGAATTATAAAAAAATTAAATGGGGGGTTGAAACTTTTAAATTCCTCTTAATATTCTTTCTTTATTTACTCATTTTTGTCAAATTAAATATTTTCCTGGCATGTTGGGTGTCAAATCACTCAAAAGCTTAATGTTTTTATATTTTTAGGGTTTTGTTGATCATAATGTAGAATTATGAAAAAATTAAATGGGGGGTTGAAACTTTTAAATTCCTCTTAATATTCTTTCTTTATTTGCTAATTTTTGTCAAATTAAATATTTTGCTGGCATGTTGGTTGTCAAAACACTTAAGAAGCTTATTGTTTTGATATTTTTAGGGTTTTGTTGATGATAATGTAGAATTATAAAAAAATTAAATGGGGGGTTGAACTTTTAAATTCCTTTTAATATTCTTTCTTTATTTGCTCATTTTTGTCAAATTAAATATTTTCCAGGCATGTTAGTTGTCAAAACACTCAAGAAGCTTAATGTTTTAATAATTTTAGGGATTTGTTGAACATAAGGTAGAATTCAGCTAATTTAAAGGAGGGGTTGAAATTTTTAAATTCCCCTTAATATTCTTTCTTTATTTGTTCATTTTTGTCAAATTAAATATTTTGCTGGCATGTTAGTTGTTAAAACACTTAAGAAGCTTATTGTTTTATTATTTTTAGGGTTTTGTTGATCATAATGTAGAATTATAAAAAAATTAAATGGGGGGTTGAAACTTTTAAATTCCTCTTAATATTCTTTCTTTATTTGCTCATTTTTGTCAAATTAAATATTTTGCTGGCATGTTGGTTGTCAAAACACTCAAGAAGCTTAATGTTTTAATATTTTTAGGGATTTGTTGAACATTAGGTAGAATTCAGCTAATTTAAAGGGGGGGTTGAAATTTTTAAATTCCTCTTAATATTCTTTCTTTATTTGCTCATTTTTGTCAAATTAAATATTTTGCTGGCATGTTGGTTGTCAAAACACTCAAGAAGCTTAATGTTTTAATATTTTTAGGGTTTTGTTGATCATAATGTAGAATTATAAAAAAATTAAATGGGGGGTTGAAACTTTTAAATTCCTCTTAATATTCTTTCTTTATTTGCTCATTTTTGTCAAATTAAATATTTTGCTGGCATGTTGGTTGTCAAAACTCTCAAGAAGCTTAATGTTTTAATATTTTTAGGGATTTGTTGAACATTAGGTAGAATTCAGCTAATTTAAATGGGGGGTTGAAACTTTTAAATTCCTCTTAATATTCTTTCTTTATTTGCTCATTTTTGTCAAATTAAATATTTTGCTGGCATGTTGGTTGTCAAAACACTCAAGAAGCTTAATGTTTTAATATTTTTAGGGTTTTGTTGATCATAATGTAGAATTATAAAAAAATTAAATGGGGGGTTGAAATTTTTAAATTCCTCTTAATATTCTTTCTTTATTTGCTCATTTTTGTCAAATTAAATATTTTGCTGGCATGTTGGTTGTCAAAACACTCAAGAAGCTTAATGTTTTAATATTTTTAGGGTTTTGTTGATCATAATGTAGAATTATAAAAAAATTAAATGGGGGGTTGAAACTTTTAAATTCCTCTTAATATTCTTTCTTTATTTGCTCATTTTTGTCAAATTAAATATTTTGCTGGCATGTTGGTTGTCAAAACTCTCAAGAAGCTTAATGTTTTAATATTTTTAGGGATTTGTTGAACATTAGGTAGAATTCAGCTAATTTAAAGGGGGGGTTGAAATTTTTAAATTCCTCTTAATATTCTTTCTTTATTTGCTCATTTTTGTCAAATTAAATATTTTGCTGGCATGTTGGTTGTCAAAACACTCAAGAAGCTTAATGTTTTAATATTTTTAGGGTTTTGTTGATCATAATGTAGAATTATAAAAAAATTAAATGGGGGGTTGGAACTTTTTAATTCCTCTTAATATTCTTTCTTTATTTGTTCATTTTTGTCAAATTAAATATTTTGCTGGCATGTTAGTTGTTAAAACACTTAAGAAGCTTATTGTTTTATTATTTTTAGGGTTTTGTTGATCATAATGTAGAATTATAAAAAAATTAAATGGGGGGTTGGAACTTTTAAATTCCTCTTAATATTCTTTCTTTATTTGTTCATTTTTGTCAAATTAAATATTTTCCTGGCATGATAGTTGTTAAAACACTTAAGAAGCTTATTGTTTTATTATTTTTAGGGTTTTGTTGATCATAATGTAGAATTATAAAAAAATTAAATGGGGGGTTGAAACTTTTAAATTCCTCTTAATATTCTTTCTTTATTTACTCATTTTTGTCAAATTTAATATTTTGCTGGCATGTTAGTTGTTAAAACACTTAAGAAGCTTATTGTTTTAATATTTTTAGGGATTTGTTGAACATTATGTAGAATTCAGCTAATTTAAAGGGGGGGTTGAAATTTTTAAATTCCTCTTAATATTCTTTCTTTATTTGTTCATTTTTGTCAAATTAAATATTTTCCTGGCATGTTGGATGTCAAATCACTCAAAAGCTTAATGTTTTAATATTTTTAGGGTTTTATTGATCATAATGTAGAATTATAAAAAAATTAAATGGGGGGTTGGAACTTTTAAATTCCTCTTAATATTCTTTCTTTATTTGCTCATTTTTGTCAAATTAAATTTTTTTTAGGCATGTTGGGTGTCAAATCACTCAACAAGCTTAATGTTTTAATATTTTTAGGGTTTTGTTGATTATAATGTAGAATTATAAAAAAATTAAATGGGGGGTTGGAACTTTTTAATTCCTCTTAATATTCTTTCTTTATTTGTTCATTTTTGTCAAATTAAATATTTTCCTGGCATGATAGTTGTTAAAACACTTAAGAAGCTTATTGTTTTATTATTTTTAGGGTTTTGTTGATCATAATGTAGAATTATAAAAAAATTAAATGGGGGGTTGGAACTTTTAAATTCCTCTTAATATTCTTTCTTTATTTGTTCATTTTTGTCAAATTAAATATTTTCCTGGCATGATAGTTGTTAAAACACTTAAGAAGCTTATTGTTTTATTATTTTTAGGGTTTTGTTGATCATAATGTAGAATTATAAAAAAATTAAATGGGGGGTTGGAACTTTTTAATTCCTCTTAATATTCTTTCTTTATTTGTTCATTTTTGTCAAATTAAATATTTTGCTGGCATGTTAGTTGTTAAAACACTTAAGAAGCTTATTGTTTTATTATTTTTAGGGTTTTGTTGATCATAATGTAGAATTATAAAAAAATTAAATGGGGGGTTGGAACTTTTAAATTCCTCTTAATATTCTTTCTTTATTTGTTCATTTTTGTCAAATTAAATATTTTCCTGGCATGATAGTTGTTAAAACACTTAAGAAGCTTATTGTTTTATTATTTTTAGGGTTTTGTTGATCATAATGTAGAATTATAAAAAAATTAAATGGGGGGTTGAAACTTTTAAATTCCTCTTAATATTCTTTCTTTATTTACTCATTTTTGTCAAATTTAATATTTTGCTGGCATGTTAGTTGTTAAAACACTTAAGAAGCTTATTGTTTTATTATTTTTAGGGTTTTGTTGATCATAATGTAGAATTATAAAAAAATTAAATGGGGGGTTGGAACTTTTAAATTCCTCTTAATATTCTTTCTTTATTTGTTCATTTTTGTCAAATTAAATATTTTCCTGGCATGATAGTTGTTAAAACACTTAAGAAGCTTATTGTTTTATTATTTTTAGGGTTTTGTTGATCATAATGTAGAATTATGAAAAAATTAAATGGGGGGTTGAAACTTTTAAATTCCTCTTAATATTCTTTCTTTATTTGCTCATTTTTGTCAAATTAAATATTTTGCTGGCATGTTGGTTGTCAAAACACTTAAGAAGCTTATTGTTTTGATATTTTTAGGGTTTTGTTGATGATAATGTAGAATTATAAAAAAATTAAATGGGGGGTTGAACTTTTAAATTCCTCTTAATATTCTTTCTTTATTTGCTCATTTTTGTCAAATTAAATATTTTCCAGGCATGTTAGTTGTCAAAACACTCAAGAAGCTTAATGTTTTAATAATTTTAGGGATTTGTTGAACATTAGGTAGAATTCAGCTAATTTAAAGGAGGGGTTGAAATTTTTAAATTCCCCTTAATATTCTTTCTTTATTTGTTCATTTTTGTCAAATTAAATATTTTGCTGGCATGTTAGTTGTCAAAACACTCAAGAAGCTTAATGTTTTAATATTTTTAGGGATTTGTTGAACATTAGGTAGAATTCAGCTAATTTAAAGGGGAGGTTGAAATTTTTAAATTCCTCTTAATATTCTTTCTTTATTTGTTCATTTTTGTCAAATTAAATATTTTCCTGGCATGTTGGGTGTCAAATCACTCAACAAGCTTAATGTTTTAATATTTTTAGGGTTTTGTTGATCATAATGTAGAATTATAAAAAAATTAAATGGGGGGTTGGAACTTTTTAATTCCTCCTAATATTCTTTCTTTATTTGTTCATTTTTGTCAAATTAAATATTTTGCTGGCATGTTAGTTGTTAAAACACTTAAGAAGCTTATTGTTTTATTATTTTTAGGGTTTTGTTGATCATAATGTAGAATTATAAAAAAATTAAATGGGGGGTTGGAACTTTTAAATTCCTCTTAATATTCTTTCTTTATTTGTTCATTTTTGTCAAATTAAATATTTTCCTGGCATGATAGTTGTTAAAACACTTAAGAAGCTTATTGTTTTATTATTTTTAGGGTTTTGTTGATCATAATGTAGAATTATAAAAAAATTAAATGGGGGGTTGAAACTTTTAAATTCCTCTTAATATTCTTTCTTTATTTACTCATTTTTGTCAAATTTAATATTTTGCTGGCATGTTAGTTGTTAAAACACTTAAGAAGCTTATTGTTTTAATATTTTTAGGGATTTGTTGAACATTATGTAGAATTCAGCTAATTTAAAGGGGGGGTTGAAATTTTTAAATTCCTCTTAATATTCTTTCTTTATTTGTTCATTTTTGTCAAATTAAATATTTTCCTGGCATGTTGGATGTCAAATCACTCAAAAGCTTAATGTTTTAATATTTTTAGGGTTTTATTGATCATAATGTAGAATTATAAAAAAATTAAATGGGGGGTTGGAACTTTTAAATTCCTCTTAATATTCTTTCTTTATTTGCTCATTTTTGTCAAATTAAATTTTTTTTAGGCATGTTGGGTGTCAAATCACTCAACAAGCTTAATGTTTTAATATTTTTAGGGTTTTGTTGATTATAATGTAGAATTATAAAAAAATTAAATGGGGGGTTGGAACTTTTTAATTCCTCTTAATATTCTTTCTTTATTTGTTCATTTTTGTCAAATTAAATATTTTCCTGGCATGATAGTTGTTAAAACACTTAAGAAGCTTATTGTTTTATTATTTTTAGGGTTTTGTTGATCATAATGTAGAATTATAAAAAAATTAAATGGGGGGTTGGAACTTTTAAATTCCTCTTAATATTCTTTCTTTATTTGTTCATTTTTGTCAAATTAAATATTTTCCTGGCATGATAGTTGTTAAAACACTTAAGAAGCTTATTGTTTTATTATTTTTAGGGTTTTGTTGATCATAATGTAGAATTATAAAAAAATTAAATGGGGGGTTGAAACTTTTAAATTCCTCTTAATATTCTTTCTTTATTTACTCATTTTTGTCAAATTTAATATTTTGCTGGCATGTTAGTTGTTAAAACACTTAAGAAGCTTATTGTTTTATTATTTTTAGGGTTTTGTTGATCATAATGTAGAATTATAAAAAAATTAAATGGGGGGTTGGAACTTTTAAATTCCTCTTAATATTCTTTCTTTATTTGTTCATTTTTGTCAAATTAAATATTTTCCTGGCATGATAGTTGTTAAAACACTTAAGAAGCTTATTGTTTTATTATTTTTAGGGTTTTGTTGATCATAATGTAGAATTATGAAAAAATTAAATGGGGGGTTGAAACTTTTAAATTCCTCTTAATATTCTTTCTTTATTTGCTCATTTTTGTCAAATTAAATATTTTGCTGGCATGTTGGTTGTCAAAACACTTAAGAAGCTTATTGTTTTGATATTTTTAGGGTTTTGTTGATGATAATGTAGAATTATAAAAAAATTAAATGGGGGGTTGAACTTTTAAATTCCTCTTAATATTCTTTCTTTATTTGCTCATTTTTGTCAAATTAAATATTTTCCAGGCATGTTAGTTGTCAAAACACTCAAGAAGCTTAATGTTTTAATAATTTTAGGGATTTGTTGAACATTAGGTAGAATTCAGCTAATTTAAAGGAGGGGTTGAAATTTTTAAATTCCCCTTAATATTCTTTCTTTATTTGTTCATTTTTGTCAAATTAAATATTTTGCTGGCATGTTAGTTGTCAAAACACTCAAGAAGCTTAATGTTTTAATATTTTTAGGGATTTGTTGAACATTAGGTAGAATTCAGCTAATTTAAAGGGGAGGTTGAAATTTTTAAATTCCTCTTAATATTCTTTCTTTATTTGTTCATTTTTGTCAAATTAAATATTTTCCTGGCATGTTGGGTGTCAAATCACTCAAAAGCTTAATGTTTTAATATTTTTAGGGTTTTATTGATCATAATGTAGAATTATAAAAAAATTAAATGGGGGGTTGGAACTTTTAAATTCCTCTTAATATTCTTTCTTTATTTGCTCATTTTTGTCAAATTAAATTTTTTTTAGGCATGTTGGGTGTCAAATCACTCAACAAGCTTAATGTTTTAATATTTTTAGGGTTTTGTTGATCATAATGTAGAATTATAAAAAAATTAAATGGGGGGTTGGAACTTTTTAATTCCTCCTAATATTCTTTCTTTATTTGTTCATTTTTGTCAAATTAAATATTTTGCTGGCATGTTAGTTGTTAAAACACTTAAGAAGCTTATTGTTTTATTATTTTTAGGGTTTTGTTGATCATAATGTAGAATTATAAAAAAATTAAATGGGGGGTTGGAACTTTTAAATTCCTCTTAATATTCTTTCTTTATTTGTTCATTTTTGTCAAATTAAATATTTTCCTGGCATGATAGTTGTTAAAACACTTAAGAAGCTTATTGTTTTATTATTTTTAGGGTTTTGTTGATCATAATGTAGAATTATAAAAAAATTAAATGGGGGGTTGAAACTTTTAAATTCCTCTTAATATTCTTTCTTTATTTACTCATTTTTGTCAAATTTAATATTTTGCTGGCATGTTAGTTGTTAAAACACTTAAGAAGCTTATTGTTTTATTATTTTTAGGGTTTTGTTGATCATAATGTAGAATTATAAAAAAATTAAAGGGGAGGTTGAAACTTTTAAATTCCTTTTAATATTCTTTCTTTATTTGCTCATTTTTGTCAAATTAAATATTTTGCTGGCATGTTGGTTGTCAAAACACTCAAGAAGCTTAATGTTTTAATATTTTTAGGGATTTGTTGAACATTATGTAGAATTCAGCTAATTTAAAGGGGGGGTTGAAATTTTTAAATTCCTCTTAATATTCTTTCTTTATTTGTTCATTTTTGTCAAATTAAATATTTTCCTGGCATGTTGGATGTCAAATCACTCAAAAGCTTAATGTTTTAATATTTTTAGGGTTTTATTGATCATAATGTAGAATTATAAAAAAATTAAATGGGGGGTTGGAACTTTTAAATTCCTCTTAATATTCTTTCTTTATTTGCTCATTTTTGTCAAATTAAATTTTTTTTAGGCATGTTGGGTGTCAAATCACTCAACAAGCTTAATGTTTTAATATTTTTAGGGTTTTGTTGATTATAATGTAGAATTATAAAAAAATTAAATGGGGGGTTGGAACTTTTTAATTCCTCTTAATATTCTTTCTTTATTTGTTCATTTTTGTCAAATTAAATATTTTCCTGGCATGATAGTTGTTAAAACACTTAAGAAGCTTATTGTTTTATTATTTTTAGGGTTTTGTTGATCATAATGTAGAATTATAAAAAAATTAAATGGGGGGTTGGAACTTTTAAATTCCTCTTAATATTCTTTCTTTATTTGTTCATTTTTGTCAAATTAAATATTTTCCTGGCATGATAGTTGTTAAAACACTTAAGAAGCTTATTGTTTTATTATTTTTAGGGTTTTGTTGATCATAATGTAGAATTATAAAAAAATTAAATGGGGGGTTGGAACTTTTTAATTCCTCTTAATATTCTTTCTTTATTTGTTCATTTTTGTCAAATTAAATATTTTGCTGGCATGTTAGTTGTTAAAACACTTAAGAAGCTTATTGTTTTATTATTTTTAGGGTTTTGTTGATCATAATGTAGAATTATAAAAAAATTAAATGGGGGGTTGGAACTTTTAAATTCCTCTTAATATTCTTTCTTTATTTGTTCATTTTTGTCAAATTAAATATTTTCCTGGCATGATAGTTGTTAAAACACTTAAGAAGGTTATTGTTTTATTATTTTTAGGGTTTTGTTGATCATAATGTAGAATTATAAAAAAATTAAATGGGGGGTTGAAACTTTTAAATTCCTCTTAATATTCTTTCTTTATTTACTCATTTTTGTCAAATTTAATATTTTGCTGGCATGTTAGTTGTTAAAAAACTTAAGAAGCTTATTGTTTTATTATTTTTAGGGTTTTGTTGATCATAATGTAGAATTATAAAAAAATTAAAGGGGGGGTTGAAACTTTTAAATTCCTCTTAATATTCTTTCTTTATTTGCTCATTTTTGTCAAATTAAATATTTTGCTGGCATGTTGGTTGTCAAAACACTCAAGAAGCTTAATGTTTTAATATTTTTAGGGATTTGTTGAACATTATGTAGAATTCAGCTAATTTAAAGGGGGGGTTGGAACTTTTAAATTCCTCTTAATATTCTTTCTTTATTTGTTCATTTTTGTCAAATTAAATATTTTCCTGGCATGATAGTTGTTAAAACACTTAAGAAGCTTATTGTTTTATTATTTTTAGGGTTTTGTTGATCATAATGTAGAATTATAAAAAAATTAAATGGGGGGTTGAAACTTTTAAATTCCTCTTAATATTCTTTCTTTATTTACTCATTTTTGTCAAATTTAATATTTTGCTGGCATGTTAGTTGTTAAAAAACTTAAGAAGCTTATTGTTTTATTATTTTTAGGGTTTTGTTGATCATAATGTAGAATTATAAAAAAATTAAAGGGGGGGTTGAAACTTTTAAATTCCTCTTAATATTCTTTCTTTATTTGCTCATTTTTTTCAAATTAAATATTTTGCTGGCATGTTGGTTGTCAAAACACTCAAGAAGCTTAATGTTTTAATATTTTTAGGGTTTTGTTGATCATAATGTAGAATTATAAAAAAATTAAATGGGGGGTTGAAACTTTTAAATTCCTCTTAATATTCTTTCTTTATTTGCTCATTTTTGTCAAATTAAATATTTTGCTGGCATGTTGGTTGTCAAAACTCTCAAGAAGCTTAATGTTTTAATATTTTTAGGGATTTGTTGAACATTAGGTAGAATTCAGCTAATTTAAAGGGGGGGTTGAAATTTTTAAATTCCTCTTAATATTCTTTCTTTATTTGCTCATTTTTGTCAAATTAAATATTTTGCTGGCATGTTGGTTGTCAAAACACTCAAGAAGCTTAATGTTTTAATATTTTTAGGGTTTTGTTGATCATAATGTAGAATTATAAAAAAATTAAATGGGGGGTTGGAACTTTTAAATTCCTCTAAATATTCTTTCTTTATTTGTTCATTTTTGTCAAATTAAATATTTTCGTGGCATGTTGGGTGTCAAATCACTCAAAAGCTTAATGTTTTAATATTTTTAGGGTTTTATTGATCATAATGTAGAATTATAAAAAAATTAAATGGGGGGTTGGAACTTTTAAATTCCTCTTAATATTCTTTCTTTATTTGCTCATTTTTGTCAAATTAAATTTTTTTTAGGCATGTTAGTTGTTAAAACACTTAAGATGCTTATTGTTTTGATATTTTTAGGGTTTTGTTGATCATAATGTAGAATTATAAAAAAATTAAATGGGGGGTTGGAACTTTTTAATTCCTCTTAATATTCTTTCTTTATTTGTTCATTTTTGTCAAATTAAATATTTTGCTGGCATGTTAGTTGTTAAAACACTTAAGAAGCTTATTGTTTTATTATTTTTAGGGTTTTGTTGATCATAATGTAGAATTATAAAAAAATTAAATGGGGGGTTGGAACTTTTAAATTCCTCTTAATATTCTTTCTTTATTTGTTCATTTTTGTCAAATTAAATATTTTCCTGGCATGATAGTTGTTAAAACACTTAAGAAGCTTATTGTTTTATTATTTTTAGGGTTTTGTTGATCATAATGTAGAATTATAAAAAAATTAAATGGGGGGTTGAAACTTTTAAATTCCTCTTAATATTCTTTCTTTATTTACTCATTTTTGTCAAATTTAATATTTTGCTGGCATGTTAGTTGTTAAAACACTTAAGAAGCTTATTGTTTTATTATTTTTAGGGTTTTGTTGATCATAATGTAGAATTATAAAAAAATTAAAGGGGGGGTTGAAACTTTTAAATTCCTCTTAATATTCTTTCTTTATTTGCTCATTTTTGTCAAATTAAATATTTTGCTGGCATGTTGGTTGTCAAAACACTCAAGAAGCTTAATGTTTTAATATTTTTAGGGATTTGTTGAACATTATGTAGAATTCAGCTAATTTAAAGGGGGGGTTGAAATTTTTAAATTCCTCTTAATATTCTTTCTTTATTTGTTCATTTTTGTCAAATTAAATATTTTCCTGGCATGTTGGGTGTCAAATCACTCAAAAGCTTAATGTTTTAATATTTTTAGGGTTTTATTGATCATAATGTAGAATTATAAAAAAATTAAATGGGGGGTTGGAACTTTTTAATTCCTCTTAATATTCTTTCTTTATTTGTTCATTTTTGTCAAATTAAATATTTTCCTGGCATGTTAGTTGTTAAAACACTTAAGAAGCTTATTGTTTTGATATTTTTAGGGTTTTGTTGATCATAATGTAGAATTATAAAAAAATTAAATGGGGGGGTTGAACTTTTAAATTCCTCTTAATATTCTTTCTTTATTTGCTCATTTTTGTCAAATTAAATATTTTCCAGGCATGTTAGTTGTCAAAACACTCAAGAAGCTTAATGTTTTAATAATTTTAGGGATTTGTTGAACATAAGGTAGAATTCAGCTAATTTAAAGGAGGGGTTGAAATTTTTAAATTCCCCTTAATATTCTTTCTTTATTTGTTCATTTTTGTCAAATTAAATATTTTGCTGGCATGTTAGTTGTTAAAACACTTAAGAAGCTTATTGTTTTATTATTTTTAGGGTTTTGTTGATCATAATGTAGAATTATAAAAAAATTAAATGGGGGGTTGAAACTTTTAAATTCCTCTTAATATTCTTTCTTTATTTGCTCATTTTTGTCAAATTAAATATTTTGCTGGCATGTTGGTTGTCAAAACACTCAAGAAGCTTAATGTTTTAATATTTTTAGGGATTTGTTGAACATTAGGTAGAATTCAGCTAATTTAAAGGGGGGGTTGAAATTTTTAAATTCCTCTTAATATTCTTTCTTTATTTGCTCATTTTTGTCAAATTAAATACTTTGCTGGCATGTTGGTTGTCAAAACACTCAAGAAGCTTAATGTTTTAATATTTTTAGGGTTTTGTTGATCATAATGTAGAATTATAAAAAAATTAAATGGGGGGTTGAAACTTTTAAATTCCTCTTAATATTCTTTCTTTATTTGCTCATTTTTGTCAAATTAAATATTTTGCTGGCATGTTGGTTGTCAAAACTCTCAAGAAGCTTAATGTTTTAATATTTTTAGGGATTTGTTGAACATTAGGTAGAATTCAGCTAATTTAAAGGGGGGGTTGAAATTTTTAAATTCCTCTTAATATTCTTTCTTTATTTGCTCATTTTTGTCAAATTAAATATTTTGCTGGCATGTTGGTTGTCAAAACACTCAAGAAGCTTAATGTTTTAATATTTTTAGGGATTTGTTGAACATTAGGTAGAATTCAGCTAATTTAAAGGGGGGGTTGAAATTTTTAAATTCCTCTTAATATTCTTTCTTTATTTGCTCATTTTTGTCAAATTAAATATTTTGCTGGCATGTTGGTTGTCAAAACTCTCAAGAAGCTTAATGTTTTAATATTTTTAGGGATTTGTTGAACATTAGGTAGAATTCAGCTAATTTAAATGGGGGGTTGGAACTTTTAAATTCCTCTTAATATTCTTTCTTTATTTGTTCATTTTTGTCAAATTAAATATTTTGCTGGCATGTTGGTTGTCAAAACACTCAAGAAGCTTAATGTTTTAATATTTTTAGGGTTTTGTTGATCATAATGTAGAATTATAAAAAAATTAAATGGGGGGTTGGAACTTTTAAATTCCTCTTAATATTCTTTCTTTAATTGTTCATTTTTGTCAAATTAAATATTTTCCTGGCATGATAGTTGTTAAAACACTTAAGAAGCTTATTGTTTTATTATTTTTAGGGTTTTGTTGATCATAATGTAGAATTATGAAAAAATTAAATGGGGGGTTGAAACTTTTAAATTCCTCTTAATATTCTTTCTTTATTTGCTAATTTTTGTCAAATTAAATATTTTGCTGGCATGTTGGTTGTCAAAACACTTAAGAAGCTTATTGTTTTGATATTTTTAGGGTTTTGTTGATGATAATGTAGAATTATAAAAAAATTAAATGGGGGGTTGAACTTTTAAATTCCTCTTAATATTCTTTCTTTATTTGCTCATTTTTGTCAAATTAAATATTTTCCAGGCATGTTAGTTGTCAAAACACTCAAGAAGCTTAATGTTTTAATAATTTTAGGGATTTGTTGAACATAAGGTAGAATTCAGCTAATTTAAAGGAGGGGTTGAAATTTTTAAATTCCCCTTAATATTCTTTCTTTATTTGTTCATTTTTGTCAAATTAAATATTTTGCTGGCATGTTAGTTGTTAAAACACTTAAGAAGCTTATTGTTTTATTATTTTTAGGGTTTTGTTGATCATAATGTAGAATTATAAAAAAATTAAATGGGGGGTTGAAAATTTTAAATTCCTCTTAATATTCTTTCTTTATTTGCTCATTTTTGTCAAATTAAATATTTTGCTGGCATGTTGGTTGTCAAAACACTCAAGAAGCTTAATGTTTTAATATTTTTAGGGATTTGTTGAACATTAGGTAGAATTCAGCTAATTTAAAGGGGGGGTTGAAATTTTTAAATTCCTCTTAATATTCTTTCTTTATTTGCTCATTTTTGTCAAATTAAATATTTTGCTGGCATGTTGGTTGTCAAAACACTCAAGAAGCTTAATGTTTTAATAATTTTAGGGATTTGTTGATCATAATGTAGAATTATAAAAAAATTAAATGGGGGGTTGGAACTTTTAAATTCCTCTTAATATTCTTTCTTTATTTGTTCATTTTTGTCAAATTAAATATTTTGCTGGCATGTTGGTTGTCAAAACACTCAAGAAGCTTAATGTTTTAATATTTTTAGGGTTTTGTTGATCATAATGTAGAATTATAAAAAAATTAAATGGGGGGTTGGAACTTTTAATTTCCTCTTAATATTCTTTCTTTATTTGTTCATTTTTGTCAAATTAAATATTTTCCTGGCATGATAGTTGTTAAAACACTTAAGAAGCTTATTGTTTTATTATTTTTAGGGTTTTGTTGATCATAATGTAGCATTATGAAAAAATTAAATGGGGGGTTGAAAATTTTAAATTCCTCTTAATATTCTTTCTTTATTTGCTCATTTTTGTCAAATTAAATATTTTGCTGGCATGTTGGTTGTCAAAACACCTAAGAAGCTTATTGTTTTGATATTTTTAGGGTTTTGTTGATGATAATGTAGAATTATAAAAAAATTAAATGGGGGGTTGAACTTTTAAATTCCTCTTAATATTCTTTCATTATTTGCTCATTTTTGTCAAATTAAATATTTTCCAGGCATGTTAGTTGTCAAAACACTCAAGAAGCTTAATGTTTTAATAATTTTAGGGATTTGTTATAACATAAGGTAGAACTCAGCTAATTTAAAGGAGGGGTTGAAATTTTTAAATTCCTCTTAATATTCTTTCTTTATTTGCTCATTTTTGTCAAATTAAATTTTTTTTAGGCATGTTAGTTGTTAAAACACTTAAGATGCTTATTGTTTTGATATTTTTAGGGTTTTGTTGATCATAATGTAGAATTATAAAAAAATTAAATGGGGGGTTGAACTTTTAAATTCCTCTTAATATTCTTTCTTTATTTGCTCATTTTTGTCAAATTAAATATTTTCCTGGCATGTTAGTTGTTAAAACACTTAAGAAGCTTATTGTTTTATTATTTTTAGGGTTTTGTTGAACATAATGTAGAATTATAAAAAAATTAAATGGGGGGTTGGAACTTTTAAATTCCTCTTAATATTCTTTCTTTATTTGTTCATTTTTGTCAAATTAAATATTTTGCTGGCATGTTAGTTGTTAAAACACTTATGAAGCTTATTGTTTTATTATTTTTAGGGTATTGTTGATCATAATGTAGAATTATAAAAAAATTAAATGGGGGGTTGAAACTTTTAAATTCCTCTTAATATTCTTTCTTTATTTACTCATTTTTGTCAAATTTAATATTTTGCTGGCATGTTAGTTGTTAAAACACTTAAGAAGCTTATTGTTTTATTATTTTTAGGGTTTTGTTGATCATAATGTAGAATTATAAAAAAATTAAAGGGGGGGTTGAAATTTTTAAATTCCTCTTAATATTCTTTCTTTATTTGTTCATTTTTGTCAAATTAAATATTTTGCTGGCATGTTAGTTCTTAAAACACTTAAGAAGCTTATTGTTTTATTATTTTTAGGGTTTTGTTGATCATAATGTAGAATTATAAAAAAATTAAATGGGGGGTTGAAACTTTTAAATTCCTCTTAATATTCTTTCTTTATTTACTCATTTTTGTCAAATTAAATATTTTCCTGGCATGTTGGGTGTCAAATCACTCAAAAGCTTAATGTTTTTATATTTTTAGGGTTTTGTTGATCATAATGTAGAATTATGAAAAAATTAAATGGGGGGTTGAAACTTTTAAATTCCTCTTAATATTCTTTCTTTATTTGCTAATTTTTGTCAAATTAAATATTTTGCTGGCATGTTGGTTGTCAAAACACTTAAGAAGCTTATTGTTTTGATATTTTTAGGGTTTTGTTGATGATAATGTAGAATTATAAAAAAATTAAATGGGGGGTTGAACTTTTAAATTCCTTTTAATATTCTTTCTTTATTTGCTCATTTTTGTCAAATTAAATATTTTCCAGGCATGTTAGTTGTCAAAACACTCAAGAAGCTTAATGTTTTAATAATTTTAGGGATTTGTTGAACATAAGGTAGAATTCAGCTAATTTAAAGGAGGGGTTGAAATTTTTAAATTCCCCTTAATATTCTTTCTTTATTTGTTCATTTTTGTCAAATTAAATATTTTGCTGGCATGTTAGTTGTTAAAACACTTAAGAAGCTTATTGTTTTATTATTTTTAGGGTTTTGTTGATCATAATGTAGAATTATAAAAAAATTAAATGGGGGGTTGAAACTTTTAAATTCCTCTTAATATTCTTTCTTTATTTGCTCATTTTTGTCAAATTAAATATTTTGCTGGCATGTTGGTTGTCAAAACACTCAAGAAGCTTAATGTTTTAATATTTTTAGGGATTTGTTGAACATTAGGTAGAATTCAGCTAATTTAAAGGGGGGGTTGAAATTTTTAAATTCCTCTTAATATTCTTTCTTTATTTGCTCATTTTTGTCAAATTAAATATTTTGCTGGCATGTTGGTTGTCAAAACACTCAAGAAGCTTAATGTTTTAATATTTTTAGGGTTTTGTTGATCATAATGTAGAATTATAAAAAAATTAAATGGGGGGTTGAAACTTTTAAATTCCTCTTAATATTCTTTCTTTATTTGCTCATTTTTGTCAAATTAAATATTTTGCTGGCATGTTGGTTGTCAAAACTCTCAAGAAGCTTAATGTTTTAATATTTTTAGGGATTTGTTGAACATTAGGTAGAATTCAGCTAATTTAAATGGGGGGTTGAAACTTTTAAATTCCTCTTAATATTCTTTCTTTATTTGCTCATTTTTGTCAAATTAAATATTTTGCTGGCATGTTGGTTGTCAAAACACTCAAGAAGCTTAATGTTTTAATATTTTTAGGGTTTTGTTGATCATAATGTAGAATTATAAAAAAATTAAATGGGGGGTTGAAATTTTTAAATTCCTCTTAATATTCTTTCTTTATTTGCTCATTTTTGTCAAATTAAATATTTTGCTGGCATGTTGGTTGTCAAAACACTCAAGAAGCTTAATGTTTTAATATTTTTAGGGTTTTGTTGATCATAATGTAGAATTATAAAAAAATTAAATGGGGGGTTGAAACTTTTAAATTCCTCTTAATATTCTTTCTTTATTTGCTCATTTTTGTCAAATTAAATATTTTGCTGGCATGTTGGTTGTCAAAACTCTCAAGAAGCTTAATGTTTTAATATTTTTAGGGATTTGTTGAACATTAGGTAGAATTCAGCTAATTTAAAGGGGGGGTTGAAATTTTTAAATTCCTCTTAATATTCTTTCTTTATTTGCTCATTTTTGTCAAATTAAATATTTTGCTGGCATGTTGGTTGTCAAAACACTCAAGAAGCTTAATGTTTTAATATTTTTAGGGTTTTGTTGATCATAATGTAGAATTATAAAAAAATTAAATGGGGGGTTGGAACTTTTTAATTCCTCTTAATATTCTTTCTTTATTTGTTCATTTTTGTCAAATTAAATATTTTGCTGGCATGTTAGTTGTTAAAACACTTAAGAAGCTTATTGTTTTATTATTTTTAGGGTTTTGTTGATCATAATGTAGAATTATAAAAAAATTAAATGGGGGGTTGGAACTTTTAAATTCCTCTTAATATTCTTTCTTTATTTGTTCATTTTTGTCAAATTAAATATTTTCCTGGCATGATAGTTGTTAAAACACTTAAGAAGCTTATTGTTTTATTATTTTTAGGGTTTTGTTGATCATAATGTAGAATTATAAAAAAATTAAATGGGGGGTTGAAACTTTTAAATTCCTCTTAATATTCTTTCTTTATTTACTCATTTTTGTCAAATTTAATATTTTGCTGGCATGTTAGTTGTTAAAACACTTAAGAAGCTTATTGTTTTAATATTTTTAGGGATTTGTTGAACATTATGTAGAATTCAGCTAATTTAAAGGGGGGGTTGAAATTTTTAAATTCCTCTTAATATTCTTTCTTTATTTGTTCATTTTTGTCAAATTAAATATTTTCCTGGCATGTTGGATGTCAAATCACTCAAAAGCTTAATGTTTTAATATTTTTAGGGTTTTATTGATCATAATGTAGAATTATAAAAAAATTAAATGGGGGGTTGGAACTTTTAAATTCCTCTTAATATTCTTTCTTTATTTGCTCATTTTTGTCAAATTAAATTTTTTTTAGGCATGTTGGGTGTCAAATCACTCAACAAGCTTAATGTTTTAATATTTTTAGGGTTTTGTTGATTATAATGTAGAATTATAAAAAAATTAAATGGGGGGTTGGAACTTTTTAATTCCTCTTAATATTCTTTCTTTATTTGTTCATTTTTGTCAAATTAAATATTTTCCTGGCATGATAGTTGTTAAAACACTTAAGAAGCTTATTGTTTTATTATTTTTAGGGTTTTGTTGATCATAATGTAGAATTATAAAAAAATTAAATGGGGGGTTGGAACTTTTAAATTCCTCTTAATATTCTTTCTTTATTTGTTCATTTTTGTCAAATTAAATATTTTCCTGGCATGATAGTTGTTAAAACACTTAAGAAGCTTATTGTTTTATTATTTTTAGGGTTTTGTTGATCATAATGTAGAATTATAAAAAAATTAAATGGGGGGTTGGAACTTTTTAATTCCTCTTAATATTCTTTCTTTATTTGTTCATTTTTGTCAAATTAAATATTTTGCTGGCATGTTAGTTGTTAAAACACTTAAGAAGCTTATTGTTTTATTATTTTTAGGGTTTTGTTGATCATAATGTAGAATTATAAAAAAATTAAATGGGGGGTTGGAACTTTTAAATTCCTCTTAATATTCTTTCTTTATTTGTTCATTTTTGTCAAATTAAATATTTTCCTGGCATGATAGTTGTTAAAACACTTAAGAAGCTTATTGTTTTATTATTTTTAGGGTTTTGTTGATCATAATGTAGAATTATAAAAAAATTAAATGGGGGGTTGAAACTTTTAAATTCCTCTTAATATTCTTTCTTTATTTACTCATTTTTGTCAAATTTAATATTTTGCTGGCATGTTAGTTGTTAAAACACTTAAGAAGCTTATTGTTTTATTATTTTTAGGGTTTTGTTGATCATAATGTAGAATTATAAAAAAATTAAATGGGGGGTTGGAACTTTTAAATTCCTCTTAATATTCTTTCTTTATTTGTTCATTTTTGTCAAATTAAATATTTTCCTGGCATGATAGTTGTTAAAACACTTAAGAAGCTTATTGTTTTATTATTTTTAGGGTTTTGTTGATCATAATGTAGAATTATGAAAAAATTAAATGGGGGGTTGAAACTTTTAAATTCCTCTTAATATTCTTTCTTTATTTGCTCATTTTTGTCAAATTAAATATTTTGCTGGCATGTTGGTTGTCAAAACACTTAAGAAGCTTATTGTTTTGATATTTTTAGGGTTTTGTTGATGATAATGTAGAATTATAAAAAAATTAAATGGGGGGTTGAACTTTTAAATTCCTCTTAATATTCTTTCTTTATTTGCTCATTTTTGTCAAATTAAATATTTTCCAGGCATGTTAGTTGTCAAAACACTCAAGAAGCTTAATGTTTTAATAATTTTAGGGATTTGTTGAACATTAGGTAGAATTCAGCTAATTTAAAGGAGGGGTTGAAATTTTTAAATTCCCCTTAATATTCTTTCTTTATTTGTTCATTTTTGTCAAATTAAATATTTTGCTGGCATGTTAGTTGTCAAAACACTCAAGAAGCTTAATGTTTTAATATTTTTAGGGATTTGTTGAACATTAGGTAGAATTCAGCTAATTTAAAGGGGAGGTTGAAATTTTTAAATTCCTCTTAATATTCTTTCTTTATTTGTTCATTTTTGTCAAATTAAATATTTTCCTGGCATGTTGGGTGTCAAATCACTCAACAAGCTTAATGTTTTAATATTTTTAGGGTTTTGTTGATCATAATGTAGAATTATAAAAAAATTAAATGGGGGGTTGGAACTTTTTAATTCCTCCTAATATTCTTTCTTTATTTGTTCATTTTTGTCAAATTAAATATTTTGCTGGCATGTTAGTTGTTAAAACACTTAAGAAGCTTATTGTTTTATTATTTTTAGGGTTTTGTTGATCATAATGTAGAATTATAAAAAAATTAAATGGGGGGTTGGAACTTTTAAATTCCTCTTAATATTCTTTCTTTATTTGTTCATTTTTGTCAAATTAAATATTTTCCTGGCATGATAGTTGTTAAAACACTTAAGAAGCTTATTGTTTTATTATTTTTAGGGTTTTGTTGATCATAATGTAGAATTATAAAAAAATTAAATGGGGGGTTGAAACTTTTAAATTCCTCTTAATATTCTTTCTTTATTTACTCATTTTTGTCAAATTTAATATTTTGCTGGCATGTTAGTTGTTAAAACACTTAAGAAGCTTATTGTTTTAATATTTTTAGGGATTTGTTGAACATTATGTAGAATTCAGCTAATTTAAAGGGGGGGTTGAAATTTTTAAATTCCTCTTAATATTCTTTCTTTATTTGTTCATTTTTGTCAAATTAAATATTTTCCTGGCATGTTGGATGTCAAATCACTCAAAAGCTTAATGTTTTAATATTTTTAGGGTTTTATTGATCATAATGTAGAATTATAAAAAAATTAAATGGGGGGTTGGAACTTTTAAATTCCTCTTAATATTCTTTCTTTATTTGCTCATTTTTGTCAAATTAAATTTTTTTTAGGCATGTTGGGTGTCAAATCACTCAACAAGCTTAATGTTTTAATATTTTTAGGGTTTTGTTGATTATAATGTAGAATTATAAAAAAATTAAATGGGGGGTTGGAACTTTTTAATTCCTCTTAATATTCTTTCTTTATTTGTTCATTTTTGTCAAATTAAATATTTTCCTGGCATGATAGTTGTTAAAACACTTAAGAAGCTTATTGTTTTATTATTTTTAGGGTTTTGTTGATCATAATGTAGAATTATAAAAAAATTAAATGGGGGGTTGGAACTTTTAAATTCCTCTTAATATTCTTTCTTTATTTGTTCATTTTTGTCAAATTAAATATTTTCCTGGCATGATAGTTGTTAAAACACTTAAGAAGCTTATTGTTTTATTATTTTTAGGGTTTTGTTGATCATAATGTAGAATTATAAAAAAATTAAATGGGGGGTTGAAACTTTTAAATTCCTCTTAATATTCTTTCTTTATTTACTCATTTTTGTCAAATTTAATATTTTGCTGGCATGTTAGTTGTTAAAACACTTAAGAAGCTTATTGTTTTATTATTTTTAGGGTTTTGTTGATCATAATGTAGAATTATAAAAAAATTAAATGGGGGGTTGGAACTTTTAAATTCCTCTTAATATTCTTTCTTTATTTGTTCATTTTTGTCAAATTAAATATTTTCCTGGCATGATAGTTGTTAAAACACTTAAGAAGCTTATTGTTTTATTATTTTTAGGGTTTTGTTGATCATAATGTAGAATTATGAAAAAATTAAATGGGGGGTTGAAACTTTTAAATTCCTCTTAATATTCTTTCTTTATTTGCTCATTTTTGTCAAATTAAATATTTTGCTGGCATGTTGGTTGTCAAAACACTTAAGAAGCTTATTGTTTTGATATTTTTAGGGTTTTGTTGATGATAATGTAGAATTATAAAAAAATTAAATGGGGGGTTGAACTTTTAAATTCCTCTTAATATTCTTTCTTTATTTGCTCATTTTTGTCAAATTAAATATTTTCCAGGCATGTTAGTTGTCAAAACACTCAAGAAGCTTAATGTTTTAATAATTTTAGGGATTTGTTGAACATTAGGTAGAATTCAGCTAATTTAAAGGAGGGGTTGAAATTTTTAAATTCCCCTTAATATTCTTTCTTTATTTGTTCATTTTTGTCAAATTAAATATTTTGCTGGCATGTTAGTTGTCAAAACACTCAAGAAGCTTAATGTTTTAATATTTTTAGGGATTTGTTGAACATTAGGTAGAATTCAGCTAATTTAAAGGGGAGGTTGAAATTTTTAAATTCCTCTTAATATTCTTTCTTTATTTGTTCATTTTTGTCAAATTAAATATTTTCCTGGCATGTTGGGTGTCAAATCACTCAAAAGCTTAATGTTTTAATATTTTTAGGGTTTTATTGATCATAATGTAGAATTATAAAAAAATTAAATGGGGGGTTGGAACTTTTAAATTCCTCTTAATATTCTTTCTTTATTTGCTCATTTTTGTCAAATTAAATTTTTTTTAGGCATGTTGGGTGTCAAATCACTCAACAAGCTTAATGTTTTAATATTTTTAGGGTTTTGTTGATCATAATGTAGAATTATAAAAAAATTAAATGGGGGGTTGGAACTTTTTAATTCCTCCTAATATTCTTTCTTTATTTGTTCATTTTTGTCAAATTAAATATTTTGCTGGCATGTTAGTTGTTAAAACACTTAAGAAGCTTATTGTTTTATTATTTTTAGGGTTTTGTTGATCATAATGTAGAATTATAAAAAAATTAAATGGGGGGTTGGAACTTTTAAATTCCTCTTAATATTCTTTCTTTATTTGTTCATTTTTGTCAAATTAAATATTTTCCTGGCATGATAGTTGTTAAAACACTTAAGAAGCTTATTGTTTTATTATTTTTAGGGTTTTGTTGATCATAATGTAGAATTATAAAAAAATTAAATGGGGGGTTGAAACTTTTAAATTCCTCTTAATATTCTTTCTTTATTTACTCATTTTTGTCAAATTTAATATTTTGCTGGCATGTTAGTTGTTAAAACACTTAAGAAGCTTATTGTTTTATTATTTTTAGGGTTTTGTTGATCATAATGTAGAATTATAAAAAAATTAAAGGGGAGGTTGAAACTTTTAAATTCCTTTTAATATTCTTTCTTTATTTGCTCATTTTTGTCAAATTAAATATTTTGCTGGCATGTTGGTTGTCAAAACACTCAAGAAGCTTAATGTTTTAATATTTTTAGGGATTTGTTGAACATTATGTAGAATTCAGCTAATTTAAAGGGGGGGTTGAAATTTTTAAATTCCTCTTAATATTCTTTCTTTATTTGTTCATTTTTGTCAAATTAAATATTTTCCTGGCATGTTGGATGTCAAATCACTCAAAAGCTTAATGTTTTAATATTTTTAGGGTTTTATTGATCATAATGTAGAATTATAAAAAAATTAAATGGGGGGTTGGAACTTTTAAATTCCTCTTAATATTCTTTCTTTATTTGCTCATTTTTGTCAAATTAAATTTTTTTTAGGCATGTTGGGTGTCAAATCACTCAACAAGCTTAATGTTTTAATATTTTTAGGGTTTTGTTGATTATAATGTAGAATTATAAAAAAATTAAATGGGGGGTTGGAACTTTTTAATTCCTCTTAATATTCTTTCTTTATTTGTTCATTTTTGTCAAATTAAATATTTTCCTGGCATGATAGTTGTTAAAACACTTAAGAAGCTTATTGTTTTATTATTTTTAGGGTTTTGTTGATCATAATGTAGAATTATAAAAAAATTAAATGGGGGGTTGGAACTTTTAAATTCCTCTTAATATTCTTTCTTTATTTGTTCATTTTTGTCAAATTAAATATTTTCCTGGCATGATAGTTGTTAAAACACTTAAGAAGCTTATTGTTTTATTATTTTTAGGGTTTTGTTGATCATAATGTAGAATTATAAAAAAATTAAATGGGGGGTTGGAACTTTTTAATTCCTCTTAATATTCTTTCTTTATTTGTTCATTTTTGTCAAATTAAATATTTTGCTGGCATGTTAGTTGTTAAAACACTTAAGAAGCTTATTGTTTTATTATTTTTAGGGTTTTGTTGATCATAATGTAGAATTATAAAAAAATTAAATGGGGGGTTGGAACTTTTAAATTCCTCTTAATATTCTTTCTTTATTTGTTCATTTTTGTCAAATTAAATATTTTCCTGGCATGATAGTTGTTAAAACACTTAAGAAGCTTATTGTTTTATTATTTTTAGGGTTTTGTTGATCATAATGTAGAATTATAAAAAAATTAAATGGGGGGTTGAAACTTTTAAATTCCTCTTAATATTCTTTCTTTATTTACTCATTTTTGTCAAATTTAATATTTTGCTGGCATGTTAGTTGTTAAAAAACTTAAGAAGCTTATTGTTTTATTATTTTTAGGGTTTTGTTGATCATAATGTAGAATTATAAAAAAATTAAAGGGGGGGTTGAAACTTTTAAATTCCTCTTAATATTCTTTCTTTATTTGCTCATTTTTGTCAAATTAAATATTTTGCTGGCATGTTGGTTGTCAAAACACTCAAGAAGCTTAATGTTTTAATATTTTTAGGGATTTGTTGAACATTATGTAGAATTCAGCTAATTTAAAGGGGGGGTTGGAACTTTTAAATTCCTCTTAATATTCTTTCTTTATTTGTTCATTTTTGTCAAATTAAATATTTTCCTGGCATGATAGTTGTTAAAACACTTAAGAAGCTTATTGTTTTATTATTTTTAGGGTTTTGTTGATCATAATGTAGAATTATAAAAAAATTAAATGGGGGGTTGAAACTTTTAAATTCCTCTTAATATTCTTTCTTTATTTACTCATTTTTGTCAAATTTAATATTTTGCTGGCATGTTAGTTGTTAAAAAACTTAAGAAGCTTATTGTTTTATTATTTTTAGGGTTTTGTTGATCATAATGTAGAATTATAAAAAAATTAAAGGGGGGGTTGAAACTTTTAAATTCCTCTTAATATTCTTTCTTTATTTGCTCATTTTTTTCAAATTAAATATTTTGCTGGCATGTTGGTTGTCAAAACACTCAAGAAGCTTAATGTTTTAATATTTTTAGGGTTTTGTTGATCATAATGTAGAATTATAAAAAAATTAAATGGGGGGTTGAAACTTTTAAATTCCTCTTAATATTCTTTCTTTATTTGCTCATTTTTGTCAAATTAAATATTTTGCTGGCATGTTGGTTGTCAAAACTCTCAAGAAGCTTAATGTTTTAATATTTTTAGGGATTTGTTGAACATTAGGTAGAATTCAGCTAATTTAAAGGGGGGGTTGAAATTTTTAAATTCCTCTTAATATTCTTTCTTTATTTGTTCATTTTTGTCAAATTAAATATTTTGCTGGCATGTTAGTTGTTAAAACACTTAAGAAGCTTATTGTTTTAATATTTTTAGGGATTTGTTGAACATTATGTAGAATTCAGCTAATTTAAAGGGGGGGTTGAAATTTTTAAATTCCTCTTAATATTCTTTCTTTATTTGTTCATTTTTGTCAAATTAAATATTTTCCTGGCATGTTGGATGTCAAATCACTCAAAAGCTTAATGTTTTAATATTTTTAGGGTTTTATTGATCATAATGTAGAATTATAAAAAAATTAAATGGGGGGTTGGAACTTTTAAATTCCTCTTAATATTCTTTCTTTATTTGCTCATTTTTGTCAAATTAAATTTTTTTTAGGCATGTTGGGTGTCAAATCACTCAACAAGCTTAATGTTTTAATATTTTTAGGGTTTTGTTGATTATAATGTAGAATTATAAAAAAATTAAATGGGGGGTTGGAACTTTTTAATTCCTCTTAATATTCTTTCTTTATTTGTTCATTTTTGTCAAATTAAATATTTTCCTGGCATGATAGTTGTTAAAACACTTAAGAAGCTTATTGTTTTATTATTTTTAGGGTTTTGTTGATCATAATGTAGAATTATAAAAAAATTAAATGGGGGGTTGGAACTTTTAAATTCCTCTTAATATTCTTTCTTTATTTGTTCATTTTTGTCAAATTAAATATTTTCCTGGCATGATAGTTGTTAAAACACTTAAGAAGCTTATTGTTTTATTATTTTTAGGGTTTTGTTGATCATAATGTAGAATTATAAAAAAATTAAATGGGGGGTTGGAACTTTTTAATTCCTCTTAATATTCTTTCTTTATTTGTTCATTTTTGTCAAATTAAATATTTTGCTGGCATGTTAGTTGTTAAAACACTTAAGAAGCTTATTGTTTTATTATTTTTAGGGTTTTGTTGATCATAATGTAGAATTATAAAAAAATTAAATGGGGGGTTGGAACTTTTAAATTCCTCTTAATATTCTTTCTTTATTTGTTCATTTTTGTCAAATTAAATATTTTCCTGGCATGATAGTTGTTAAAACACTTAAGAAGCTTATTGTTTTATTATTTTTAGGGTTTTGTTGATCATAATGTAGAATTATAAAAAAATTAAATGGGGGGTTGAAACTTTTAAATTCCTCTTAATATTCTTTCTTTATTTACTCATTTTTGTCAAATTTAATATTTTGCTGGCATGTTAGTTGTTAAAACACTTAAGAAGCTTATTGTTTTATTATTTTTAGGGTTTTGTTGATCATAATGTAGAATTATAAAAAAATTAAATGGGGGGTTGGAACTTTTAAATTCCTCTTAATATTCTTTCTTTATTTGTTCATTTTTGTCAAATTAAATATTTTCCTGGCATGATAGTTGTTAAAACACTTAAGAAGCTTATTGTTTTATTATTTTTAGGGTTTTGTTGATCATAATGTAGAATTATGAAAAAATTAAATGGGGGGTTGAAACTTTTAAATTCCTCTTAATATTCTTTCTTTATTTGCTCATTTTTGTCAAATTAAATATTTTGCTGGCATGTTGGTTGTCAAAACACTTAAGAAGCTTATTGTTTTGATATTTTTAGGGTTTTGTTGATGATAATGTAGAATTATAAAAAAATTAAATGGGGGGTTGAACTTTTAAATTCCTCTTAATATTCTTTCTTTATTTGCTCATTTTTGTCAAATTAAATATTTTCCAGGCATGTTAGTTGTCAAAACACTCAAGAAGCTTAATGTTTTAATAATTTTAGGGATTTGTTGAACATTAGGTAGAATTCAGCTAATTTAAAGGAGGGGTTGAAATTTTTAAATTCCCCTTAATATTCTTTCTTTATTTGTTCATTTTTGTCAAATTAAATATTTTGCTGGCATGTTAGTTGTCAAAACACTCAAGAAGCTTAATGTTTTAATATTTTTAGGGATTTGTTGAACATTAGGTAGAATTCAGCTAATTTAAAGGGGAGGTTGAAATTTTTAAATTCCTCTTAATATTCTTTCTTTATTTGTTCATTTTTGTCAAATTAAATATTTTCCTGGCATGTTGGGTGTCAAATCACTCAAAAGCTTAATGTTTTAATATTTTTAGGGTTTTATTGATCATAATGTAGAATTATAAAAAAATTAAATGGGGGGTTGGAACTTTTAAATTCCTCTTAATATTCTTTCTTTATTTGCTCATTTTTGTCAAATTAAATTTTTTTTAGGCATGTTGGGTGTCAAATCACTCAACAAGCTTAATGTTTTAATATTTTTAGGGTTTTGTTGATCATAATGTAGAATTATAAAAAAATTAAATGGGGGGTTGGAACTTTTTAATTCCTCCTAATATTCTTTCTTTATTTGTTCATTTTTGTCAAATTAAATATTTTGCTGGCATGTTAGTTGTTAAAACACTTAAGAAGCTTATTGTTTTATTATTTTTAGGGTTTTGTTGATCATAATGTAGAATTATAAAAAAATTAAATGGGGGGTTGGAACTTTTAAATTCCTCTTAATATTCTTTCTTTATTTGTTCATTTTTGTCAAATTAAATATTTTCCTGGCATGATAGTTGTTAAAACACTTAAGAAGCTTATTGTTTTATTATTTTTAGGGTTTTGTTGATCATAATGTAGAATTATAAAAAAATTAAATGGGGGGTTGAAACTTTTAAATTCCTCTTAATATTCTTTCTTTATTTACTCATTTTTGTCAAATTTAATATTTTGCTGGCATGTTAGTTGTTAAAACACTTAAGAAGCTTATTGTTTTATTATTTTTAGGGTTTTGTTGATCATAATGTAGAATTATAAAAAAATTAAAGGGGGGGTTGAAACTTTTAAATTCCTTTTAATATTCTTTCTTTATTTGCTCATTTTTGTCAAATTAAATATTTTGCTGGCATGTTGGTTGTCAAAACACTCAAGAAGCTTAATGTTTTAATATTTTTAGGGATTTGTTGAACATTATGTAGAATTCAGCTAATTTAAAGGGGGGGTTGAAATTTTTAAATTCCTCTTAATATTCTTTCTTTATTTGTTCATTTTTGTCAAATTAAATATTTTCCTGGCATGTTGGATGTCAAATCACTCAAAAGCTTAATGTTTTAATATTTTTAGGGTTTTATTGATCATAATGTAGAATTATAAAAAAATTAAATGGGGGGTTGGAACTTTTAAATTCCTCTTAATATTCTTTCTTTATTTGCTCATTTTTGTCAAATTAAATTTTTTTTAGGCATGTTGGGTGTCAAATCACTCAACAAGCTTAATGTTTTAATATTTTTAGGGTTTTGTTGATTATAATGTAGAATTATAAAAAAATTAAATGGGGGGTTGGAACTTTTTAATTCCTCTTAATATTCTTTCTTTATTTGTTCATTTTTGTCAAATTAAATATTTTCCTGGCATGATAGTTGTTAAAACACTTAAGAAGCTTATTGTTTTATTATTTTTAGGGTTTTGTTGATCATAATGTAGAATTATAAAAAAATTAAATGGGGGGTTGGAACTTTTAAATTCCTCTTAATATTCTTTCTTTATTTGTTCATTTTTGTCAAATTAAATATTTTCCTGGCATGATAGTTGTTAAAACACTTAAGAAGCTTATTGTTTTATTATTTTTAGGGTTTTGTTGATCATAATGTAGAATTATAAAAAAATTAAATGGGGGGTTGGAACTTTTTAATTCCTCTTAATATTCTTTCTTTATTTGTTCATTTTTGTCAAATTAAATATTTTGCTGGCATGTTAGTTGTTAAAACACTTAAGAAGCTTATTGTTTTATTATTTTTAGGGTTTTGTTGATCATAATGTAGAATTATAAAAAAATTAAATGGGGGGTTGGAACTTTTAAATTCCTCTTAATATTCTTTCTTTATTTGTTCATTTTTGTCAAATTAAATATTTTCCTGGCATGATAGTTGTTAAAACACTTAAGAAGCTTATTGTTTTATTATTTTTAGGGTTTTGTTGATCATAATGTAGAATTATAAAAAAATTAAATGGGGGGTTGAAACTTTTAAATTCCTCTTAATATTCTTTCTTTATTTACTCATTTTTTTCAAATTAAATATTTTGCTGGCATGTTGGTTGTCAAAACACTCAAGAAGCTTAATGTTTTAATATTTTTAGGGTTTTGTTGATCATAATGTAGAATTATAAAAAAATTAAATGGGGGGTTGAAACTTTTAAATTCCTCTTAATATTCTTTCTTTATTTGCTCATTTTTGTCAAATTAAATATTTTGCTGGCATGTTGGTTGTCAAAACTCTCAAGAAGCTTAATGTTTTAATATTTTTAGGGATTTGTTGAACATTAGGTAGAATTCAGCTAATTTAAAGGGGGGGTTGAAATTTTTAAATTCCTCTTAATATTCTTTCTTTATTTGTTCATTTTTGTCAAATTAAATATTTTGCTGGCATGTTAGTTGTTAAAACACTTAAGAAGCTTATTGTTTTATTATTTTTAGGGTTTTGTTGATCATAATGTAGAATTATAAAAAAATTAAATGGGGGGTTGAAACTTTTAAATTCCTCTTAATATTCTTTCTTTATTTGTTCATTTTTGTCAAATTAAATATTTTGCTGGCATGTTGGTTGTCAAAACACTCAAGAAGCTTAATGTTTTAATATTTTTAGGGTTTTGTTGATCATAATGTAGAATTATAAAAAAATTAAATGGGGGGTTGAAACTTTTAAATTCCTCTTAATATTCTTTCTTTATTTGCTCATTTTTGTCAAATTAAATATTTTGCTGGCATGTTGGTTGTCAAAACACTCAAGAAGCTTAATGTTTTAATATTTTTAGGGATTTGTTGAACATTAGGTAGAATTCAGCTAATTTAAAGGGGGGGTTGAAATTTTTAAATTCCTCTTAATATTCTTTCTTTATTTGTTCATTTTTGTCAAATTAAATATTTTGCTGGCATGTTAGTTGTTAAAACACTTAAGAAGCTTATTGTTTTATTATTTTTAGGGTTTTGTTGATCATAATGTAGAATTATAAAAAAATTAAATGGGGGGTTGAAACTTTTAAATTCCTCTTAATATTCTTTCTTTATTTACTCATTTTTGTCAAATTAAATATTTTCCTGGCATGTTGGGTGTCAAATCACTCAAAAGCTTAATGTTTTTATATTTTTAGGGTTTTGTTGATCATAATGTAGAATTATAAAAAAATAAAATGGGGGGTTGGAACTTTTAAATTCCTCTTAATATTCTTTCTTTATTTGTTCATTTTTGTCAAATTAAATATTTTGCTGGCATGTTGGTTGTCAAAACACTCAAGAAGCTTAATGTTTTAATATTTTTAGGGTTTTGTTGATCATAATGTAGAATTATAAAAAAATTAAATGGGGGGTTGGAACTTTTAAATTCCTCTTAATATTCTTTCTTTAATTGTTCATTTTTGTCAAATTAAATATTTTCCTGGCATGATAGTTGTTAAAACACTTAAGAAGCTTATTGTTTTATTATTTTTAGGGTTTTGTTGATCATAATGTAGAATTATGAAAAAATTAAATGGGGGGTTGAAACTTTTAAATTCCTCTTAATATTCTTTCTTTATTTGCTCATTTTTGTCAAATTAAATATTTTGCTGGCATGTTGGTTGTCAAAACACTCAAGAAGCTTAATGTTTTAATATTTTTAGGGATTTGTTGAACATTAGGTAGAATTCAGCTAATTTAAAGGGGGGGTTGAAATTTTTAAATTCCTCTTAATATTCTTTCTTTATTTGCTCATTTTTGTCAAATTAAATATTTTGCTGGCATGTTGGTTGTCAAAACACTCAAGAAGCTTAATGTTTTAATATTTTTAGGGTTTTGTTGATCATAATGTAGAATTATAAAAAAATTAAATGGGGGGTTGAAACTTTTAAATTCCTCTTAATATTCTTTCTTTATTTGCTCATTTTTGTCAAATTAAATATTTTGCTGGCATGTTGGTTGTCAAAACTCTCAAGAAGCTTAATGTTTTAATATTTTTAGGGATTTGTTGAACATTAGGTAGAATTCAGCTAATTTAAAGGGGGGGTTGAAATTTTTAAATTCCTCTTAATATTCTTTCTTTATTTGCTCATTTTTGTCAAATTAAATATTTTGCTGGCATGTTGGTTGTCAAAACACTCAAGAAGCTTAATGTTTTAATATTTTTAGGGTTTTGTTGATCATAATGTAGAATTATAAAAAAATTAAATGGGGGGTTGGAACTTTTAAATTCCTCTAAATATTCTTTCTTTATTTGTTCATTTTTGTCAAATTAAATATTTTCGTGGCATGTTGGGTGTCAAATCACTCAAAAGCTTAATGTTTTAATATTTTTAGGGTTTTATTGATCATAATGTAGAATTATAAAAAAATTAAATGGGGGGTTGGAACTTTTAAATTCCTCTTAATATTCTTTCTTTATTTGCTCATTTTTGTCAAATTAAATTTTTTTTAGGCATGTTAGTTGTTAAAACACTTAAGATGCTTATTGTTTTGATATTTTTAGGGTTTTGTTGATCATAATGTAGAATTATAAAAAAATTAAATGGGGGGTTGGAACTTTTTAATTCCTCTTAATATTCTTTCTTTATTTGTTCATTTTTGTCAAATTAAATATTTTGCTGGCATGTTAGTTGTTAAAACACTTAAGAAGCTTATTGTTTTATTATTTTTAGGGTTTTGTTGATCATAATGTAGAATTATAAAAAAATTAAATGGGGGGTTGGAACTTTTAAATTCCTCTTAATATTCTTTCTTTATTTGTTCATTTTTGTCAAATTAAATATTTTCCTGGCATGATAGTTGTTAAAACACTTAAGAAGCTTATTGTTTTATTATTTTTAGGGTTTTGTTGATCATAATGTAGAATTATAAAAAAATTAAATGGGGGGTTGAAACTTTTAAATTCCTCTTAATATTCTTTCTTTATTTACTCATTTTTGTCAAATTTAATATTTTGCTGGCATGTTAGTTGTTAAAACACTTAAGAAGCTTATTGTTTTATTATTTTTAGGGTTTTGTTGATCATAATGTAGAATTATAAAAAAATTAAAGGGGGGGTTGAAACTTTTAAATTCCTCTTAATATTCTTTCTTTATTTGCTCATTTTTGTCAAATTAAATATTTTGCTGGCATGTTGGTTGTCAAAACACTCAAGAAGCTTAATGTTTTAATATTTTTAGGGATTTGTTGAACATTATGTAGAATTCAGCTAATTTAAAGGGGGGGTTGAAATTTTTAAATTCCTCTTAATATTCTTTCTTTATTTGTTCATTTTTGTCAAATTAAATATTTTCCTGGCATGTTGGGTGTCAAATCACTCAAAAGCTTAATGTTTTAATATTTTTAGGGTTTTATTGATCATAATGTAGAATTATAAAAAAATTAAATGGGGGGTTGGAACTTTTTAATTCCTCTTAATATTCTTTCTTTATTTGTTCATTTTTGTCAAATTAAATATTTTCCTGGCATGTTAGTTGTTAAAACACTTAAGAAGCTTATTGTTTTGATATTTTTAGGGTTTTGTTGATCATAATGTAGAATTATAAAAAAATTAAATGGGGGGGTTGAACTTTTAAATTCCTCTTAATATTCTTTCTTTATTTGCTCATTTTTGTCAAATTAAATATTTTCCTGGCATGTTAGTTGTTAAAACACTTAAGAAGCTTATTGTTTTGATATTTTTAGGGTTTTGTTGATCATAATGTAGAATTATAAAAAAATTAAATGGGGGGGTTGAACTTTTAAATTCCTCTTAATATTCTTTCTTTATTTGCTCATTTTTGTCAAATTAAATATTTTCCTGGAATGTTAGTTGTTAAAACACTTAAGAAGCTTATTGTTTTATTATTTTTAGGGATTTGTTGAACATAATGTAGAATTATAAATAAATTAAATGGGGGGTTGGAACTTTTAAATTCCTCTTAATATTCTTTCTTTATTTGTTCATTTTTGTCAAATTAAATATTTTGCTGGCATGTTGGTTGTCAAAACACTCAAGAAGCTTAATGTTTTAATATTTTTAGGGTTTTGTTGATCATAATGTAGAATTATAAAAAAATTAAATGGGGGGTTGGAACTTTTAAATTCCTCTTATTATTCTTTCTTTATTTGTTCATTTTTGTCAAATTAAATATTTTCCTGGCATGTTGGGTGTCAAATCTCTCAAAAGCTTTATGTTTTAATATTTTTAGGGTTTTATTGATGATAATGTAGAATTATAAAAAAATTAAATGGGGGGTTGAACTTTTAAATTCCTCTTAATATTCTTTCTTTATTTGCTCATTTTTGTCAAATTAAATATTTTCCTAGCATGTTAGTTGTCAAAACACTCAAGAAGCTTAATGTTTTAATAATTTTAGGGATTTGTTGAACATTAGGTAGAATTCAGCTAATTTAAAGGAGGGGTTGAAATTTTTAAATTCCCCTTAATATTCTTTCTTTATTTGTTCATTTTTGTCAAATTAAATATTTTGCTGGCATGTTAGTTGATAAAACACTTAAGAAGCTTATTGTTTTATTATTTTTAGGGTTTTGTTGATCATAATGTAGAATTATAAAAAAATTAAATGGGGGGTTGGAACTTTTTAATTCCTCTTAATATTCTTTCTTTATTTGTTCATTTTTGTCAAATTAAATATTTTGCTGGCATGTTAGTTGTTAAAACACTTAAGAAGCTTATTGTTTTATTATTTTTAGGGTTTTGTTGATCATAATGTAGAATTATAAAAAAATTAAATGGGGGGTTGGAACTTTTAAATTCCTCTTAATATTCTTTCTTTATTTGTTCATTTTTGTCAAATTAAATATTTTCCTGGCATGATAGTTGTTAAAACACTTAAGAAGCTTATTGTTTTATTATTTTTAGGGTTTTGTTGATCATAATGTAGAATTATGAAAAAATTAAATGGGGGGTTGAAACTTTTAAATTCCTCTTAATATTCTTTCTTTATTTGCTCATTTTTGTCAAATTAAATATTTTGCTGGCATGTTGGTTGTCAAAACACTTAAGAAGCTTATTGTTTTGATATTTTTAGGGTTTTGTTGATGATAATGTAGAATTATAAAAAAATTAAATGGGGGGTTGAACTTTTAAATTCCTCTTAATATTCTTTCTTTATTTGCTCATTTTTGTCAAATTAAATATTTTCCAGGCATGTTAGTTGTCAAAACACTCAAGAAGCTTAATGTTTTAATAATTTTAGGGATTTGTTGAACATTAGGTAGAATTCAGCTAATTTAAAGGAGGGGTTGAAATTTTTAAATTCCCCTTAATATTCTTTCTTTATTTGTTCATTTTTGTCAAATTAAATATTTTGCTGGCATGTTAGTTGTCAAAACACTCAAGAAGCTTAATGTTTTAATATTTTTAGGGATTTGTTGAACATTAGGTAGAATTCAGCTAATTTAAAGGGGAGGTTGAAATTTTTAAATTCCTCTTAATATTCTTTCTTTATTTGTTCATTTTTGTCAAATTAAATATTTTCCTGGCATGTTGGTTGTCAAAACACTCAAGAAGCTTAATGTTTTAATATTTTTAGGGATTTGTTGAACATTATGTAGAATTCAGCTAATTTAAAGGGGGGGTTGAAATTTTTAAATTCCTCTTAATATTCTTTCTTTATTTGTTCATTTTTGTCAAATTAAATATTTTCCTGGCATGTTGGATGTCAAATCACTCAAAAGCTTAATGTTTTAATATTTTTAGGGTTTTATTGATCATAATGTAGAATTATAAAAAAATTAAATGGGGGGTTGGAACTTTTAAATTCCTCTTAATATTCTTTCTTTATTTGCTCATTTTTGTCAAATTAAATTTTTTTTAGGCATGTTGGGTGTCAAATCACTCAACAAGCTTAATGTTTTAATATTTTTAGGGTTTTGTTGATTATAATGTAGAATTATAAAAAAATTAAATGGGGGGTTGGAACTTTTTAATTCCTCTTAATATTCTTTCTTTATTTGTTCATTTTTGTCAAATTAAATATTTTCCTGGCATGATAGTTGTTAAAACACTTAAGAAGCTTATTGTTTTATTATTTTTAGGGTTTTGTTGATCATAATGTAGAATTATAAAAAAATTAAATGGGGGGTTGGAACTTTTAAATTCCTCTTAATATTCTTTCTTTATTTGTTCATTTTTGTCAAATTAAATATTTTCCTGGCATGATAGTTGTTAAAACACTTAAGAAGCTTATTGTTTTATTATTTTTAGGGTTTTGTTGATCATAATGTAGAATTATAAAAAAATTAAATGGGGGGTTGGAACTTTTTAATTCCTCTTAATATTCTTTCTTTATTTGTTCATTTTTGTCAAATTAAATATTTTGCTGGCATGTTAGTTGTTAAAACACTTAAGAAGCTTATTGTTTTATTATTTTTAGGGTTTTGTTGATCATAATGTAGAATTATAAAAAAATTAAATGGGGGGTTGGAACTTTTAAATTCCTCTTAATATTCTTTCTTTATTTGTTCATTTTTGTCAAATTAAATATTTTCCTGGCATGATAGTTGTTAAAACACTTAAGAAGCTTATTGTTTTATTATTTTTAGGGTTTTGTTGATCATAATGTAGAATTATAAAAAAATTAAATGGGGGGTTGAAACTTTTAAATTCCTCTTAATATTCTTTCTTTATTTACTCATTTTTGTCAAATTTAATATTTTGCTGGCATGTTAGTTGTTAAAAAACTTAAGAAGCTTATTGTTTTATTATTTTTAGGGTTTTGTTGATCATAATGTAGAATTATAAAAAAATTAAAGGGGGGGTTGAAACTTTTAAATTCCTCTTAATATTCTTTCTTTATTTGCTCATTTTTGTCAAATTAAATATTTTGCTGGCATGTTGGTTGTCAAAACACTCAAGAAGCTTAATGTTTTAATATTTTTAGGGATTTGTTGAACATTATGTAGAATTCAGCTAATTTAAAGGGGGGGTTGGAACTTTTAAATTCCTCTTAATATTCTTTCTTTATTTGTTCATTTTTGTCAAATTAAATATTTTCCTGGCATGATAGTTGTTAAAACACTTAAGAAGCTTATTGTTTTATTATTTTTAGGGTTTTGTTGATCATAATGTAGAATTATAAAAAAATTAAATGGGGGGTTGAAACTTTTAAATTCCTCTTAATATTCTTTCTTTATTTACTCATTTTTGTCAAATTTAATATTTTGCTGGCATGTTAGTTGTTAAAAAACTTAAGAAGCTTATTGTTTTATTATTTTTAGGGTTTTGTTGATCATAATGTAGAATTATAAAAAAATTAAAGGGGGGGTTGAAACTTTTAAATTCCTCTTAATATTCTTTCTTTATTTGCTCATTTTTTTCAAATTAAATATTTTGCTGGCATGTTGGTTGTCAAAACACTCAAGAAGCTTAATGTTTTAATATTTTTAGGGATTTGTTGAACATTATGTAGAATTCAGCTAATTTAAAGGGGGGGTTGAAATTTTTAAATTCCTCTTAATATTCTTTCTTTATTTGCTCATTTTTGTCAAATTAAATTTTTTTTAGGCATGTTGGGTGTCAAATCACTCAACAAGCTTAATGTTTTAATATTTTTAGGGTTTTGTTGATTATAATGTAGAATTATAAAAAAATTAAATGGGGGGTTGGAACTTTTTAATTCCTCTTAATATTCTTTCTTTATTTGTTCATTTTTGTCAAATTAAATATTTTGCTGGCATGTTAGTTGTTAAAACACTTAAGAAGCTTAATGTTTTAATAATTTTAGGGATTTGTTGAACATTAGGTAGAATTCAGCTAATTTAAAGGAGGGGTTGAAATTTTTAAATTCCCCTTAATATTCTTTCTTTATTTGTTCATTTTTGTCAAATTAAATATTTTGCTGGCATGTTAGTTGTTAAAACACTTAAGAAGCTTATTGTTTTATTATTTTTAGGGTTTTGTTGATCATAATGTAGAATTATAAAAAAATTAAATGGGGGGTTGGAACATTTTAATTCCTCTTAATATTCTTTCTTTATTTGTTCATTTTTGTCAAATTAAATATTTTGCTGGCATGTTAGTTGTTAAAACACTTAAGAAGCTTATTGTTTTATTATTTTTAGGGTTTTGTTGATCATAATGTAGAATTATAAAAAAATTAAATGGGGGGTTGGAACTTTTAAATTCCTCTTAATATTCTTTCTTTATTTGTTCATTTTTGTCAAATTAAATATTTTCCTGGCATGGTAGTTGTTAAAACACTTAAGAAGCTTATTGTTTTATTATTTTTAGGGTTTTGTTGATCATAATGTAGAATTATGAAAAAATTAAATGGGGGGTTGAAACTTTTAAATTCCTCTTAATATTCTTTCTTTATTTGCTCATTTTTGTCAAATTAAATATTTTGCTGGCATGTTGGTTGTCAAAACACTTAAGAAGCTTATTGTTTTGATATTTTTAGGGTTTTGTTGATGATAATGTAGAATTATAAAAAAATTAAATGGGGGGTTGAACTTTTAAATTCCTCTTAATATTCTTTCTTTATTTGCTCATTTTTGTCAAATTAAATATTTTCCAGGCATGTTAGTTGTCAAAACACTCAAGAAGCTTAATGTTTTAATAATTTTAGGGATTTGTTGAACATTAGGTAGAATTCAGCTAATTTAAAGGAGGGGTTGAAATTTTTAAATTCCCCTTAATATTCTTTCTTTATTTGTTCATTTTTGTCAAATTAAATATTTTGCTGGCATGTTAGTTGTTAAAACACTTAAGAAGCTTATTGTTTTATTATTTTTAGGGTTTTGTTGATCATAATGTAGAATTATAAAAAAATTAAATGGGGGGTTGAAACTTTTAAATTCCTCTTAATATTCTTTCTTTGTTTGCTCATTTTTGTCAAATTAAATATTTTCCAGGCATGTTAGTTGTCAAAACACTCAAGAAGCTTAATGTTTTAATATTTTTAGGGATTTGTTGAACATTAGGTAGAATTCAGCTAATTTAAAGGGGAGGTTGAAATTTTTAAATTCCTCTTAATATTCTTTCTTTATTTGTTCATTTTTGTCAAATTAAATATTTTCCTGGCATGTTGGGTGTCAAATCACTCAAAAGCTTAATGTTTTAATATTTTTAGGGTTTTATTGATCATAATGTAGAATTATAAAAAAATTAAATGGGGGGTTGGAACTTTTAAATTCCTCTTAATATTCTTTCTTTATTTGCTCATTTTTGTCAAATTAAATTTTTTTTAGGCATGTTGGGTGTCAAATCACTCAACAAGCTTAATGTTTTAATATTTTTAGGGTTTTGTTGATCATAATGTAGAATTATAAAAAAATTAAATGGGGGGTTGGAACTTTTTAATTCCTCTTAATATTCTTTCTTTATTTGTTCATTTTTGTCAAATTAAATATTTTGCTGGCATGTTAGTTGTTAAAACACTTAAGAAGCTTATTGTTTTATTATTTTTAGGGTTTTGTTGATCATAATGTAGAATTATAAAAAAATTAAATGGGGGGTTGGAACTTTTAAATTCCTCTTAATATTCTTTCTTTATTTGTTCATTTTTGTCAAATAAAATATTTTCCTGGCATGATAGTTGTTAAAACACTTAAGAAGCTTATTGTTTTATTATTTTTAGGGTTTTGTTGATCATAATGTAGAATTATGAAAAAATTAAATGGGGGGTTGAAACTTTTAAATTCCTCTTAATATTCTTTCTTTATCTGCTCATTTTTGTCAAATTAAATATTTTGCTGGCATGTTGGTTGTCAAAACACTTAAGAAGCTTATTGTTTTGATATTTTTAGGGTTTTGTTGATGATAATGTAGAATTATAAAAAAATTAAATGGGGGGTTGAACTTTTAAATTCCTCTTAATATTCTTTCTTTATTTGCTCATTTTTGTCAAATTAAATATTTTCCAGGCATGTTAGTTGTCAAAACACTCAAGAAGCTTAATGTTTTAATAATTTTAGGGATTTGTTGAACATTAGGTAGAATTCAGCTAATTTAAAGGAGGGGTTGAAATTTTTAAATTCCCCTTAATATTCTTTCTTTATTTGTTCATTTTTGTCAAATTAAATATTTTGCTGGCATGTTAGTTGTTAAAACACTTAAGAAGCTTATTGTTTTATTATTTTTAGAGTTTTGTTGATCATAATGTAGAATTATAAAAAAATTAAATGGGGGGTTGAAACTTTTAAATTCCTCTTAATATTCTTTCTTTGTTTGCTCATTTTTGTCAAATTAAATATTTTCCAGGCATGTTAGTTGTCAAAACACTCAAGAAGCTTAATGTTTTAATATTTTTAGGGATTTGTTGAACATTAGGTAGAATTCAGCTAATTTAAAGGGGGGGTTGAAATTTTTAAATTCCTCTTAATATTCTTTCTTTATTTGTTCATTTTTGTCAAATTAAATATTTTCCTGGCATGTTGGGTGTCAAATCACTCAAAAGCTTAATGTTTTAATATTTTTAGGGTTTTATTGATCATAATGTAGAATTATAAAAAAATTAAATGGGGGGTTGGAACTTTTTAATTCCTCTTAATATTCTTTCTTTATTTACTCATTTTTGTCAAATTTAATATTTTGCTGGCATGTTAGTTGTTAAAAAACTTAAGAAGCTTATTGTTTTATTATTTTTAGGGTTTTGTTGATCATAATGTAGAATTATAAAAAAATTAAAGGGGGGGTTGAAACTTTTAAATTCCTCTTAATATTCTTTCTTTATTTGCTCATTTTTGTCAAATTAAATATTTTGCTGGCATGTTGGTTGTCAAAACACTCAAGAAGCTTAATGTTTTAATATTTTTAGGGATTTGTTGAACATTATGTAGAATTCAGCTAATTTAAAGGGGGGGTTGAAATTTTTAAATTCCTCTTAATATTCTTTCTTTATTTGCTCATTTTTGTCAAATTAAATTTTTTTTAGGCATGTTGGGTGTCAAATCACTCAACAAGCTTAATGTTTTAATATTTTTAGGGTTTTGTTGATTATAATGTAGAATTATAAAAAAATTAAATGGGGGGTTGGAACTTTTTAATTCCTCTTAATATTCTTTCTTTATTTGTTCATTTTTGTCAAATTAAATATTTTGCTGGCATGTTAGTTGTTAAAACACTTAAGAAGCTTAATGTTTTAATAATTTTAGGGATTTGTTGAACATTAGGTAGAATTCAGCTAATTTAAAGGAGGGGTTGAAATTTTTAAATTCCCCTTAATATTCTTTCTTTATTTGTTCATTTTTGTCAAATTAAATATTTTGCTGGCATGTTAGTTGTTAAAACACTTAAGAAGCTTATTGTTTTATTATTTTTAGGGTTTTGTTGATCATAATGTAGAATTATAAAAAAATTAAATGGGGGGTTGGAACATTTTAATTCCTCTTAATATTCTTTCTTTATTTGTTCATTTTTGTCAAATTAAATATTTTGCTGGCATGTTAGTTGTTAAAACACTTAAGAAGCTTAATGTTTTAATATTTTTAGGGTTTTGTTGATCATAATGTAGAATTATAAAAAAATTAAATGGGGGGTTGGAACTTTTTAATTCCTCTTAATATTCTTTCTTTATTTGTTCATTTTTGTCAAATTAAATATTTTGCTGGCATGTTAGTTGTTAAAACACTTAAGAAGCTTATTGTTTTATTATTTTTAGGGTTTTGTTGATCATAATGTAGAATTATAAAAAAATTAAATGGGGGGTTGGAACTTTTAAATTCCTCTTAATATTCTTTCTTTATTTGTTCATTTTTGTCAAATAAAATATTTTCCTGGCATGATAGTTGTTAAAACACTTAAGAAGCTTATTGTTTTATTATTTTTAGGGTTTTGTTGATCATAATGTAGAATTATGAAAAAATTAAATGGGGGGTTGAAACTTTTAAATTCCTCTTAATATTCTTTCTTTATATGCTCATTTTTGTCAAATTAAATATTTTGCTGGCATGTTGGTTGTCAAAACACTTAAGAAGCTTATTGTTTTGATATTTTTAGGGTTTTGTTGATGATAATGTAGAATTATAAAAAAATTAAATGGGGGGTTGAACTTTTAAATTCCTCTTAATATTCTTTCTTTATTTGCTCATTTTTGTCAAATTAAATATTTTCCAGGCATGTTAGTTGTCAAAACACTCAAGAAGCTTAATGTTTTAATAATTTTAGGGATTTGTTGAACATTAGGTAGAATTCAGCTAATTTAAAGGAGGGGTTGAAATTTTTAAATTCCCCTTAATATTCTTTCTTTATTTGTTCATTTTTGTCAAATTAAATATTTTGCTGGCATGTTAGTTGTTAAAACACTTAAGAAGCTTATTGTTTTATTATTTTTAGAGTTTTGTTGATCATAATGTAGAATTATAAAAAAATTAAATGGGGGGTTGAAACTTTTAAATTCCTCTTAATATTCTTTCTTTGTTTGCTCATTTTTGTCAAATTAAATATTTTCCAGGCATGTTAGTTGTCAAAACACTCAAGAAGCTTAATGTTTTAATATTTTTAGGGATTTGTTGAACATTAGGTAGAATTCAGCTAATTTAAAGGGGGGGTTGAAATTTTTAAATTCCTCTTAATATTCTTTCTTTATTTGTTCATTTTTGTCAAATTAAATATTTTCCTGGCATGTTGGGTGTCAAATCACTCAAAAGCTTAATGTTTTAATATTTTTAGGGTTTTATTGATCATAATGTAGAATTATAAAAAAATTAAATGGGGGGTTGGAACTTTTAAATTCCTCTTAATATTCTTTCTTTATTTGCTCATTTTTGTCAAATTAAATTTTTTTTAGGCATGTTGGGTGTCAAATCACTCAACAAGCTTAATGTTTTAATATTTTTAGGGTTTTGTTGATCATAATGTAGAATTATAAAAAAATTAAATGGGGGGTTGGAACTTTCTAATTCCTCTTAATATTCTTTCTTTATTTGTTCATTTTTGTCAAATTAAATATTTTGCTGGCATGTTAGTTGTTAAAACACTTAAGAAGCTTATTGTTTTATTATTTTTAGGGTTTTGTTGATCATAATGTAGAATTATAAAAAAATTAAATGGGGGGTTGAAACTTTTAAATTCCTCTTAATATTCTTTCTTTATTTACTCATTTTTGTCAAATTAAATATTTTCCTGGCATGTTGGGTGTCAAATCACTCAAAAGCTTAATGTTTTTATATTTTTAGGGTTTTGTTGATCGTAATGTAGAATTATAAAAAAATTAAATGGGGGGTTGAAACTTTTAAATTCCTCTTAATATTCTTTCTTTATTTGCTCATTTTTGTCAAATTAAATATTTTGCTGGCATGTTGGGTGTCAAATCTCTCAAAAGCTTTATGTTTTAATATTTTTAGGGTTTTATTGATGATAATGTAGAATTATAAAAAAATTAAATAGGGGGTTGAACTTTTAAATTCCTCTTAATATTCTTTCTTTATTTGCTCATTTTTGTCAAATTAAATATTTTCCAGGCATGTTAGTTGTCAAAACACTCAAGAAGCCTAATGTTTTAATAATTTTAGGGATTTGTTGAACATTAGGTAGAATTCAGCTAATTTAAAGGAGGGGTTGAAATTTTTAAATTCCCCTTAATATTCTTTCTTTATTTGTTCATTTTTGTCAAATTAAATATTTTCGTGGCATGTTGGGTGTCAAATCACTCAAAAGCTTAATGTTTTAATATTTTTAGGGTTTTATTGATCATAATGTAGAATTATAAAAAAATTAAATGGGGGGTTGGAACTTTTTAATTCCTCTTAATATGCTTTCTTTATTTGTTCATTTTTGTCAAATTAAATATTTTCCAGGCATGTTAGTTGTCAAAACACTCAAGAAGCTTAATGTTTTAATATTTTTAGGGATTTGTTGAACATTAGGTAGAATTCAGCTAATTTAAAGGGGGGGTTGAAATTTTTAAATTCCTCTTAATATTCTTTCTTTATTTGTTCATTTTTGTCAAATTAAATATTTTCCTGGCATGTTGGGTGTCAAATCACTCAAAAGCTTAATGTTTTAATATTTTTAGGGTTTTATTGATCATAATGTAGAATTATAAAAAAATTAAATGGGGGGTTGGAACTTTTAAATTCCTCTTAATATTCTTTCTTTATTTGCTCATTTTTGTCAAATTAAATTTTTTTTAGGCATGTTGGGTGTCAAATCACTCAACAAGCTTAATGTTTTAATATTTTTAGGGTTTTGTTGATCATAATGTAGAATTATAAAAAAATTAAATGGGGGGTTGGAACTTTTTAATTCCTCTTAATATTCTTTCTTTATTTGTTCATTTTTGTCAAATTAAATATTTTGCTGGCATGTTAGTTGTTAAAACACTTAAGAAGCTTATTGTTTTATTATTTTTAGGGTTTTGTTGATCATAATGTAGAATTATAAAAAAATTAAATGGGGGGTTGAAACTTTTAAATTCCTCTTAATATTCTTTCTTTGTTTGCTCATTTTTGTCAAATTAAATATTTTCCAGGCATGTTAGTTGTCAAAACACTCAAGAAGCTTAATGTTTTAATATTTTTAGGGATTTGTTGAACATTAGGTAGAATTCAGCTAATTTAAAGGGGAGGTTGAAATTTTTAAATTCCTCTTAATATTCTTTCTTTATTTGTTCATTTTTGTCAAATTAAATATTTTCCTGGCATGTTGGGTGTCAAATCACTCAAAAGCTTAATGTTTTAATATTTTTAGGGTTTTATTGATCATAATGTAGAATTATAAAAAAATTAAATGGGGGGTTGGAACTTTTAAATTCCTCTTAATATTCTTTCTTTATTTGCTCATTTTTGTCAAATTAAATTTTTTTTAGGCATGTTGGGTGTCAAATCACTCAACAAGCTTAATGTTTTAATATTTTTAGGGTTTTGTTGATCATAATGTAGAATTATAAAAAAATTAAATGGGGGGTTGGAACTTTTTAATTCCTCTTAATATTCTTTCTTTATTTGTTCATTTTTGTCAAATTAAATATTTTGCTGGCATGTTAGTTGTTAAAACACTTAAGAAGCTTATTGTTTTATTATTTTTAGGGTTTTGTTGATCATAATGTAGAATTATAAAAAAATTAAATGGGGGGTTGGAACTTTTAAATTCCTCTTAATATTCTTTCTTTATTTGTTCATTTTTGTCAAATTAAATATTTTCCTGGCATGATAGTTGTTAAAACACTTAAGAAGCTTATTGTTTTATTATTTTTAGGGTTTTGTTGATCATAATGTAGAATTATGAAAAAATTAAATGGGGGGTTGAAACTTTTAAATTCCTCTTAATATTCTTTCTTTATTTGCTCATTTTTGTCAAATTAAATATTTTGCTGGCATGTTGGTTGTCAAAACACTTAAGAAGCTTATTGTTTTGATATTTTTAGGGTTTTGTTGATGATAATGTAGAATTATAAAAAAATTAAATGGGGGGTTGAACTTTTAAATTCCTCTTAATATTCTTTCTTTATTTGCTCATTTTTGTCAAATTAAATATTTTCCAGGCATGTTAGTTGTCAAAACACTCAAGAAGCTTAATGTTTTAATAATTTTAGGGATTTGTTGAACATTAGGTAGAATTCAGCTAATTTAAAGGAGGGGTTGAAATTTTTAAATTCCCCTTAATATTCTTTCTTTATTTGTTCATTTTTGTCAAATTAAATATTTTGCTGGCATGTTAGTTGTTAAAACACTTAAGAAGCTTATTGTTTTATTATTTTTAGGGTTTTGTTGATCATAATGTAGAATTATAAAAAAATTAAATGGGGGGTTGAAACTTTTAAATTCCTCTTAATATTCTTTCTTTGTTTGCTCATTTTTGTCAAATTAAATATTTTCCAGGCATGTTAGTTGTCAAAACACTCAAGAAGCTTAATGTTTTAATATTTTTAGGGATTTGTTGAACATTAGGTAGAATTCAGCTAATTTAAAGGGGAGGTTGAAATTTTTAAATTCCTCTTAATATTCTTTCTTTATTTGTTCATTTTTGTCAAATTAAATATTTTCCTGGCATGTTAGTTGTTAAAACACTTAAGAAGCTTATTGTTTTATTATTTTTAGGGATTTGTTGAACATAATGTAGAATTATAAATAAATTAAATGGGGGGTTGGAACTTTTAAATTCCTCTTAATATTCTTTCTTTATTTGTTCATTTTTGTCAAATTAAATATTTTGCTGGCATGTTGGTTGTCAAAACACTCAAGAAGCTTAATGTTTTAATATTTTTAGGGTTTTGTTGATCATAATGTAGAATTATAAAAAAATTAAATGGGGGGTTGGAACTTTTAAATTCCTCTTATTATTCTTTCTTTATTTGTTCATTTTTGTCAAATTAAATATTTTCCTGGCATGTTGGGTGTCAAATCTCTCAAAAGCTTTATGTTTTAATATTTTTAGGGTTTTATTGATGATAATGTAGAATTATAAAAAAATTAAATAGGGGGTTGAACTTTTAAATTCCTCTTAATATTCTTTCTTTATTTGCTCATTTTTGTCAAATTAAATATTTTCCAGGCATGTTAGTTGTCAAAACACTCAAGAAGCTTAATGTTTTAATAATTTTAGGGATTTGTTGAACATTAGGTAGAATTCAGCTAATTTAAAGGAGGGGTTGAAATTTTTAAATTCCCCTTAATATTCTTTCTTTATTTGTTCATTTTTGTCAAATTAAATATTTTGCTGGCATGTTAGTTGTTAAAACACTTAAGAAGCTTATTGTTTTATTATTTTTAGGGTTTTGTTGATCATAATGTAGAATTATAAAAAAATTAAATGGGGGGTTGGAACTTTTTAATTCCTCTTAATATTCTTTCTTTATTTGTTCATTTTTGTCAAATTAAATATTTTGCTGGCATGTTAGTTGTTAAAACACTTAAGAAGCTTATTGTTTTATTATTTTTAGGGTTTTGTTGATCATAATGTAGAATTATAAAAAAATTAAATGGGGGGTTGGAACTTTTTAATTCCTCTTAATATTCTTTCTTTGTTTGCTCATTTTTGTCAAATTAAATATTTTCCAGGCATGTTAGTTGTCAAAACACTCAAGAAGCTTAATGTTTTAATATTTTTAGGGATTTGTTGAACATTAGGTAGAATTCAGCTAATTTAAAGGGGAGGTTGAAATTTTTAAATTCCTCTTAATATTCTTTCTTTATTTGTTCATTTTTGTCAAATTAAATATTTTCCTGGCATGTTGGGTGTCAAATCACTCAAAAGCTTAATGTTTTAATATTTTTAGGGTTTTATTGATCATAATGTAGAATTATAAAAAAATTAAATGGGGGGTTGGAACTTTTAAATTCCTCTTAATATTCTTTCTTTATTTGCTCATTTTTGTCAAATTAAATTTTTTTTAGGCATGTTGGGTGTCAAATCACTCAACAAGCTTAATGTTTTAATATTTTTAGGGTTTTGTTGATCATAATGTAGAATTATAAAAAAATTAAATGGGGGGTTGGAACTTTTTAATTCCTCTTAATATTCTTTCTTTATTTGTTCATTTTTGTCAAATTAAATATTTTGCTGGCATGTTAGTTGTTAAAACACTTAAGAAGCTTATTGTTTTATTATTTTTAGGGTTTTGTTGATCATAATGTAGAATTATAAAAAAATTAAATGGGGGGTTGGAACTTTTAAATTCCTCTTAATATTCTTTCTTTATTTGTTCATTTTTGTCAAATAAAATATTTTCCTGGCATGATAGTTGTTAAAACACTTAAGAAGCTTATTGTTTTATTATTTTTAGGGTTTTGTTGATCATAATGTAGAATTATGAAAAAATTAAATGGGGGGTTGAAACTTTTAAATTCCTCTTAATATTCTTTCTTTATTTGCTCATTTTTGTCAAATTAAATATTTTGCTGGCATGTTGGTTGTCAAAACACTTAAGAAGCTTATTGTTTTGATATTTTTAGGGTTTTGTTGATGATAATGTAGAATTATAAAAAAATTAAATGGGGGGTTGAACATTTAAATTCCTCTTAATATTCTTTCTTTATTTGCTCATTTTTGTCAAATTAAATATTTTCCAGGCATGTTAGTTGTCAAAACACTCAAGAAGCTTAATGTTTTAATAATTTTAGGGATTTGTTGAACATTAGGTAGAATTCAGCTAATTTAAAGGAGGGGTTGAAATTTTTAAATTCCCCTTAATATTCTTTCTTTATTTGTTCATTTTTGTCAAATTAAATATTTTGCTGGCATGTTAGTTGTTAAAACACTTAAGAAGCTTATTGTTTTATTATTTTTAGGGTTTTGTTGATCATAATGTAGAATTATAAAAAAATTAAATGGGGGGTTGAAACTTTTAAATTCCTCTTAATATTCTTTCTTTGTTTGCTCATTTTTGTCAAATTAAATATTTTCCAGGCATGTTAGTTGTCAAAACACTCAAGAAGCTTAATGTTTTAATATTTTTAGGGATTTGTTGAACATTAGGTAGAATTCAGCTAATTTAAAGGGGGGGTTGAAATTTTTAAATTCCTCTTAATATTCTTTCTTTATTTGTTCATTTTTGTCAAATTAAATATTTTCCTGGCATGTTGGGTGTCAAATCACTCAAAAGCTTAATGTTTTAATATTTTTAGGGTTTTATTGATCATAATGTAGAATTATAAAAAAATTAAATGGGGGGTTGAAACTTTTAAATTCCTCTTAATATTCTTTCTTTGTTTGCTCATTTTTGTCAAATTAAATATTTTCCAGGCATGTTGGGTGTCAAATCACTCAAAAGCTTAATGTTTTAATATTTTTAGGGTTTTATTGATCATAATGTAGAATTATAAAAAAATTAAATGGGGGGTTGGAACTTTTAAATTCCTCTTAATATTCTTTCTTTATTTGCTCATTTTTGTCAAATTAAATTTTTTTTAGGCATGTTGGGTGTCAAATCACTCAACAAGCTTAATGTTTTAATATTTTTAGGGTTTTGTTGATCATAATGTAGAATTATAAAAAAATTAAATGGGGGGTTGGAACTTTTTAATTCCTCTTAATATTCTTTCTTTATTTGTTCATTTTTGTCAAATTAAATATTTTGCTGGCATGTTAGTTGTTAAAACACTTAAGAAGCTTATTGTTTTATTATTTTTAGGGTTTTGTTGATCATAATGTAGAATTATAAAAAAATTAAATGGGGGGTTGAAACTTTTAAATTCCTCTTAATATTCTTTCTTTATTTACTCATTTTTGTCAAATTAAATATTTTCCTGGCATGTTGGGTGTCAAATCACTCAAAAGCTTAATGTTTTTATATTTTTAGGGTTTTGTTGATCGTAATGTAGAATTATAAAAAAATTAAATGGGGGGTTGAAACTTTTAAATTCCTCTTAATATTCTTTCTTTATTTGCTCATTTTTGTCAAATTAAATATTTTGCTGGCATGTTGGTTGTCAAAACACTTAAGAAGCTTATTGTTTTGATATTTTTAGGGTTTTGTTGATGATAATGTAGAATTATAAAAAAATTAAATGGGGGGTTGAACTTTTAAATTCCTCTTAATATTCTTTCTTTATTTGCTCATTTTTGTCAAATTAAATATTTTCCAGGCATGTTAGTTGTCAAAACACTCAAGAAGCTTAATGTTTTAATAATTTTAGGGATTTGTTGAACATTAGGTAGAATTCAGCTAATTTAAAGGAGGGGTTGAAATTTTTAAATTCCCCTTAATATTCTTTCTTTATTTGTTCATTTTTGTCAAATTAAATATTTTGCTGGCATGTTAGTTGTTAAAACACTTAAGAAGCTTATTGTTTTATTATTTTTAGGGTTTTGTTGATCATAATGTAGAATTATAAAAAAATTAAATGGGGGGGTTGAACTTTTAAATTCCTCTTAATATTCTTTCTTTATTTGCTCATTTTTGTCAAATTAAATATTTTCCTGGCATGTTAGTTGTTAAAACACTTAAGAAGCTTATTGTTTTATTATTTTTAGGGATTTGTTGAACATAATGTAGAATTATAAATAAATTAAATGGGGGGTTGGAACTTTTAAATTCCTCTTAATATTCTTTCTTTATTTGTTCATTTTTGTCAAATTAAATATTTTGCTGGCATGTTGGTTGTCAAAACACTCAAGAAGCTTAATGTTTTAATATTTTTAGGGTTTTGTTGATCATAATGTAGAATTATAAAAAAATTAAATGGGGGGTTGGAACTTTTAAATTCCTCTTATTATTCTTTCTTTATTTGTTCATTTTTGTCAAATTAAATATTTTCCTGGCATGTTGGGTGTCAAATCTCTCAAAAGCTTTATGTTTTAATATTTTTAGGGTTTTATTGATGATAATGTAGAATTATAAAAAAATTAAATAGGGGGTTGAACTTTTAAATTCCTCTTAATATTCTTTCTTTATTTGCTCATTTTTGTCAAATTAAATATTTTCCAGGCATGTTAGTTGTCAAAACACTCAAGAAGCTTAATGTTTTAATAATTTTAGGGATTTGTTGAACATTAGGTAGAATTCAGCTAATTTAAAGGAGGGGTTGAAATTTTTAAATTCCCCTTAATATTCTTTCTTTATTTGTTCATTTTTGTCAAATTAAATATTTTCGTGGCATGTTGGGTGTCAAATCACTCAAAATCTTAATGTTTTAATATTTTTAGGGTTTTATTGATCATAATGTAGAATTATAAAAAAATTAAATGGGGGGTTGGAACTTTTTAATTCCTCTTAATATTCTTTCTTTATTTGTTCATTTTTGTCAAATTAAATATTTTCCAGGCATGTTAGTTGTCAAAACACTCAAGAAGCTTAATGTTTTAATATTTTTAGGGATTTGTTGAACATTAGGTAGAATTCAGCTAATTTAAAGGGGGGGTTGAAATTTTTAAATTCCTCTTAATATTCTTTCTTTATTTGTTCATTTTTGTCAAATTAAATATTTTCCTGGCATGTTGGGTGTCAAATCACTCAAAAGCTTAATGTTTTAATATTTTTAGGGTTTTATTGATCATAATGTAGAATTATAAAAAAATTAAATGGGGGGTTGGAACTTTTAAATTCCTCTTAATATTCTTTCTTTATTTGCTCATTTTTGTCAAATTAAATTTTTTTTAGGCATGTTGGGTGTCAAATCACTCAACAAGCTTAATGTTTTAATATTTTTAGGGTTTTGTTGATCATAATGTAGAATTATAAAAAAATTAAATGGGGGGTTGGAACTTTTTAATTCCTCTTAATATTCTTTCTTTATTTGTTCATTTTTGTCAAATTAAATATTTTGCTGGCATGTTAGTTGTTAAAACACTTAAGAAGCTTATTGTTTTATTATTTTTAGGGTTTTGTTGATCATAATGTAGAATTATAAAAAAATTAAATGGGGGGTTGAAACTTTTAAATTCCTCTTAATATTCTTTCTTTGTTTGCTCATTTTTGTCAAATTAAATATTTTCCAGGCATGTTAGTTGTCAAAACACTCAAGAAGCTTAATGTTTTAATATTTTTAGGGATTTGTTGAACATTAGGTAGAATTCAGCTAATTTAAAGGGGAGGTTGAAATTTTTAAATTCCTCTTAATATTCTTTCTTTATTTGTTCATTTTTGTCAAATTAAATATTTTCCTGGCATGTTGGGTGTCAAATCACTCAAAAGCTTAATGTTTTAATATTTTTAGGGTTTTATTGATCATAATGTAGAATTATAAAAAAATTAAATGGGGGGTTGGAACTTTTAAATTCCTCTTAATATTCTTTCTTTATTTGCTCATTTTTGTCAAATTAAATTTTTTTTAGGCATGTTGGGTGTCAAATCACTCAACAAGCTTAATGTTTTAATATTTTTAGGGTTTTGTTGATCATAATGTAGAATTATAAAAAAATTAAATGGGGGGTTGGAACTTTTTAATTCCTCTTAATATTCTTTCTTTATTTGTTCATTTTTGTCAAATTAAATATTTTGCTGGCATGTTAGTTGTTAAAACACTTAAGAAGCTTATTGTTTTATTATTTTTAGGGTTTTGTTGATCATAATGTAGAATTATAAAAAAATTAAATGGGGGGTTGGAACTTTTAAATTCCTCTTAATATTCTTTCTTTATTTGTTCATTTTTGTCAAATTAAATATTTTCCTGGCATGATAGTTGTTAAAACACTTAAGAAGCTTATTGTTTTATTATTTTTAGGGTTTTGTTGATCATAATGTAGAATTATGAAAAAATTAAATGGGGGGTTGAAACTTTTAAATTCCTCTTAATATTCTTTCTTTATTTGCTCATTTTTGTCAAATTAAATATTTTGCTGGCATGTTGGTTGTCAAAACACTTAAGAAGCTTATTGTTTTGATATTTTTAGGGTTTTGTTGATGATAATGTAGAATTATAAAAAAATTAAATGGGGGGTTGAACTTTTAAATTCCTCTTAATATTCTTTCTTTATTTGCTCATTTTTGTCAAATTAAATATTTTCCAGGCATGTTAGTTGTCAAAACACTCAAGAAGCTTAATGTTTTAATAATTTTAGGGATTTGTTGAACATTAGGTAGAATTCAGCTAATTTAAAGGAGGGGTTGAAATTTTTAAATTCCCCTTAATATTCTTTCTTTATTTGTTCATTTTTGTCAAATTAAATATTTTGCTGGCATGTTAGTTGTTAAAACACTTAAGAAGCTTATTGTTTTATTATTTTTAGGGTTTTGTTGATCATAATGTAGAATTATAAAAAAATTAAATGGGGGGTTGAAACTTTTAAATTCCTCTTAATATTCTTTCTTTGTTTGCTCATTTTTGTCAAATTAAATATTTTCCAGGCATGTTAGTTGTCAAAACACTCAACAAGCTTAATGTTTTAATATTTTTAGGGTTTTGTTGATCATAATGTAGAATTATAAAAAAATTAAATGGGGGGTTGGAACTTTTAAATTCCTCTTAATATTCTTTCTTTATTTGCTCATTTTTGTCAAATTAAATATTTTCGTGGCATGTTGGGTGTCAAATCACTCAAAATCTTAATGTTTTAATATTTTTAGGGTTTTATTGATCATAATGTAGAATTATAAAAAAATTAAATGGGGGGTTGGAACTTTTTAATTCCTCTTAATATTCTTTCTTTATTTGTTCATTTTTGTCAAATTAAATATTTTCCAGGCATGTTAGTTGTCAAAACACTCAAGAAGCTTAATGTTTTAATATTTTTAGGGATTTGTTGAACATTAGGTAGAATTCAGCTAATTTAAAGGGGGGGTTGAAATTTTTAAATTCCTCTTAATATTCTTTCTTTATTTGTTCATTTTTGTCAAATTAAATATTTTCCTGGCATGTTGGGTGTCAAATCACTCAAAAGCTTAATGTTTTAATATTTTTAGGGTTTTATTGATCATAATGTAGAATTATAAAAAAATTAAATGGGGGGTTGGAACTTTTAAATTCCTCTTAATATTCTTTCTTTATTTGCTCATTTTTGTCAAATTAAATTTTTTTTAGGCATGTTGGGTGTCAAATCACTCAACAAGCTTAATGTTTTAATATTTTTAGGGTTTTGTTGATCATAATGTAGAATTATAAAAAAATTAAATGGGGGGTTGGAACTTTTTAATTCCTCTTAATATTCTTTCTTTATTTGTTCATTTTTGTCAAATTAAATATTTTGCTGGCATGTTAGTTGTTAAAACACTTAAGAAGCTTATTGTTTTATTATTTTTAGGGTTTTGTTGATCATAATGTAGAATTATAAAAAAATTAAATGGGGGGGTTGAACTTTTAAATTCCTCTTAATATTCTTTCTTTATTTGCTCATTTTTGTCAAATTAAATATTTTCCTGGCATGTTAGTTGTTAAAACACTTAAGAAGCTTATTGTTTTATTATTTTTAGGGATTTGTTGAACATAATGTAGAATTATAAATAAATTAAATGGGGGGTTGGAACTTTTAAATTCCTCTTAATATTCTTTCTTTATTTGTTCATTTTTGTCAAATTAAATATTTTGCTGGCATGTTGGTTGTCAAAACACTCAAGAAGCTTAATGTTTTAATATTTTTAGGGTTTTGTTGATCATAATGTAGAATTATAAAAAAATTAAATGGGGGGTTGAACTTTTAAATTCCTCTTAATATTCTTTCTTTATTTGCTCATTTTTGTCAAATTAAATATTTTCCAGGCATGTTAGTTGTCAAAACACTCAAGAAGCTTAATGTTTTAATAATTTTAGGGATTTGTTGAACATTAGGTAGAATTCAGCTAATTTAAAGGAGGGGTTGAAATTTTTAAATTCCCCTTAATATTCTTTCTTTATTTGTTCATTTTTGTCAAATTAAATATTTTGCTGGCATGTTAGTTGTTAAAACACTTAAGAAGCTTATTGTTTTATTATTTTTAGGGTTTTGTTGATCATAATGTAGAATTATAAAAAAATTAAATGGGGGGTTGAAACTTTTAAATTCCTCTTAATATTCTTTCTTTGTTTGCTCATTTTTGTCAAATTAAATATTTTCCAGGCATGTTAGTTGTCAAAACACTCAACAAGCTTAATGTTTTAATATTTTTAGGGTTTTGTTGATCATAATGTAGAATTATAAAAAAATTAAATGGGGGGTTGGAACTTTTAAATTCCTCTTAATATTCTTTCTTTATTTGCTCATTTTTGTCAAATTAAATATTTTGCTGGCATGTTGGTTGTCAAAACACTTAAGAAGCTTATTGTTTTGATATTTTTAGGGTTTTGTTGATGATAATGTAGAATTATAAAAAAATTAAATGGGGGGTTGAACTTTTAAATTCCTCTTAATATTCTTTCTTTATTTGCTCATTTTTGTCAAATTAAATATTTTCCAGGCATGTTAGTTGTCAAAACACTCAAGAAGCTTAATGTTTTAATAATTTTAGGGATTTGTTGAACATTAGGTAGAATTCAGCTAATTTAAAGGAGGGGTTGAAATTTTTAAATTCCCCTTAATATTCTTTCTTTATTTGTTCATTTTTGTCAAATTAAATATTTTGCTGGCATGTTAGTTGTTAAAACACTTAAGAAGCTTATTGTTTTATTATTTTTAGGGTTTTGTTGATCATAATGTAGAATTATAAAAAAATTAAATGGGGGGGTTGAACTTTTAAATTCCTCTTAATATTCTTTCTTTATTTGCTCATTTTTGTCAAATTAAATATTTTCCTGGCATGTTAGTTGTTAAAACACTTAAGAAGCTTATTGTTTTATTATTTTTAGGGATTTGTTGAACATAATGTAGAATTATAAATAAATTAAATGGGGGGTTGGAACTTTTAAATTCCTCTTAATATTCTTTCTTTATTTGTTCATTTTTGTCAAATTAAATATTTTGCTGGCATGTTGGTTGTCAAAACACTCAAGAAGCTTAATGTTTTAATATTTTTAGGGTTTTGTTGATCATAATGTAGAATTATAAAAAAATTAAATGGGGGGTTGGAACTTTTAAATTCCTCTTATTATTCTTTCTTTATTTGTTCATTTTTGTCAAATTAAATATTTTCCTGGCATGTTGGGTGTCAAATCTCTCAAAAGCTTTATGTTTTAATATTTTTAGGGTTTTATTGATGATAATGTAGAATTATAAAAAAATTAAATAGGGGGTTGAACTTTTAAATTCCTCTTAATATTCTTTCTTTATTTGCTCATTTTTGTCAAATTAAATATTTTCCAGGCATGTTAGTTGTCAAAACACTCAAGAAGCTTAATGTTTTAATAATTTTAGGGATTTGTTGAACATTAGGTAGAATTCAGCTAATTTAAAGGAGGGGTTGAAATTTTTAAATTCCCCTTAATATTCTTTCTTTATTTGTTCATTTTTGTCAAATTAAATATTTTCGTGGCATGTTGGGTGTCAAATCACTCAAAAGCTTAATGTTTTAATATTTTTAGGGTTTTATTGATCATAATGTAGAATTATAAAAAAATTAAATGGGGGGTTGGAACTTTTTAATTCCTCTTAATATTCTTTCTTTATTTGTTCATTTTTGTCAAATTAAATATTTTCCAGGCATGTTAGTTGTCAAAACACTCAAGAAGCTTAATGTTTTAATATTTTTAGGGATTTGTTGAACATTAGGTAGAATTCAGCTAATTTAAAGGGGGGGTTGAAATTTTTAAATTCCTCTTAATATTCTTTCTTTATTTGTTCATTTTTGTCAAATTAAATATTTTCCTGGCATGTTGGGTGTCAAATCACTCAAAAGCTTAATGTTTTAATATTTTTAGGGTTTTATTGATCATAATGTAGAATTATAAAAAAATTAAATGGGGGGTTGGAACATTTAAATTCCTCTTAATATTCTTTCTTTATTTGCTCATTTTTGTCAAATTAAATTTTTTTTAGGCATGTTGGGTGTCAAATCACTCAACAAGCTTAATGTTTTAATATTTTTAGGGTTTTGTTGATCATAATGTAGAATTATAAAAAAATTAAATGGGGGGTTGGAACTTTTTAATTCCTCTTAATATTCTTTCTTTATTTGTTCATTTTTGTCAAATTAAATATTTTGCTGGCATGTTAGTTGTTAAAACACTTAGGAAGCTTATTGTTTTATTATTTTTAGGGTTTTGTTGATTTTAATGTAGAATTATAAAAAAATTAAATGGGGGGTTGAAACTTTTAAATTCCTCTTAATATTCTTTCTTTATTTACTCATTTTTGTCAAATTAAATATTTTCCTGGCATGTTGGGTGTCAAATCACTCAAAAGCTTAATGTTTTTATATTTTTAGGGTTTGGTTGATCATAATGTAGAATTATAAAAAAATTAAATGGGGGGTTGGAACTTTTTAATTCCTCTTAATATTCTTTCTTTATTTGTTCATTTTTGTCAAATTAAATATTGTCCTTGCATGTTAGTTGTTAAAACACTTAAGAAGCTTATTGTTTTGATATTTTTAGGGTTTTGTTGATCATAATGTAGAATTATAAAAAAATTAAATGGGGGGTTGAATTTTTAAATTCCTCTTAATATTCTTTCTTTATTTGCTCATTTTTGTCAAATTAAATATTTTCCTGGCATGTTAGTTGTTAAAACACTTAAGAAGCTTATTGTTTTATTATTTTTAGGGTTTTGTTGATCATAATGTAGAATTATAAATAAATTAAATGGGGGGTTGGAACTTTTAAATTCCTCTTAATATTCTTTCTTTATTTGTTCATTTTTGTCAAATTTAATATTTTGCTGGCATGTTGGTTGTCAAAACACTCAAGAAGCTTAATGTTTTAATCTTTTTAGGGTTTTGTTGATCATAATGTAGAATTATAAAAAAACTAAATGGGGGGTTGGAACTTTTAAATTCCTCTTATTAATCTTTCTTAATTTCTTCATTTTTGTCAAATTAAATATTTTCCTGGCATGTTGGGTGTCAAATCTCTCAAAAGCTTTATGTTTTAATATTTTTAGGGTTTTATTGGTCATAATGTAGAATTATAAAAAAATTAAATGGGGGGTTGGAACTTTTAAATTCCTCTTAATATTCTTTCATTGTTTGCTCATTTTTGTCAAATGAAATATTTTCCAGGCATGTTAGTTGTCAAAACACTCAAGAAGCTTAATGTTTTAATAATTTTAGGGATTTGTTGAACATTAGGTAGAATTCAGCTAATTTAAAGGAGGGGTTGAAATTTTTAAATTCCCCTTAATATTCTTTCTTTATTTGTTCATTTTTGTCAAATTAAATATTTTGCTGGCATGTTAGTTGTTAAAACACTTAAGAAGCTTATTGTTTTATTATTTTTAGGGTTTTGTTGATCATAATGTAGAATTATAAAAAAATTAAATGGGGGGTTGAAACTTTTAAATTCCTCTTAATATTCTTTCTTTGTTTGCTCATTTTTGTCAAATTAAATATTTTCCAGGCATGTTAGTTGTCAAAACACTCAAGAAGCTTAATGTTTTAATATTTTTAGGGATTTGTTGAACATTAGGTAGAATTCAGCTAATTTAAAGGGGGGGTTGAAATTTTTAAATTCCTCTTAATATTCTTTCTTTATTTGTTCATTTTTGTCAAATTAAATATTTTCCTGGCATGTTGGGTGTCAAATCACTCAAAAGCTTAATGTTTTAATATTTTTAGGGTTTTATTGATCATAATGTAGAATTATAAAAAAATTAAATGGGGGGTTGGAACTTTTAAATTCCTCTTAATATTCTTTCTTTATTTGCTCATTTTTGTCAAATTAAATTTTTTTTAGGCATGTTGGGTGTCAAATCACTCAACAAGCTTAATGTTTTAATATTTTTAGGGTTTTGTTGATCATAATGTAGAATTATAAAAAAATTAAATGGGGGGT